>CM074504.1:23957774-24101594 GCA_037389245.1 Oryzias sinensis
ACATTTCAGACGAGATGCAAACAATGTCTCCTCCATTAGGAAAATACAATTTTTCCACAGAACGCTGATCTAAAACGGAGCTGCTTTTTTCTGACTTTTTTCCGTGTTAGTCTCAGCTTGATGTTGTTTCAAGTAGTTGAAGGTGAAAAGCTGAGCAGTGAGCACAGCCTGAGCAGGAGGTGTTACTATCACATCATCTCCACACACTGATCTGAAGCTTGATCTCAATCTGTTTGGTTTCGTGTCAACAGCCTGACACCCCAGATAAGCAAAGCAGATGCTCCAAGCATGTTTATCCAGCCCATCATTCATCATCGCCGTCATTAACAGCATCCCTAAAGAGCCAATTCACACCCTGACAGCGCTGCAAATGCAACTTTCCCTAACTTTCAACATCTATTGAAAGGAATAGAGTGGGGTGGGGGGTGTCATCAAATTCTCCACAATTTGTTTTTGAGCTTGTCATAATTCATGTGTCTGAAAAACTGCTGTTTCTCACAGGCAGCATGCAAGTGTCTGGCCTCGACACCCCCCCACAGAGTTTCCTGACGGCTCGCTTTCTTCCAGCGTTTTCAGGGATTCTGCTTTTTCTTCAACCCATGTCAAGGTGGAGAGCCTCTGAGCTCAGGGACAAATCAAAGAATAGACCGCCATAAATCATCCCGTCAAGCTGACAGACGCTGAAAACCGCAGCTTCATCAGCATCAAAGTGGGAAGCGTGTTCTTTAAAACAAGAACACAGCAGGAAGCTCGAAGATGCCGGGACGGTCCCTCCTCATCCTCACAGAGAGCTCAGTGATGATGATGATAATGTGGACGGTCCCTCTTCATCCTCACAGAGAGCTCCCTGATGATGATTATGATGATGATGATGTGGACGGTCCCTCCTCATCCTCACAGAGAGCTCCCTGATGATGATGATGATGTGGACGGTCCCTCTTCATCCTCACAGAGAGCTCCCTGATGATGATGATGATGTGGACGGTCCCTCTTCATCCTCACAGAGAGCTCCCTGATGATGATGATGATGATGATGATGATGATGATGATGATGATGATGATGATGATGTGGACGGTCCCTCCTCATCCTCACAGAGAGCTCAGTGATGATGCTGCGGACGGTCCCTCCTCTTCCTCACACAGACCTCCTGCAGTAACATGTCCAGCATGGAGGATGCTCCGGTCACATCCACACAACTCCCAGTCCAGTTTTCGGAAACTCTTTCCACTTCCGACAATAACCGCCTGCTCCATGAAGACGCACTCAGCAGCAGCACCCCCCACCCCCTCCATTCGGCCGCTGCTGGGATGTGATGAGAAGTGACAGCTACAGGACTGTCTGGACTACATGCCAAACACCAGGCTCCGCGCTGATCAGATCTCCAACAACAGACTATTAACGCCCTGAAAATTGTTCCAAGTGGGTTAAAGCAGCCTTGTCTGTTTTAATCTCTCTGATGTCTCTATTTGCTGTAGGCTGGTAAAACAGCTCAGTTAGTCTGATATCAGAGGTGCATCTGCCCCCCACACCTCCACCAACACTCCCTCTGCACCTTCTAGACTGCTTTAGCAAGGGACATCTTATTGAGACTTGGAAAACAAAAGGCTTATCATATTCAATGGTTTATATAAATTTTTCTCTATAATCCTTTTTCTTGCCTGATGACCTGAATGTTCGCTGTTCCTTCTCCTGACGGGTTCGGCAAACATATGAATCTAGAATTTAGATGTTTGCTCTGTTTTCCAACCTACACCCTCAGTCCACCATGTTTTATCGATCCTCAAAAATTATGAATAAACTTGCACTTTCTGTGAAGAACATAGTACTCAGTTATAGATACTGAATTATAAGCAGACACTATGCAAATGTTTACAAAAGTGTGACACCTCCCCTGGCGTTCCCAGGAAGTACCTGCTGGCTCCAAGAAGCCAAAATCCCATAGACTTCTCTGAGTAATAAAGAGCCGGTACTCAGTGGTTCTGTTAGTCAGAATAAACATTTTTGCCCTATTGGATTTTTATTCTTGCTAATCCTAATTTTTTTCCACAATATTTTTCTTTAAAGCAAGTTATTCAAGTCATGGCTGGCAGGCAGGTTGCCCGGGTGTGCATGATGGCTGGCTGGCCATGGGTGGTCCTGGCCTGCCTCTGTAGGTGGGGGTGGGTGGGGGCGCAGGACTCCCGGGGAGTGGCGTGCGCTGATGTAGATCTCGTGATGTCGGGCGCCTTCTCTTTTCCTTTTAGGTCTGGTCCAACAAGGACTTCACATAAATTAAATTAATATAAGTCAAGTTTAGTCTCAAATACAGAAGGAGTTTATACAAATATACCCACTGTTTGTCAGAAACCCCTATTGTTACAGTAACATCTGTCCAACACAAGTGGCCTTCAGCTCTCATCTGCTTACTCAGCTGTTGGACAAGTTAAAAAAAGTTATAAGGGGTCAATCGGATGTCTCAGTACCAGCATGTGGCCCCCACTTTGAATGTTTGATTGACAGATTCTCCCGAGCCCGCTCTCAGTGGAAGGGGTGTGGACTTCCAACAAGCTCACTGTTGTTCACACTGATGTGAATATTTTCTTCTCATTCTAACTGTTGTTTTTTAGACCTGCACATTGACGGCTGCTGTGTTGGGATTTTTTCTTCTCCATCTGGAGGAAGGAGACGTCTGAGAAAGAGGAGGGAGTTTGTGATACAAACTGATAAGCAGGAACAGTGAACCAACCCTCCCATGTCTGCAGATAGAAGTTTAAATGGAAATTGTTGACTTTCCTCGCTTAGACTCGTTATTCTTTTTGTAACCGGGGCAACCATTTGTAAATAAAATAGGAGGTGGGACAGGGACAGGCATCGGCAGAGCTGTTGGAGACAGAGGCGTTGGACGGTTGTCTGTTTCGGCTCTCCTTGCGAGAAACCGTCCTGAGCTCTGGTGTCAGAAATAACTTTGACACTTACTCATGATTGGCGACAGTAGTTGCCATCGAAACGTAACTCAGACCAATCGCTGTTGTCTGGCTCCAACATCCGGCCTCCTTATTGGAGGAAAAATAGTGACTGTCCCCAGATACAGTTAACAGTTCAGCCGGCGCTTTGAAAAGGTTATGCTGTTGTAAAGCATGGAATGCTTTACAACAGGACATAAAACTCCATGAAAGTTACTGACTGTTTACACATTAACCCTTGTGCTATCCTAGGCACTCTAACATTGGGAGTTGGGTCATCTAGACCCACTAGACAGTGCTCTGAACCTTTTTTCTTCAATGATTTGTGATCTTCACTGGTGTCCATGGATTACATGAAATCTTTCCACCTTTATCCACCTTTGTCATGGTAGGGGGAACATGTCAATGGAAGGGGGGGGGGGGTCATCTAAGATAGCACAAGGGTTAAAACATCTGATCTGTGTGTCGACAAGAGTCTGGCGATACGACACGAATCTCGAGATTGTACCGAAACACTTTTTTTTTAGTATGACTTAGAAAAAACTCCTGAATGTTACTACGCTTTTTATTGTAACAAAATGGTAAAATTCTGTGTATTTAATGATCAGAATGTTGAGCACTGCAGCTGTGTCTCATACAACGTTTGCTTTTACCCAAACAAATTCATAGTGCTTTAATTTTGTTCATTTAAAATACATTCAAATGCATTTGTTCATAGATTTTTGATTAACATATTATTTTACCAATCTGGAAATGAATTATAATTATACAGTTACTTAGTAATTTACAATAAAATTGGGTTCTAATTTTAATCCCAAAAAGAAGAAAAAGAAATTATCCTCAAGAATAAAATGTATTTCAACTATTAGCAAAATGTTGACACAATATAGATTAAAATGGTCGTCAGTTATGAGATAAAAAAGACACATATATGTCACATATATATCCTCAGAAAACCAAACTGATAAAGGATCATAGCAGCCCATCATGGATCATGGATGAAGATCCACTGCTCCCCAGTAGACCTGACATGATCGTGCAGAAAAGACTTGAGCTGTTATTCCTCAGCTAACAAGGAAGCAGAAGGTCATTGACATAGATCAGAAACACGTTTCTGCTGTGTGCATTGGCTTTGTGAGGAACAAACTGTGGTGTCTGGCTGGACCATGATGCACTGCTGCTCTGAGTCCCTCCCCAGCAGGATGGTGTTATCACTGGAGGGTCACTGATGCAGAAGGATACCGTTGGTCCAGTGCAGGCGTCCAGCTCATGTGGGCTGGATTGAGAAGAGGAAGAAGGCCCTCTCAAAGCCAAATGGCTCTCCTCACAAAAATCAATTGTGACATTCTCCTGACAGTTTGCACCACAATTAATTAGCAAAGAGACACAACAGAGAAAAGCAGAGCATTCGGAGGACAGGCAGGCAGACTGGACTTGGCTGAAGGATGAGAAGACGACAGTCTGTTAAGTGGAGAAAGATGAGAAAAGCAAAGTGATGAAGAATTCTCTGTGGGCGCTCATTGCTGCTTCTCATTAATTTAGCAGCTCAGCTTTATGTTTCACAGTCAGTCCCAGTAGGACCTGACAGCAGCTCCTCAATGTTCCATCAACCCAAGAATCAAATGAATGCACTGTTGAAAGAAGCCTGGAGGAGGAGGAGGAGAAGGAGGAAGAGGAGGAGGAGGAGGAAGAGGAGGTGAACTGTGTGAATGTCAGGTGGAGTCTGTCAAAAGCTGCTGACCGATCAGCTGACTCAAGCAACAGAAGCCTTTATGTTTAGTATTGGAGGTTCTTTTATTTTTGAAAAATAGTTAGAATTTTGTCCATTTGCCAGCATGGTCGTCTTTAACCTGACAATGTGTAAAACAGACCACGGTGAAATCCAGTTTTACAGGCTATAGACCTCAAAGGTTTTAGTCCACTCAGAGAATGTTATGGGATCACGGTGATTTGGGGAAGACTTCTATGGCCTGCTCCTGTTTGGATCTCATTTGGACTCCCTACTGATTTGTTGCTTTGGTTCTGTCTCCATTCAAAATAGAAAACATGAGTGCAGCAGTAAAAGAACCAGACAAACAGAAAGAAACATGACACAAAGTCAGCCTCTAAGAAAGAGTTTGAAACCAGCTTCATTCTTGATTGTCCAGTAAACATCAAACTCCACATCAGAACAGCATCTCTGCATGTGTATTTGCATGTCAGATCAATGATCCGTTGGGTGCAAAGTCTCTTTAAGTACAGGCCGTACAGCTGTTTCAGCAAAAAGCAGTGCTTCAGTTCACCACCGTGATCCAATTCTCTGCTCAGTGTTAAGAAGTATCGTTCGTTTAAAGTTGCGTCTCGTTTTGATGACTGAAAACTGTTCTTCTTGCTCATTGGACGAAAAACGGAAGTCTGAGTTTTGGCCCTTATCTTCCTGCGCCATTTCCCAGACGGCAGCAGTGTGAACCGGAGGAGACCAGGATGACTCAAGTCCTCCACCATGTTCATGACTCTGGAGAAGCACCAAGAGGTGAAAATGTCCTGGAGGCTGTGATCTTCTCTGCTGCCCTTTTGACCCTCTGCAGTGTTTTATCCCAGCATCAGAGCTGCTGTGGCACAGCGTCACACCACGGACTTCAATACGATACAACAAACTCAGTGTATCTAATCCAGATTGTGTTGTATCCCAGACATGGAGCCCATAAACTGGTAACAGACTAAAGTTTTGGTCAGAACTGCCCTTACAGGTGGATCCAGGATGTCTGCAATCATTGATCGCTCTGTGAACCCGTAGAGCAAAAATGTTTCAACTTTATTTTTCTACTACTGTTTTGGACGAGACAACGTGATGTTTGGAACAAATGAGGACCATTGATCAAAATAGGAATGCATCATAGTACCGCTGAAAAAGGTTCCAGCTAAAAAGAACAGAAACGACTCGTAGTTAATAAGACCGTTTATTGAGTGTTTTGTTTTCAAACAGCACAGCATAAATGGATTACTGGTGTTATCAATGTGGGTAAAACCTTTAAAACTGAAAGAATATTTGAATCAACAAATAGTGAAAGATAAATACAAATCCTTCAGAACATGAACACCATGATCTGATCATAAAAATACTTTATTCAAAATAAGAAATATCCTCTCTAAAACAAACCTTTAGTTCATAAAAAACAAACTTGATAAACAAATAAAAGACATTTTCAAATATTCATTTGTCATTTGTGGTGAAGAAGGAACACACCAAGCTAAGGGTTAGTTAGCATCCTTCATCCTCTGTGAGACCCAAAAGATGAGCTGCCTGACCGAAACCATAGGGCCACAAAAAACCTGCATAAATAAAATCAATAGAGTCAAATCAGCAAAGCACGGTTCCTTCAAAGGGCATCATCTTTATTTGAAATCCAACCGTACATCTATTAACCAAGTGATTTAACAGAACAGCTTTATGCAAAAGGATCACAATTCGTTTGGATCGTTTTATGTGAAACTTGGCAAAGAGGAACCTGTGGTTCAGTCAAAGGTGTTTCAAAGCATTCCTCCATCCTGAGCCTTCTGTCTGCGTTTTTGTTAGGAAACTAAATCCCTACTATGTAACGGCGTCGTTTGCTGGAAACCCTCCGTGTGCTGCGCTGCACCACCCGGGGGGGCATTTTGATGCAGCAGAGATCAGACACTGCTGAGACGGCACAAAGGTCTTCAAACCCTGCCATGGTCTGGCTCCACAGCAGAGACGGTTTTTCAGAGGAACCTTTTACCGTTCTTCTGCACTCAGGTCAGAGGTCATCATCTGCTTCTCCGCTTCACCATGTTTCTTGTGCTCACATTCTTAACCCTTGTGCTATCTTAGATGACCCCCCCCCTTCCATTGACGTGTTCTCCCTACCATGACAAAGGTGGATAAAGGTGGAAAGATTTCATGGAATCATGGACACCAGTGAAGATCACAAATCATTGAAGAAAAAAGGTTCAGAGCACTGTCTAGTGGGTCTAGATGACCCAACTCCCAATGGTAAAGTGGCTAGGATAGCACAAGGGTTATAATCACAGGAGTCCGAATAGTTTGGGATTTGTTTCAAGAATTTGTTGAGTTCTAGTTGTTCCTGGGAGCATTTGGCGAGAGTTCACGTTTTACCACATACAGTAGCTTCAGAAGCTTAAATGTCAGGTTTTTACTCACTGATGATTATCAAGATAGAAAGCAGCTTTTGTGTTATGCTAAATGGATGTAAATCTATTATGAATGACTCTTTAGCAGTATTTGGTCCAAAGTGGTCGGTCCAACAGCAGGTCTAAAGAAGGATCTGTTCTTGTTAAGGACAAATGTTTCTTTTCATCCTCACTTTTTACTTTATCTTCCAACCTGAACATGTTTTGATTTTCTGATTCGTGACAGACTGGGAATCCGTCCAGACTGCACCCCCCCTCTGCCCAAAGGCTCCATAGGGACGGGGTCCAGTGACCCCCACCGTAATCCTGATCAGGACTAAAAACCCTACCATTAAACTGATCCAGTTATTTACAAGGAATGTTGATAAACACACATACCATGTCTGGTTTCTATGTTTTAGTAAATGTTACTGAATGGAAAAGTTACAGAACAGATAGTCACAGCTTCATGCTTCCAGCAACAGGAATTTTAGGCTGTATTCAGGCTGAACACATTTGATCCGTTTAGAGTGAACCAGAGTTCGTTTCCCCCAATAATCCAGAACAAATTTTCACCCTAGCGGACCCTGTCCAGGACCAGGAACCGCTCTCTGACCCGTCTTTGGAGGTGGTCCTGGTTCGTTTCCAAATGGACTGAGCTTCGGTTCGCTCTGAGAATTCTCAGTCTGAATAAAATCCGTCCTCGGAGCGGAACAACTGAACCAAAACCACCACCGTAACCGGTTGTCATGATATGTAAACAACGTAGGAAAGAAGCCGCGGACAAATGTAAAGCAGCAATTGTCGTGTTATCATAGAGGAAAACATGGTCCAACTGTTTGTTTGATAGAATGTTTCATTTAATCCCTGAAAACGCTTCTTACATGCTTCTTATGCGGCACGCGCACAGCAATTTGAAACGTAAAACACATTGCTTCTCACTGTTTACTTGACAAAACGGTCAAGTTATCAGTGAACCCTCCCAGCTGTCTTCTTGTCAGTAACTGCCCTGCCGCATGCCGCATGCCTCTACTGGACCAAGGGAGCAAGTGAAACGCGTTGAGCCTGATGCTGATACAGATGTTCTAAAATTGGTCTGTGAAATATAAAGTTTGAAACAGTGAACTATCCTGACAACGCCTGCAAAGAGCAGGACTTCCATCATTTCTGCCTCGAGATGCTTTGCCCCGCCTTTATAATTCCTGACCAATTACTGAAGAGATTTTTAGTCACATGGTTTGTTTACAAGCTTTGGTTCGAACCAGGAAAGGCAATCTGAGTACAGACCAAATGCAAGGTCCAGGACTGGGTCCACACCAAACGCTGTTCCCAGTCTGAATACACCCTACATTTCTGGTGGTTTTGGGGAGAACATTTCTGCCTCAGGTCAAACTCTGACAGGGTTTGTTAGCTTTGAAGCATGAAGCTTTTTGACTCAAGTCATCAGTTAAGACACACAAAAAATCTATTCCAAAGTTCATATATTTGTACTCGATTAAGTATTTCTACATGTTTAGAAGTTCTTTTTGCACACGCAGCAATGACCTCATATTTTCTATAGACTACTAGACTAAGACCTAATCCTAAAACTGGCAATAACACATATAAAGTTCCTTTGACTATGCTCTGCAGAGCAGCCAGGGAGATTTTGGACCAGAGGACAGTACCTCTGAGTCCTATAGTTGGTGGATGGAATGAGGGGAATGGAGGAACAGGATATTGCAAACACTACTGCTTATTTTTCTGGGCTTGTTGCTTTAGTTGTATTCTTGTTACAGAACTACACTACTGAGCTCCTGAGAATGGTTGTTCTGTCACAGGTTTTTGTCGAATCCACATGAAGGATGATGGTTCATACACCTGTAGACAGGACTGGAACACCTGAATTCAAGTCTTTGGAAGAGTGATTGAATACTTCTTACAGTTCAATGTATTTAAAGTAAGCAGCATGCAGAGTAAACTCTGTGTGAGGACAAAATGGCGGCTCATGGAAATGCCATCAGTGGAGATATGTCTCATTTGTGTTAAAGTTCCTACCACCCATGAAGTGTTGGGATGGTTATTCTCCGGTTATATCAGAGGTAAATGTCTACACATAACTGCGGCTCAGCTGTAGCTGAAACAGGAGATGATAAAACAGTCAGATGCAGACATTTATGCATCTTTTCCAGAGCTGTCATTACTCCTGTAGGTGTCCTTTATCAATGTTTGTACAGTTGTCCACTTATGTCGCATAGTGGTCAGTCTCTGACATGATGTCATAAAAATTATTGGGTTGAAAACAAAGCAGGGAATTGCTGTCACCAACTTGGTGTGTCTTAAAGGAGACTGGGAACTATTAGAGACTCCACAGAGAAAGTGGGCGTGTCTGTTAGCCTGGGAGCGGGGCTGGGAGTGCAGGCTCTTCCTGGAAGGGGCCGTTCTCACTGGTCTACGTCACGATATGAGGACCTGCTTGTTTTGGTGGGTTGGTGGGTTGGGAGGGGCTGGTGCTCAGAGGGCAGGTTTTAGCGGAATACTCTGAAAAATGGGAATGGATCCAAATACCAGTTTGAGGTTGTCTTTGGCGAGGAATGAACATTATAAAACACTTAAAAGGTCAAAAATTTGAATTTTCATGAATAATTAAAAAAAGAAGATTATCAAGAACATGTTAAAAAAAGTTATCAGAGCAAGAATGGTTATTCTGACTTTGCACAGACAAAAGGTGTTATTATGTTATTTTTATTTTGGCTTCTTAGAGCCAGCGGGTTCTTCCTGTTTGGAACGCCAGGGGGAGATGGGTCACTAAATCCAATTCTCATGTCCAGTCACAGAGTAATGACTGTTTCTGCTAACATACTTTAGTGTTTCTTTCATGCAATACTTTTCATCTCATCCCATTTAGTCAAAATGGATCTTTTTCATGCAGCTTGAAGTGTTGAATCTAACTTTACATCCCATTTGTGAGAAAAAGGCAATAAAAGAAATTAAAAAAGAGAAAATCTAAAATGTTTGCTTCGTTATAACCAGTTTGTGTGTGTGTGTGTGTGTGTGTGTGTGTGTGCGTGTGTGTGTGTGTGTGTGTGTAAAGGGATTGACATACCTAAATGAAGGCTATTGTTTACATACAATGCAGGAGAAAATAACATTGACATAGTTTCAAACTTGAGAAACTTCCTTTTTATTTTCTTGATCACAAACACTTTTTTACTGAATCAGAACCGCACTGCAAGTATAGAGAGGCCCAGCGTTTACTGGGTTCTGTGCTCTCTGTTCTGGGTCACAGCCCAATTCACTATTTCCTCTACCACTCCCATGGTCTGACCTCCGGCAGGGCTTCAGATGTCATCCCATCCACTCATGTACGGCACTTTGGGGTCCTCCTCAAACCACCCACTCATGTGATCAGGGCTTTTCATTCTCATTACAGTCAAGAATCTCATTATCTTTACTTTGCAATTCATGCGGCTGGATTATTGTATGATAGCTTAAATTATATTCAGAAATCACATGATTGTGAGATTAAGCCCCAAAAACGACAAAAGGAATTCCTTTTGGAAATAAACCTGAAAGTCTAGAAAAGGTTTCTGTGGAGGAAAGTTTTTCCACTCTGCTGGGTCTCTGCTCCTCCATCTTTGACTCTGAATTCTGAATAGGCCTCTGAACTTTTGGTTTGCTTAGACACTTGTAGGATTGGTATTTAAGTAATCTATTCAAAAACCGGAAATAACATTTATGAGAAATAGTAGCTGTTTGAAAAAAGGCAATGGATGAACCAAACCTGTTCCAAAATTATAGGAATTGGGGAGTTTGGATTGTTAGTCATATAATATGAAGCCCAGTGGTTCAGCCATCGCCTTCTACATGACACTTAAAGTGTACAGCACATCCATGGGATAAAGAAGCACAGAGAGAAATTGCTGGACCTTCTCAAGAGCATCAGATTTTTTCTGTCTGAACATCGGACACAGACAAAAGCAGAGGATGTGTGCAGAAGTCCTTCACCTGCATTACTACATGGTTGTTGATGAGCCACAATTTTACTGACAGCACTGTCTTATTGATACAGTTCTAGTGACACAGTAGATAAATGATGCTGTGGGTTTAAATATTATGAAATGATGAGTTTGTCTGCAGTCTTGTCTGTGGGAGCACAGGGCCAAACATCTAATCGGCGTAGATGATGAAGCCAGAGAAGGTGCTGTACTTGTTGTTGTTGCCTCCATGGGCTTTGCCTCCATCCAGCTTCACGTAGACCTCATCTCCTGGCTCCAAATGTAGCACAGCACTGTTACTGGCATAGTCGTAGTTCTGGTCTGCATCCTGAGCAATGGCACTGGCTCGCACCTGCAGGAGCACAGAACAGATCAGACTAAATCCAACTACAGGTCTTCAGGAAAACTCCAACTCAAGAGGAAAAGCAGCAATCTGCTGTGATGTCAGTGATGTCGAGAACAAAATGTTAAATGCTGTACAGACAGACAGAAGAATATGATAGAACTAAAGTGGATTTTTCTTTCCTCTTCACTAGTTTTTCCAAAGCGCTCTTTGACTGCTGCGTGTCACTGTTAAAGAATGTCTGAAACACTGGAAGACAAAAATACAAAACAAGAGGTGGTCACCCAACTTTCAGCTACATCTCACGATATTTCTTTTTTTTATGAGTATGACTTAGAGAAAACTCTACCTGAATTTCAATACGCCTTTCGTTGTAAGAAAATGATACAGTTTTATTTCATTTAACCCTTGTGCTATCCTATGGGGTCCAGATGACCCCCCCTTCCATTGAGGTGTTCTCCCTACCATGACAAAGGTGGATAAAGGTGGAAAGATTTCATGTAATCCATGGACACCAGTGAAGATCACAAATCATTGAAGAAAAAAGGTTCAGAGCTCTGTCTAGTGGGTCTAGATGACCCAACTCACAACGTTAAAGTGCCTAGGATAGAACAAGGGTTATAACCACGGGAGTCCGAATAGTTTGGGATTTGTTTCAAGAATTTGTTGGGTTCTAGTTGTTCCTGGGAGCATTTGGCGAGAGTTCACAAGCTAGTAGTAGCCTAGTAGGAGCTATGGCAAAGCAGTCTAGGTACCATAAATGTTATGATATTTGTTTATGTTCATTGAGACAGTAATAAAGTGATCATTTTTGTTTTTCTTTTTCCTTTCTTGAACGAATGTGGGTCACAGAGACACGGAAGTTACCGCTGAAAGCGGCTTGTGCGGCTGGATGGAGAGCATATCCGTGTTTATGAATGACTTATGACGTGAATAATTATTGCGTTCGAACGGATTAATTATTGCGTTCGAACAAGTTATTCATTTCGAGGGAACGCAATAGTATCTTGTGGGAACGGAATAGTATTTCGTGCGAACGAGATATTAATCTGTGGGAAGAGATATATTTTAATATTTTAATGTCAGGACACGGGCTCCCAAATTTTCAGAGTGTTCCTCCGATTATGCTGTTTTTAGCCAAAAGCTATAACCTGAGTTGTTTTCTAGGACATAGTTTTCTGCTCAGAAATTCCACCCTGAGTTGTGTGTGGGCCGTACAGTTCTGATCCAGGTTCCAGGAAAACAAAGACGTTCGTGGATCTGTTTGTCTGCAGGTTGATGATCAGAAAGGGGCAGAGCCGGGAGACTTTGGACCGCCCATTTCAGATGCTGCGTCACCAAAGAGAGCTCCTGATTCACCACGATTTGAATGAAGAAATGATCAAAAATGGTGTTTTAATCTCAAATTCTTTTATATGTGTCTTCCATTATGAAAAAATGCTGCAAAAACACGTTAAAACACCAAAAACATCATTTTCATTAGAGTGGGTCTTGAAGACCTTCTCAAATGGAGGTTTGCTAAGCTAAAAGTAGCCATATTGCTAACTTCACAGCTGTAGACCCAGACTGCTGGAGGTCATTCTAGATTGACCTGGATTGACCTTCTCATGTTGTATTTGAGCTGTCATTATGATCACTTACAAAAGGATTTTACTCCTTACAAAATCTTTTGATAAGTACACAATAAAGCAGAGGTGTGGAGTTGAGTCACATGACTTGGACTCAAGTCAGATTCCAGTCAAATTCATGACTCGACTTTCACAGCAGTAACTCGAGACTTGACTTGGACTTTAGGCCTCTGACTCGGAAGGAGCAGCTATTTCCCCCAAAATCCAAAGATTAAAAAGTATATTGACAAAGCCTGTGCCACGGTCTGTGTGTGATAGTTGACATCCGTGTGTTATGTTGGCATGACAACCAATCAGATTACGTTCATGTTGGTGTATCTGACAATCCAACCAATCGCAGAAGAACAGATAAGGCAATCTGTCAATCAAAGCACCACTACCTGTTATAAAGTTGTGAGGTTGTCAACAAAAAACAGTTTGCAGTTGGCAAAACATGCGGATAAAAGGATTACTGACAAAGATTCAACAACGACCAACTTTAGAAGTTGCAAAGACCGGTAAGTCCTGAATGAAAGCTGATGCTAGCTTATCGGCTAACTGCTATCTACGGATGAGACAGAAACTCTGTGGAATTGTTACATTGTGTGGAGGGCAGGCAGCTTAGTGGGATCACAGGGTGGGCACAGATGATTTTGATCCCACCGCCATGATGGGATCTGGGCGGGATGCGAGCTTTGACAAATGGACGCCAGTGATCCTGGCGGGAGCAGGAGGGCCGCTGCTGCCCTTGGCTCGGCAGTTTCCTATTAGAAATTCAGCAAACGTTACACAGAGTTCACAGGACTTCTACATGGGTTTATTTCCCGTGTTGACCTACTGTCAAAATAGATATGTGTCTGTGAAACTGTGATATATTAGTGACAGTAAGTTAGGAACTCAAAGCAAACTGTCTGAATTTCTGCCGGTGGTTCAGACTGCTGCTGCTGCTGTGCAGGTCTGACCCTTTCTGCTGGAGAATCCTGGTTTCTGTCAGTCTGACATTGAACATGTTTGGTGCTTCAGCTGAGAAAAAAGGTTGGTGCTATTTACAGTTGTAGAAGGAAGATGTCTGCACAGTCTGCACTGCACGTGACTCTGGTTTTGGTCAGATGATAAATACCTGTAAAAACTCCACACAGGGACCCAAAAGTATGTTTGGAGTCACAACTATTTTACACAGAAATATATGAGATGTTTTACTTTTTGGAGCTTTGTTCTGAGTTTTCTTTAAGAAAATGAAATAGCATAAAAGTCATTTATAAAGTTATGAACACGTCTTTATTGTCATTTTATTTCATTGACATTAGAGCTGCAGCTCTCATGAGGATTCAGCATCTGGCAGGAGACAGTTTTCTGTAATACGACGCTGCTAAAACACAGTGGATTCAAATGTTATTATATTTATGAAATACCGTTTTATTCAGGTCCTATGAATTCATCTTGTTTTATTTATTGGTCACGTGTTAAAGTCCAGTCCGTGAAGGTTCTGAATTTAAACTGGTCTGTTTTTTTATATTTATTTGACAGACGGAACAGCTGGTTAGCATAGCATCATTAGCATTAGCGGCTAACGACAGCGGCGTCTCCAAATCAACCATTGTAATCAGCTGTCTGTAAGTGAAGCAGCTTCATCCTCCAGTCCTGACTGGATCCTGTTAAACGGCTTCAATCTGGACTTTCTGTGGATGTTTTTGGATCGGTTCATTCTTCAACAGCTTTTCAGGAAATATCTCAAAGTGGCGTCAGCTAAAAAGGTTAAGGTTGAACAAACTAAATGTTTACGTTGTAACTTCTTCAGTTCTTCTGAAAATGTAAAAATTTGAAAGTTTGATTTTGTCTTCTGGTTTTGGCTCCAGAACTTCAAGAGGCTCGGTTTAAATCAAAATTCAATTCCAACAATGCATCAGTCAAACCCAAGAGGACGGTCAAAAAGCACTAAAGGAATCCCGCAGGTCAAATTTAACAGGATGAATCTTTTGATGATGTCTTTTTCTATAGAGCATGTGTGTCAGTGTGGATGGATGCTTCACTGCAGCTGAACTGCTGGTTCCCTGCTTTCAATCCAAAACATGTCAGTCTGTGCATCTCCCCGAGACAACCTGCCTGGTCCTGAAGTCGACTGGACCGTTTTCCCTGTGTTTTGTATTGATATGTCATTGATGTGGAGTGAGGTTTTGAGGAGCAAACAGTGCTGATAGTCAGTGAGGACGAAGGCTTTCTGCATGTTCTTCACCTCCTCATGTCTCTCTGCTCCACCTCCGTCTCTGATCTGGGAGTTTTGTTGCTCCATCACATTTTTAAGGAACTTCCTTCAATATTTAATAAATGTCACACATCCAACTTCCATAAAGTCCATGTTTCACACTGAGAGGTTTCACGGCAGCAGTAGTCATGTTGACAATGGCGTGCTTCTGGCCGTGTGGCTGCTGAGGTGAGCGACCGGTCTGCTCCGAGGATGAGCCCGGGTGAAGCAGCTCCGGTCCACTGAGCACACACACACACACACACACACACACACACACACACACACACACACACACACACACACACACACACACAGTAGGAAATACTTCCTGTCTGAACCAGAACCCGACCGCACTCAGACCATGAGGATGTGGACGCTCACAGAGTTTCTGGACCAGATGAACCACGGCTGGATGGGGCTGATGTTCCAACACACTCACTGTTTTCACTGATCAGAGCCATGCAAATGGAGAATGAAGCCAACGTGGAAACCACATGAGGCACAGATGAAAGTGAGGAGAAAAGCTCAGGAACTACTGAGCACTTCTTCACCAAATAGTCATGAGGGTTGGGTGTGCAGCCTCCTTCTCCAGTGTCCTCTGATCATGTGACTGCAGACATTGGAGGTCGGAAAAGCCTTTCTGGATCTTTCATGTGTGAAGAAACTAAAAGCTGAACAGCACCGACCAATCCCGTCTCTCCACCTGTCACACCTGCGGCTGTCATAAACCGGGAGCCCGCTGCGTCCTTGGCCGCACTGTGAAAGAAAGATGCGTGCTGTAGTTTACCTGGTTGTTCTTGCACAGGTCGGCCCACATGCTGGTTCCGTCTCCTCCGCGCATCAGAACGTGGTAGGTGAAGAAGTAGATCCCGGGGATGGAGCACGTGAACCGTCCGGAGGCGGGGTCGTAGTGGTTCCCCAGGTTGGTCACCACGTCGTCAAACTTCAGCACCTCGTAGCCCTCGTGCTGCTTCTTCAGGCCCGCGTAAAAGGCGATCCGGGGCACCGTGCTGTACGTGGCCGCGCTGACGGCGCCGGAAGCCCCGCCGGGACCCGGAGGTCCCGCCGAACCGGGCCTGCCCGCTTCGCCCCTCTCCCCAGGGGGTCCAGCTGGACCGGGTGGCCCTGGCTCCCCCGGGGCTCCCCTTGGCCCCACTCTACCCGGACGGCCCGGTTCGCCTTTGGGACCTTGGATGAAAGTGGGAAAAGGGCGCACGAGGCTGCTGTCTGGGACTGTCCCCCCCGCAGGGGTGCTGCTTGGGGATCTGGTTCCGTATGGATCGCACACCATCCTGCAGCTGCCCAGCATCTCGTAGTGCGCAGATGCCCTCGCCGAGCTGACCAGAACCGGAATCAAGATGACTAGAAGTAGAACCATTACAACCCCCAGGACCCCCGCCGCCAGGAGCCGCTTCCTGCCGCCCAGCCGCGGCAGCGCAGGGCGCTCCTGCTGCCGGCTTTTGGGCGCAATGGTGCTGGCTGGTTGGGGTCCGCGTGGGGTGAGCGCAGTGCGGTGCCCTCCCGGTGCGCGCGGCGGTCGGTGGCTCCCGCGGGCGCAGCTCCGTCACACACAGCGCTTCGTTTGTGTGTGGGGGTCTAAAGTTCTGCTGCTCTCGTCATGTTGGGTCCAGACTGGCTGCGCCGGCAGCTCCTCACCTGCAGCCCGGAGCGTGGAGTGCTGCTGCGCCGCGCGTGGGTCCTGATGAGACGCAGCGAGGACCCGGGGATGAGGGCGCGCGGGGGGAGAGGGAGGAGCAGAAAGTTTGCGTGTGAGGGCGCGCGCGCGAGTGGGTTTGTGCGAGTGAGGGTTATAAAAGAGAGAGCTTGAAGTCACTTTATCAAAAAATGAATTACTAAACACATTTATAATGTGTTTACTGTGATCCAAAAATAGATGAGGAGCAGAAATGGATTCTTACTCTGAACCTAAACCCACGTGTCTGCCCACTTCCCTTACACACACATGTAGGTAAAGGTCAGGAGGGCAGCTCATTTTCTCTCAAATTGAGACGTTTTTCCATCGCAAAGACTTGATGAGCAGCGCTGACTGAAGCTCTATGGTTGAAGTCTGGATGTAGACTTTGTTCTGTCTCCATTTTCACCCCAATGATTCAGCTTTGACACTTTAAAAATAGTCTTTATTTCCAGTGAAGTTATTATATTCTGACTACTGCTCCATGTTTAACAGATTCATTTAAGTAGTAAAAAAAAGTCCTGCTAAAGTGTCGAGTCGTTACGGACAAGACGGGAGAAAAGTTTGGATGGACGAGGAGATCCAGACTTGCTGTCCAATCAGCATCTTGGTATGGCGCACCTGTGGATTGTTCAGTGTAGATATATGGTTTTCTGAAGAAGCCTGTCTTCCTCTTGCTCAGTTTCCCTCCAGGTTTTGTTCTTCCATTAATCTGCTTTAAATTCTTGGGCCGGTTGACATGGCATCCCATCACCGTTACCATCCATGTCAGCTCTGTGATTGGTTCAGTGGTTCCTGTCAAACAATCCCCTAAATACTTTGGTTAGACTCATGTTAGAATCATTTTAAAGATGAAAACGTGAATACATCATTACTGTCATCTTCTGACACAATCAAAATCTGCTTTCATCCCATTTTTTTCCACAAATGGAAAAATCTGGATTCCTCACATCTGACTGTAACCCAGAGCAGTCGAATGACCACAGTGCTGCCTTCCTAACAGACTGCAGCCTCATCTTTGTCTTCATTAGTCTTCAAACGTTCACTTTTCAGAAGTCCCTGAGATCTCTGCCAAGGTAACCAAGGGCAGCTGGATTGGCATTCACTCAATAAGGCCACAATGAGTGATGAATGGCTTGAATAATGAAGGATGTGACAGACTATGAGTCCTGCTGTTCAGAGTAAAGGAGAAGCTGAAGAGGAAACAAAAACCTCTCATTATTCTCTTTATAAGGATGGCCAACGAAGTATGCGTTATTACTTTTTAACACATGCCGTGGAAGCCTGATCCTCAGCTTTGCATCGGACGGTTGCTTCTGCAAAGTGTGTTAAAAAGTGATAATGCATACTTTGAAGGCCATTAACCCGCTTATCCATGGTCACTTACAAAAGATATAAATAGTAACCAGTTTTTAGTCCTTAATTCTTGTTTTTTCCATTTGGATCACTTTTCTCACAAAAGCGGACTATTTGTTACGTTGCACCACATAACCAATAGTTACCACTGCTGCAGGCAAGATTCTACAATATAATGAGATATATATGCTGATCTTTCCAATGGGTTGAATAAAGCATCAGTTCAGAGAGAAAGTTCACCTCTTACCACTTGTTTTTGTCCAAATGATGAAGCTAAAGGCTGTTGTAACCCTTGTGCTATCCTAGGCACTTTAGCATTGGGAGTTGGGTCATCTAGACCCACTAGACCAGGGGTCGGCAACCCTTCTTACTCAGAGAGCCATTTGGGACCGCCCCTAATGAAAAGAAAGCACCCAGAGCCACAACCCGTTTTGACATCATTATATATATTATGTATGTAAATATTATTCAAAGGTGCTCATTACGTCGATCGCGATCGATCTTCAATGACATGAGTGTAGATCGCGGGCCAGAAAAGATAAAAAAAAAAGAGTACTTCTTTAAAATCCACCAGCCAATCAAAATCCTCACTGAGAAGTACGGGACTTGATTGACATGTAGATTGGCCAATCGGACATCTTCTGAAGCATACGTCGCTGCAAATGCACATTATGTTCTTTAAAGGATGATACCGCGGCCGCGTGTGGGCGGAGCTACTGGTTCTGGTCTGATCGCTGCATGGAGGGATGTGTTTGTCAATGCATGGTAGACACTGAGAATGTGGAGAGATCAGGTTTATTATTTTGAAGAGTTCTACTTGATAATCATGTTTCCATGTTTGAGTTCATAAAATCATCCCAGAGAAAGTCTCTGCTTCAACTCCCGCAGGGAAAGCTGCATCTCAATCTGACGCCCGTGTTTGCATCTCTGACAGAGTCTGAAGCCAAAGCCCCTCCTCCGCCTCTTTACCTGCTTTTCCTCTCTACCTGTTCACCTGTTCACATCCTCTGCAGCTGAGAGTTGTTCTCCCCACCCTCCTCAGTGTGTCCTACACAGAGAGCGCAAAATACGGTCATGACAGGTTGACACGATAGTCGGGGCGCTCCAGCGAAGCACACGGATGAAAGAGCCGGAACGCAGGTTATAGCGGGGATAGAGCGGGTTAAGCAAATGAATGGAAGAAGGCGGCCCGCTGAAGAAATATTCAATAGTGTACACATTTTATTATCAGTCTGAACTATCTTTTATTTAAAAAAAACTTTTATTTTGCTAAATCAGTCCAGTACAAAAAAAAACATCAACAAAAGTTGTGTTGGGCGGTTTTTGGCTGGGTCTGGCGGTTTTCAGATGACTTTTGGGCTGGAAAACTGTGACTCTATCTGGCAACACTGGCGCGAACTCTGTCATCAGTTTCTGCCCTACAGCACGTAAAGTTCCCGGCAGAAGATCGGAGTGTTTATTGAAGCCGTCCCACGTGTCTCCTCCTGCTACCAGCTCTGCGGGTCTCGTCCAATAAATACAAGATCATTACGAAGCTGTTTTTTACGTGGCACGCGCCCCGTGCGGAGCCAGCAGAGCCTTTGAAATGCCATGAAAAATGAACAAACTAAAATAGAATTTAATTATTATAAAACACTCATTATTTTCCAAAGACACAGGGAGCCACAACAGAAGGATGAAAGAGCCACATGTGGCCCCGGAGCCATGGGTTGCAGACCCCTGCTCTAGACAGAGCTCTGAACCTTTTTTCTTCAATGATTTGTGATCTTCACTGGTGTCCATGGATTACATGAAATCTTTCCACCTTTATCCACCTTTGTCATGGTAGGGAGAACATGTCAATGGAAGGGGGGGGGGGCATCTAAGAAAGCATAAGGGTTAAAGACGCCAGCACAGTGATACAAAACATTTAAGCTAGGTGACCGGAACTTATTTTTTCCCATTGCGGTTATCCTGTGGTATATCGCTTTTTAATGCACACCCAGCAGCCAATCAGAATCGAGTATTCACCCGGACCATGGTATAAATTGAGTTATCCTCCAGCTGGTTAGGATTAGTGAAACGTTGTTCAGCTAAAGGTTGTTGTCTTTATTTAACACTTGTGCTATCCAATGGGGTCCAGATGACCCACCCCATGTAATCCATGGACACCAGTGAAGATCACAAATCATTAAAGAAAAAAAGGTTCAGAGCTCTGTCTAGTGGGTCTAGATGACCCAACTCCCAATGTTAAAGTGCCTAGGATAGAACAAGGGATAAAAAAACAGACCAAAGGAAATGCCTCAGTCTTTCAGGCTGTGAGGATGTCACACTCAAAGGTGGAAAGTGAGCCTGTCTTCCAGCTGACAGGTTGGAAATGTGAAGGAGACGGGCTCCCTGACATCTGACGCCCCCTGCTGATGCCTTCACAGCTGCATGCGCTCCCCTTCTAATGTGCATCACTGTGGTTAATAAAGTAACTGCAACAACATCCCAAATCCTGTTGGCATGTTACACGTCTGCTTGTTCTGGCAAAGGCAACAGAAAGGCATGCTTATGTGACGCTCATATTCGGACGTGAGCCTGTTTGGACAAGCATGGATGAGACCTTCCATGAACTGAAGGAGCTGTGAGAAGCAGGCGTGAGAACCGACCATTCGGTCCACGCTCTCCTTTAACCTTCTGGTTGTGGGATGGGATTCCGTTTTTTCTCTGGCTGCTAAGTTCCTCCAGCAAACTTCATATAGAGCAGTTCACACACTCTCAACTGCAATCAAATCTTCCAAAGAAAGTTAAGATTATATTGAGATGTATCAGATCTGAAGGAGGGACATCTTGTAACGTCTTTGTGTTCCACAACATGTTTATCTCCTTTGATGAGAGTTGATGGAAATCAAAGTTTCACATGAAGTTTGAATGAATTTAACCTGGTTCAGTGAGGTAAAAATGGATCTTTTTAGATCCACGTATGTTCATAAAACTCAGAGAGGTTGGTAAATGACTTCAGTCAGGGACTTTCCAAGAAGAAGCCGTCTCCGCTGGACATCTGTTATCTGTAAAAGAATAAGATATGAAGCATTTCAAGGAGTTTCTCCTGTTTCATCTTTGAGAGAAAGGGAAGCATGATGTGCTAAAGATAAATGTTAGAAAAGGTTTTTTTGTAATTGGCTTTATGATTTAAACGTTAAAAAAATAACTATTTGTTTTGAAGAACAGTCTGTGAGTGAGGTTCATGTCTCCTGACACAATATATGTCCAACCACAAAAGTGTAATTGAATGAAACCCAAAAGAAAACCTGCAAATCAGCCATGGAAGTGAGTGTTAAAATGTGTGCGTGAGGTTTCCTGATGACCCAAAGCAGCAGCTGCATGTTAGCAGCCTGTCCTCAGCACAGTGAGGATGCTCTTTTCTTCAGCCCATGTCATCGCCTTCATTAGGGAGGAACTGCTGCTAACACACGCCAACTATAAATCACCCTGTGAAAATCAATGGGCTTTAGTTAGCTGGAGACCCACTGTGCACATGGAAACGTGTGAGACGAATTGAGATGAAGGGAGAACAAAACAGGAACGATGTCCAGCTACAGAGTCTGGGGTTCAATTTCTTAATTTCAAACACAAACTTAAAGTAGACAGAAGAGTTTGAAACAGACAGATAAAACAAGACAGTGTGCTTGAAAAGGGGTGGGTCGAAGATACATGTTGTCTGACTCCGCCCCTTTTTTTTACACCACCAGGGGGTTATTCCAGGAAGCATGTTTAACCCTTGTGCTATCTTAGATGACCCCCCCCCCCCTTACATTGACATGTTCTCCCCACCATGACAAAGGTGGATAAAGGTGGAAAGATTTCATGTAATCCATGGACACCAGTGAAGATCACAAATCATTGAAGAAAAAAGGTTACTCCCAATGATAAAGTTTATCTTTCAAACATCCATATGTGCTCTTATCACCCTCTCATGGTGGAAAAAGTATTATCTGAGCTTCTTCATCCACTAAATCATCTTCAAATGGACACGCCATGCTGCTTCACCTCTCTGAAAACAAACTAAGCTTCAACTAAACCTGCTCCAGACCAGGTTATGTTCAGAGCATGAGTTGTCATGGCAACTTGACATACCCTGAAACATACCTCTGTTTTTGGATCCGAAAGAGGTGGTTGTACACTTCTTTAGCCTCAAACTTACCGTGGCAGCTAGCATAACCTGCTTTCTGGAATACCCTCCTCCCTGATGATCTCCATATTTCTATTGCCAGTTTTGTTCAAAACATTCACATTACATTCTGCATAGCAGCTGTGCAGAAGTGACATTTTTGTTTCTATTGATCATTTCTGGCCTTGTACAGTTCCATCAGTGACATTTTGCAAGTTTTTTTTAATACAAGTAAACTTTTGCTTTGTTTTAAAGTTGCACATTTATGAGAAAAAACTTGAAAATTTACAAGATTAAAGTCAAAGTGAACCTACAGTCCAGCGAGTGAACGCCATGTGCAGCAGACTGACTAAACTGACTTTGGTCAAACTGTCTTTGAACAGGTGAGCTGAATGTTCATTGATAACGTTGTCCATTGTTTGAGTTACAGTTTATTGATACGTAATGTATTGATGGGCAGCTTGCAGGATCTCTGCAGCCATCAGTCCCTGGATGTCCACTTCCATCCTTTCTTCCTCCACCACAGACCAGACTTCCTCCAAGTCTGTATTGATTCTGTCTAAAGAGAACCAGTCTTCTGCATTTTCTTTCAGTGTTCTTATGCCAAAAAAGAATTTGGTTTTGAGTTTTTCAAAGGTTCAGAATTTGTTTGTTTTTGAAACCTATCTGGAAATAAAGCTTCACGAAACGCTCCACGTCTTTCATCTTCGAGCAAACTTTGGTGTTTATCTCATTAATTATGTGACATGATTAGGGATTCTTTTTTCCTTTAGTTTTCTCCTGTTTTGTTTCTGTCATGATTAGAGTTCTGCTTCCTGTTTTATTTTGAAGGTTTCCTGCTTTGTTTTTGTTTTTCAGTTTGACTTCCCTGGTCCCAATCTCGTCTGATCATGTTCACCTGTGTCTCGTCAGTCCTGTTGGTAAAAAAGTCTTGTCTCTGTCCTCCTTTGTGCTGGTCCATACTGTCTTCTCCCTGTTTACTTGGTTAGCCTACAGTTGGTTTGGTTTGGTTTGGTTTGGTTTGGTTTCCTTCCCTTCCGCGCTTTTGTTATGTCAATAAAACCCTTTGTACTTGGAACCGCCTGCCTCCCGTCTCTGCATTTCGGGTCCTTCACCAACTCAGTACCTGACATTATGACTTTTTTCTCATAAACGTAAGTTGTTTTTTTTGCAAATTTACGTGCTTTAAAGTCATAAATTTCCAAAATTTAAAGTGATATATTTACAACTCTATAACTCTTAAATGTACGAGACAAATATCATAAATTTAACCTATGACTTTTTTAAATTTGTAAATTTAGGAATTGTTGGTAAACTGGCCCTAACCCTCCGTCATATGGACGTAACCCTTGGTCTATCTTAGGCACTTTATCATTGGGAGTTGGGTCATCTAGACCCACTAGACAGAGCTCTGAACCTTTTTTCTTCAATGATTTGTGATCTTCACTGGTGTCCATGGATTAGATGAAATCTTTCCACCTTTATCCACCTTTGTCATGGTAGGGAGAACACGTCAATGGAAGGGGGGGGTCATCTAAGACAGCACAAGGGTTAAATGAGTAACACTGTTGGTTTGTTTCCTGAGGCTGTCAAATGGTGTCACTTCATGTCAGAACTCTGACTGTCAGTACAAACCTCTGCTGTCAGGAAGGCTCCTCATGATGTTAACAATGAGGCTCCGGCACCGGCTGGTCTCACTGGCTGCATGAATCAAGGCTGAGCTCCCATGATGCCCGGCAGCATTTATTCACACAGATAGATGAAGGTGATCTTCAACGAGCCTTCTCTGCTCTAATAGTTAATAACAGTGAAGACCTCAGGCTTTGGCTCAGAGCCCTGAAGCTGTTGAGGTTGCATAGTGGTATGGGACAGTGTGTGTATTAAATGTGTGGTAATCACAACCATTGTGTGCTTGAACCAGCACACAATGGTTGATAGTTCAGAAAGTCCTTTAAATAAAGAAGGCTAAGCCATCATGAAGTCCAGGTGGGATTCTTTGCCATCCCTGGAGGAGGAGCTTCCAGCTGAGGATTACAAAAAGAAAACTTGGAAATGACCAACATGAACATAGATGCGAGTGTCTCTGAATGGATGAAACAGCTACGAGTGACTTCCCCGTGTGTAGATCAAAGGTCTCTCCCAGAAACCGCCTTTCTACCCGACAACAGCCAACTTACCGTAAAATCCCAGTTGGAGAGTAAATTCAAGCGGAGTCTGAACTTTGACATTTTCCTTATGCGACTCTGATCTGAATCGACTACAAACGCACTGAAGAATGACACAAGCTCACGCTTTCAACACGATGTTTTTTCTGAAGACAGCCCCGGAGCTAACAAGGACGACCGGGTCTGTTCTAGAGCCAGTGAAACGTGGACGGTGAGAGAGAGCGTGGTCGGCGTCAAACTTCATGTTTCACACAGAAAGACTTCTCTGAATGAAGAGCTCAGCCGTGCTTTACATGACTTTATTTGGTGAGTAACACACTGAAAGGTGAAACGTGGACAGTGAAGCCTAAGGCAGAGGTCAGAGGTCAGCCAGCACACGGCTGTCAATGCCAAACAGGTCCTTACAGAAGAACTGCCCGGTCTCTTAGCTGCACAAAGTGAAGATGCTTGAACCACTGGACTCCTTCAGGCTCATGTGTCAGCGCCTCACGCTGGACAGCAGAAATACTACAACAGGTAGAGGATGAGCCTTCTGCTGGCTTCCTGGATGGGTTCAGTCAGTGTTCTGGAAAGGCCCGGAGGCGGACCCTTTGGTCGAAGGACAGGCAGGAAGGTGTACAGAGAGAAGAAAGAACCCTCTACATTCAGGATGCTGAGGAGGAACCGTTGGCTCCTCCCACACTGAACGCCAGAATGCCGAACGTCCCGCTTAGACTCCTGCAGTGTCTGTGCTGCATCAGCTGTCTACAGTGACGGGGGGGTAAACAACGCTCCACCGTAATCTCATGGATGTTTAGTCGGGACAGAATTGGAGTCTTTAAAAAAAGGTTTACGTTTCAACACTGACACACCAGGAATCAACCAAAACACATCTCTAGTTTCTGTGGAATTTCAGTCAACAGAAACTTCAGTCGTGATGGGAGGGGGCGGGAACACGCCTGTGACGTCACAGGGGAACACGCCTGCAACGTCACAGAGGAACACGCCTGTGACGTCACAGGGGAACACGCCTGTGACGTCACAGGGGAACACGCCTGTGACATCACAGGGGAACACGCCTGTGACGTCACAGGGGAACGCGCCTGTGACGTCACAGGGGAACACACCTGCGAGGTCACAGGGGAACACGCCTGTGACATCACAGTGGAACACGCCTGCGAGGTCACAGGCTCCCTTCAGTCATCTGATAATGAACGCCAGCAGCCTCATATCCCCGCTGGGCGTCATCTGCTGCTGCCCGTTCAGCAGGAAGACGGCTTTCTGTCAAACCTTCAAAATAAAGGCCCACAAATTGATGAGTGGAAGCCAGACACCACTGGACTCCAGGCCTGACGCTTAAACCAACACCTGAGCCCAAATTTGGTTAAAAAAGGGTTCCGTGCAATTCCTGACAGATGTGATTGAATGTGTAGTAAGGGAGCCTCTCTCTTCCAGCACCCCGTCCTCAGGGTTCTGTGATGCCACTGTCTTCCCTCTGTAGGAACCCCCCCCCCATGTGAGAAAACAAAGCAAAAAAAGTGTTCAAAGGCGGTTAGCAGACAGTCTGTCCATGTGATCTGCTGTGAGAAGCACTGAAGGCACATGCAGCTCCTCCTCCTCCTGCAGCTCCTCCTCCTCCTGCAGCTCCTCCTCCTCCTGCGGCTCCTCCTCACTTGTTCTTTGCAGCCAGAGGTTTGCGGCTGATCTTCTTGCTCTTGTCGTTGTTCTTCTTGGGAGGCTCTGGATTGGCTTGCATGTGTCTGCCGTAGAGACTGGGGGGGGACACACAAAACGAGAGATTTTCACGCACTCCAGTCACTTCTGTAAATGAATGACATGCATGTGGCATCTGCCTGGCAGACGTCTTCTGTTACCAATCTATGAGCATGACGGGAGCTGGACAGCTGCAGGATGACCGGCTCTGTTTGGTGAATTCCACATCATCGTTCCTCGGTTCAGCCAGATTTACCGGCATTGTTAGAGGCGATGGAGGCGTCACCCTCCTTGTTCTGGAAACCGTCTTAAATGATTCCCTCCTTTCAGTCCCGACACTCAGGAACTCGTTAAGAGGTTAAGACACAGGTTTGTGGATGAACTTATGACGAGCGTGTTTTCATCACCGGGGGCGGCTCCAGCTCTGATGGATGGGGGGGGGCATGATCAGCCGGTGTCAGAAAGAGAAAACTCACTTTACCACAGATTGCTCTGGTTCCCAACAGTTCCCAACACCCTGTGCTTAGGGAGGACCCTTAAGGGGGACGTCACAGATAAACTCTGGGATCTCTTATCGGTGACTTTAAGCTGCCCAAAGTTTCCTCAGAAAAAATACACAACACCAAAATTCTCAAGTTTGGTGCCTGAAACCTGAAGCTGTGAGTCTTAACTTTCACAATTAACCGTCTGAACATCCAGAAATGACAGCATTGGTTTGAGTCAAGTTTAAAATGATCCAGACAGGGGACTTCTGGGGGTATTTCTTTGAAGCAGAGAACAGAGAGAAACGCTCCAATCAGGCCCACACTGATGCACAGTGTAATAGAACGCTGTAGAAAACACAGATGCTCGCCTCTAACAGTGGACTCTCATCCACAGCATTTGAGGTTAAGGTCATTTTAACACCTTTACTACAGAAATGTCCTCAGCGTATCCAGGCAGGGTTCTGTCTCGGCTCACATTTAACTGAGTCTTTCTGAGTTTGGGAAAACTTGACCTAGATTCCAAGCTCAGACTAACTTTTCCACCTCTGACACATCCAGACACCAGTGTTCATCTGCTCATGGTGGCGTCTGGTGGCAGACGAGTCATTCTGACGCCAGGCTAACCCTGCTGCCCTCAAAACAGAAGAAGTTCCACGTTTCACCTGTGACTGCAGACATCCACTCCCATTGTTGGCTGAATGGATCTAATGTGTCAACACATGGCTGAGTGGGTGTGGATCCAACAGGGTGACTGTATCTTAGTCTGCTAACTGTGTTCTCTCCATAAACACCAGAAGAGGCGAAGGAGGCTTTAAATCTTCAACAGAACAAAGAAACTGGAGCTAAAGCTTCAGCGGCTGACTGCACTTCCTTCTCTTTATGTGTGCAGCAGACGCCTGGACCCAGGAGGACATGATCTCCATCCAGCCAGAAACACTTGAAACCCACACACACACACACACACACACACACACACACACACAACCACAGCTCATGTGTGGGATGCTTCTTGTTTTATTGTGTCTTTTTCCAAATGCTGCAGAGCTTTGAGACTCAGCTACAGATCAACATATTGATTTTTGGCTACATGAAGTGTTTTAGTGTGAAGGGTGTGTGTGTGCATTTGTGTGTGTGTGTGTGTGCGTGTGTGTTCACGGGAAGCCCTCTAATGACCTGTTAAGAGCCAATTAAAGCAGACCATGAAAGTGGAGTGGATTCAGATTCTTGATGACATTTTTATGGACTTGAGGAGGAACTGCTGTTCCTCACGGCTTAATTAACCCCAGCCTGTGTGTGTGTGTGTGTGTGTGTGTGTGTGTGTGTGTGTGTGTGTGTGTGTGTGTGTGTGTGTGTGTGTGTGTGTGTGTGTGTGTTGATATTTGTCTTCTTTGGTGTCTTTAGACTTTAAAATCTATGTTTACGTGATGAACGTGAAGGAAGATCAGCATTGACTGGAGGTAGACCTTCCCCTTATAGCCACATCGTAAGGGCGGCTAAATGACCTCATATAGTTGCTTTTCTCCATTCTTTACACTTTTTTACACACAGATGTGATCAGTAAATCCGTGCAGACAACAAGAAGAGGAAAAAGGAAAAACACAGAAGGAAGTGTGTGGCAAGAACAAAAAGATCTTTACAAATTTGAAACGTTTTCTTCTTTTCTGGTCTCATCTTTTTACTTTAAATCAGCAACATTTACTTTGAAAAAGCCGATTCCTCCTCGGTCTGAGCTTTTTACACAACTCCTGAATCCCTGATCTTATGGAAGAAACGGAGCACAACAGGAAGGAAAGCTGAGTCTGGTTGTTTCCACCATAGCTGCATTGGTGATACTGTTTTGTGAAGCACCTTGAATTACTTTGTGTACGAATTGTGCTCTACAAATAAACTTGCCTTGCCTTGCAAGCAGCACAGCTGTGCACACGGGTTAAAAACATGCCAACTGCCTGGGAGTACCTGGTCTACACTGACAACACGCTGGACCAGAGTCAGAACTCGGATGCTCTCTCTAAAAAAAGTCGTCTCTACCTCCTGAAGAGGCTCAGGTCATTGACATCTGTCAGACCATGATGAGGATGTTTTACGACTGTGGTCTCCAGTGCCTTCTTGTTTGCTGGGATTCATTGGGGCAGCAGACTGAGGGTTGCAGACTTCAGATGATACTCTTGTCTCCTGTCTCCTGACCTCTGACCTCCCCTTAGGAGCAGCTAAACATTCTGATGAGTTTATTGGGAAATGGCATATTCTTGTATAACTCTCTTCTACCTTTTCTGAAGGCCAAAGGACTTTCCAATCACAGTCCTATTCACACACCGTCATGAGTGTGTGAATGTATCCACCAAGAGCAGCTGGGCCCACCACACAGGGTCCCGCCCACTTAACAGGGCACTGCCTGCTTCATAGGATGTGCTGATGGCAAACAGAGATCAGCAGCTTGTCTGACTGGGAAGCCTTTGTGAAGTCAGAGCTGTCAGCAGCTTCCCGGCTGAGGAACCGATGAAGAACAGCTATTTTACACCTCGTCAGTCACAGGAGTGTGAGGCGGCACATGATGAAACCTCTGTGGTCACATGACTCCACACTGAAATCACCCCAAAGCAGTTTTCAGCTTTTAGGTCGTCATTTACCCACACGGGAACGGGGGTGGGGCTGGATGGTAACGCTCATGTAGACAGGTGTAAATGAAGCTGTGATGACATTAGCACCTATCCACAGACCAGCTGCTGCTGTGTGAGTGGGGGGGGGGGGGGGGACTTCAGTGCTTGGCATCCTCCTGTCCCTGCAGCTCTCAGGTCATTGGGCCCCCACCAGGCCCCCTGTCTAGGGGTTTGTAAATGGGTGTAACATAAAGGTAAAGTGGAAAATTAAATTCACCAATGACTCATAAACTCTCATGGGACCCAGACTGAAATTAAACTGGGAATTTATTTACAATGAAAAACTCAAAGCTATACAAAAAACAACCAAACCCAAATTACAAGCACCAAAGCCCCTAACAATGTTTGTCAAAATGCTCTGCTGCTGCCAGCTGGAGGGGGGGGGGGGGCTCCAACAGATGATGTGGCAGTTTTTAAAGCTGCCGCTGGAAGTCCACGGCCAATGAGGTGCTCCAGACACTGTGGAGACCAATCTGCACAATATAGGAGGGAAAGAAAAAGGAAAGACAGAACCTCCCACTGCAGCAGAAAACCAAAGAAAACAATATTACGTCCACAGCCGTAACACCCCCCAACTTAAGAGAAAACTTCTGCCCCCCCAGAAGCCATCACTTAGGTTGAGTGGATGCTGCGCGAAAGAGCATCCGCTACCAAATTCTCAGCTCCCTTTTAGTGTTTAATATTAAGATTAAAGTCCTGAACCATCAGTGACCACCTCATTAGTCTCTGGTTCGAGTTTTGCATCCTGTTTAAAAACACTAGAGGGTTGTGGTCAGTGTAAACTGTAATCGGATGGGAATTAGAACCAATGTAAACTTCAAAGTGCTGGAGTGCCAGCAACAATGAAAGACCTTCTTTCTCAATTGTACTGTACCGTGTTTGATGAATGGTAAACTTCTTTGAAAAATAACAAAGGGGATGCTCGACACCATGTTCATCTTCCTGCAGCAGAACTGCCCCAGCACCACAATCACTGGCATCGACTTCTAATCTGAAGGGACGCTCAAAATCAGGAGCAGCCAGGACAGGGGCACTGCAAAGAAGAGCTTTGACAGAGTTAAATGCATTCTGGCATTCAGGTGACCAAACAAAAGGTTTACGGACACTAGTCTGGCTTGTTAAGGGACATCTGCAAAGTTACGGCAGAAACCTCGGTATTACCCCGCCATTCCTAAGAAACGTCGGAGTTCTTTGTGGTTCTGAGGAGCTGGAAAATCGAGGATAGCCTGAACTTTTGCAGTCAGGAGACGAATTTGACCCTGACCTACTTCTTTCCCCAAATAGGTCACACTAGCTTTACCAAAATCACGTTTGGCTAAGTTCAAGGTGAGTGAAGCTCTACTTAGCCGTTCAAAAACACCAGTCAAATGTTTTCAATGTTCTTTCCAGGTTTAAGAATAGACAACAATGTCATCAAGGTAGATTTCACAGTTCTTTGCTCCTGAAAGAACTTTGTGCATGAGACGTTGGAAAGTGGCAGGTGCGTTTCTAAGACCAAACGGCATGACAGTGTACTGCAAAAAATGATCAGGAGTAACGAAAGCAGATATTTCAGATGCACGAGGGGTCAATGGAACTTGCCAATAGCCTTTTAGCAGATCTAATTTGGTAACAAAAGGTGCTGAACCAACTCGGTCAACATAATCTTCCATGCGTGGTAGAGGGTATGAGTCTGGTTTTGTGATTTGATTCACCTTTCTGAAATCTGTGCAAAATCGAACAGTTTTGTCAGGCTTGGGTACAAGCAGACAGGGAGAACTCCAGGAACTGGAAATAGTTATAGCTAATCTGTTTTCCAACAGGTATTTAACTTCCTGTTGAAGCTGTGAACGTTTGAACATGATAGGCATGTTGTTTGATCGGAAAATGTTCACCAACATCAATGTCATGGGATATTGCAGAAGTACGGGACGGATTATCTGAAAAAAGAGAGATGTAGTTATGGATTAGTCTGGAAATGTCCTCCTGCGCAGACTTACTTAGGTGACCTAGGTAAGATGCTAAATCATCCAGTATTTCTGAATTGAAGTCGAGAACATGACGGGACCTGTCGAAGACCGTCACTCTCTGGACTGTACTGAGATGGGGAACCGGTAGTGGACAGAGAAACAACAACTCCCACAGTACGGTCCACATAGGGCTTCAACATGTTAATGTGGCACACTCTGGATTTCCTGCGTCTGTCTGGAGTGCTCACAACATAATCAGTTTCACTGAGTTTTTCTTGGATCATATATGGTCCTCTAAATTTTGCCTGGAGAACTGAACCAGGAACAGGGGGAAAAGTCAGAACTATATCTCCAATGTCAAAATGTCTTTGCACAACTTTCTGGTCAAATGTTCTTTTCATTTCTTTCTGTGACACAGACAGATTGCTGCGAGCCACTTCACAAGCTCGATGCAACTTTTCCCTGAAAGAACTAACATAATCCAACAAATTTTGTTTGGCATCACAAGAATTAGACAGAATATTTCAAACGTTTCAAAGGACCAGTGTGACCAAACACGAGCTCTGCTGGGCTGAATCCAGTGGATTCCTGAACACTTTCTCGGGTGGCTAACATAAAAAAAGGCAGACCTTCATCCCACTCTCTACCAGAGTCAAAGCAGAATTTCTTCAACATAACGCTTGGTGAAATTCCTTTCCAGTGCGCCTTGTGACTGTGGATGATAAGCACTTGACAACCTATGTTTAATGGAAAGTGATTTAATAACCTGTTTAAAGAGCTTTGAAGTGAAATTTGACCCTTGATCAGACTGTATGGATTGTGGAAAACCAAATGTGGAGAAGAAGTTAACCAGAGCTTTAATGATAGCTTTGGTTCTTGCTTCTGGGTAGCGTGTTGCAGCACACATCAGGGTCAGAAGGTACTGATGCCCTGATTTGGTTTGTAGGTAGTGGTCCCACACAGTCTAGGATGAGATGTTCAAATGGTTCATCTATTGCAGGAATTGGATGCAAAGGTGCAGGTGGAACAACCTGGTTTGGTTTTCCACTCATCTGACAAATGGGACATGAACAACAATAATCAATCACATCAGATTTCAAGCCTGGCCAAAAAAAATGACGCAAAATGAGATGGTATGTTTTCTTTACCCCCAAATGACCAGATGGTCCATCATGGGCTAGGCTGAGAATCTGGCAACGATACTTCTCCGGTACAACGATTTGCTGAACAACATTCCATCCCAAATTACCAAGAGCGGAGGAAACCAATTACGAACCAAAAGTCCATCATTGAAAGCATAAGCTGATTTTTTCATTTGAATTAGCAGCAGACAAACATTTGGCAAGAGATGGATCAGTTTTCTGGACATGAACAAATTCATTTTTGTTTGATGAGCTGCTCTTTGGAGTTGATGGACCGTCTGATCCTCAGTAGATGTTGAAAACGGATTTGGATGATTGATAATTGATTTTCTGACGAATCAGACTGGAGGATTTCTGCTGTGCCCTTGCAGTGAGAGGTGGGTTGGTGGAGCTTTGTGGTTCGGACTGAGACTCAGACGTAGCTGGACCTAACGCTCCATCCGGCCTTCTGTGCCCGATAAACAAAATGCTTGTGGTCTTGAACTACAACTTGAAGGAACAAAGTGAATCAAATTGCTCAGGGTTTTTGGGTTTCCCACTCGCCTATCCCCACCGCTTACAGTGACAGAAGTTGAAGTGGCCCTGGAGGCAGCAGCGGATCAAAAGCTTAGAATGGGGGGGGGGGCAACATAACACCTGCCATCTACCTACTACCAGGGTCACCTTTTGTCAGAAACCTCCTTCCATGAAAATGTCCAGAGGTTATGGAGTAAAGGAGGGCGGGGTCTCCCTGCGCTCGTCCCCAGCCCAGATCAAATACGGCGTTGTGTCAGGAAGGACGTCCGGCGTAAAAATCACCTGAAGGAATCTGTGCGAGCTGATTCGGCAGACCCGTATAGGAGGGGCTGAAAGGTGAACAACATCCCTTAAATCCAAGGTGTTATACTAGTCGTGAGCCTAGATCCAAAAACTCTATTCACATCAAACAATCATTCTGAAGGAGAAAGCCTGTCTGGATGGTTTTCTGTCACTTAACAGGCAAACCCACTGAAGTAGAGAAGAACAGTGCAGGTTCTGCTGACAGCCCTGAGCTTCAGGACACTCAGTGAAAAGTTTGACAGACACAACATCTGAAATGGTCTTAGAGTTCGTCCCGTGCTCCACTTTGAGAGTCTGGGCCTTCCTAAAGGTGGAGTGTGAACAGAGGGGGGGTGTCTGTACTTACTACTTGTACCGGCCCCTTGGAGCTTAACGGTATTCAAAGACGCAGACGAGCTGGAACTGGTCTGGCGATGGGAGTGACTCCATGGATTGCCTGCCTTGAAAACCTGCTTAGACCAATCAGATCCAAGTTCCCTGCAGACACAAGAAGGACACTGAAGTGACGCGCCCTGATCTTCACATAGACGGGTGAAGTGCCCATTGATCATTTTCTGCACGTCCTGCTCAGTCCCAGATAAACATCTGGCTTTCCAGTCCAGCATGTTCCTCAGCTACCCACTCATCCATTTCAGCTGTATAAGTTTTACAGCTGAAAACTTCAAAAGGCCACCGTCTGACTTGCATGCCTCAATCTCAGGTCTGGACTAAAGTTGGAGTACTTTCAAGAGGTCAAGTTTGATGACGGGGAGTGGGGGCCGGATTGTCCTGGATCTGCCGAATCAGTCCCGTCTGATGCCTGAGTCCCGGAAATCTGGAGCTCTGAAGCTCAACTCCGGGCTGGGCTCCCTACCTATTCTCTTCATATTTAGTCCAGTAAACCCGATTTACATATATTCCTTTTAACGGTTTTGGACGACTTTTTCTAGTACAGTTGGGTGTGACGGTACAGTTGAAATGAACCATTCCTTTTCAAATATTCTAGAACATGAACCTGTTTTTTCTTGGATGTGGTGCTGACTGCTGCCTGCACTGTTTTCAGCTGGAGCTTTATTTTAATCACTTACTGTCCCCCGGGGTGCAGTAAACCTATGGACTGTGAGCCAGCGGCAGCAACGCTTACTGCAAGGTTCAGTTCATCCACATGGTGTGGTCTGTCATCCATGTATCCACTAGTGTTAGCGCTGCTTCGTCCACCAAACTGTGAGGTGGGGTGGGGTGGGGTACATACCCAGCTCTGGAGGCAGGACGGTCAGCCTGTTGCCCTGAATGTGGAGCTCTTTGAGCTGAGCCAGCTCGCCGATCTCTTTGGGCAGGGAGATCAGATCGTTATCCCGAAGACTCAGCTGGAAATAAAGAGACAAACGCTCAGTTCCAAACGCACAACGCACATGATCAGAACCCTGCATGTCCAACAGGAAACCGTGCTGCGGCGGGCACAGCTCAGGCAGGAGCAGCTCAGGGCCGGGGGGCCGTGGGGCAGCGGGGCCACAGGGCCGGGGCCACAGGTCGGGGGCCGTAGGCCAGGTCGCAACACAGGGTCGGGGGCCGGGTGCCACAGGGGCCACACAGGGCCAACAGGGCAAAGGGCCACAGGCCGCTGGGCCACAGGGCCGTGGGGCCACAGGGCAGCGGGGCCACAGGGGCGTGGGGCCACAGGGGCGTCAGCGGCAGCGGGGCCACAGGGCAGCGGGACCACAGGGCCGCCAGGGCGTAAATATCACAGCGGGGCCACAGGGCAGCGGGACCACAGGGCCGAGGGGCTTTTTCTCATTTAACCCGAGTGTCTCCGTAAAAGTGACAGTGACTAATGTGACAGTGACAGTGACTAATGTTCTCACCTGTTCTCCCCTGTTCCTTGGGGTCCCTGCCCTTTAGTTGAACTTGATTTATCTCACACCGTCAGATCGTAGAGCCTGGAAGTGGAGAAGTGCCTTGCCCAAGGACACAGTCTGGCCTGGAATTGGACCTGATCTGTGCCTCGGGGAGCTGAAGTCTATTGACCTGAAAGAGCCTAAAGCATCTCCTTCTCCAGCAGAATGCAGACTATGAAAGGACACGCAGGTGAAGGGGGGTTGCGCCCTGAGACCGGGGAAAGTGGTCCCAACCACCCCTCCCACTCCAACTCAGTGCAGCAGAGACAGCAGCTCCTGCATCCTTGTGTGGTGACACTAACCCCACTCTTTCTTCAGGACTACAGAGACGCTGGACAATAACAGTATCCAGACCGTTAAATGGGGGGAGGACTTACTATTTGCAGCTTGGTCAGCTTTCCGATGTCCGCAGGAAGAACCTCAAAGTCATTGTCGCTTAGATAAAGGGCACTCAGGGTGGCTACAAAAGAAAGATGTCTGTTAGTCTGCAGCAGTGTGGAGCTTGACCTCTGAGGAGACGCTTCAGGAACGACAACAAACTAAGTAAAGGAGAGAGGACGCTTGGGGGGCAGCCTGGGGGCTGCTGCCGGTTCAGAGCCTGTGTGTCCCTGAAGAAATTCTTTAGCCCAACTCTACAGAGTGTCTGCGTGGGGGGGCATACACCTGCTGGTTACCTGTCCCACCAGTGAGAGAAGCAGCAGGGACAAATGGGACACAGGGACTTGGGATTGGTCGTCCCGCCATACACCGTGGTGTCAAAACCCCCCAGAGCCACATCAGCACGCCCTTTCCACGCTTTCAGAGGAAGCTCTCTGCTCAGAGGCTCCGCCCATGGACCGGCCGTCCTCTGCCTGCTTGATTTGGTTCGGTTGTTTTTGCACGACTGTCAATACGGTCTAATGCAGAGGTCCTCTGAGAGGTTCCACACACTTCTACTGTGCAGGAGGTCCTAAGAAGATCCACAACATGGAAGAAACAGGAAGAACTGTAGGTCTGTCATTTAACACTCACAAAGAACAGTAAACTCCCACAATGCCCATCAAATGTCAACAGTGTCAGGTGTTTGGCTTCGCCTATAGCAGTCTGTAAGACGAAGGCCGAACCCACTGGTCCAGCTTGATGCTGATTGGCTGACTGCAGTGATCCACATCCTGACTGACTGGTCCACATCGAGCAGTCCAGGGAGGGATGGACATGGCCTCTTCAGGACCCGGGTTAGCCCAGTCCTGCTGTAGTCCCTCACAGACGGAGAAGCCTGATGATTCCAGAACTTTTTCCATGAACCGGCTCAAGGAAATCCAAACAATGATGAGCTGTGTGGGCGTGGGTTCAATTCTGAGGTTTGAACACGAACAGAGCTAAATGATTCATCTTCAACAAAGCTGTCCAAAGAGAGCCAGTCCTTGATGGATCCAGCTGGTCTTCAGCTTTCAGCATCCGTGTTTGGTTGGACTCCTCCGTCTCGCAGGTCCTCCCTGATGCTCTGCAGAGCAGCGTCTGGTCTGTGGTCCACTGGACCCTCTTTTCTACTCTGTTTACTACCAAAGCAATGATCTGAGCTCATGACAGCATCCGGTCCTTCCTAAAGAAGGGAATCAACTCTTCACCAAACCTCAGTGCAGATTTCTGCTGAAAGGGATTCCTAGTTCCAGAAACGTGAATCCCACAGCAACATTGAGAATGAGAACAATGAGGGACAAAGGCTAAATACTAAACCGCTGTTTGGTTAGGAAAAGCTAAAGGTCAGGGAGTGAGTCAGCGGGGGGGGGGTCGTGTTGAACTCACTCAGGTAGAAGAAGTTTCCTGGCAGAGAGCCTTGGTTCAGGTTGTTGTACGTCAGGTCAAGAACTTCCAAAGCAGGAAGAGAACCGAATCCTCGTGGCAAACCGCTCAGACGGTTCATGCTGGATCACAAAGACAGAGTAAAGCAATGTGCTGGATGTCCTGAGCATGAACACGGCATGAACACGGCATGAACACGGCATGAACACGGCATGAACACGGAAACATACCCCAGGTTCAGGTGCTTGAGCTTCTGTAGACTGCTGATCTGAGTGGGCAGTTCTTCAATCTGGTTGTTGAACATGTTCAGCACCTCCAGGTTCTTCAGCTCAGAGATGTTAGCAGGAACAGCTGGAGGAGACATGGGGGAGCACAGACACCAGGACACCTTCACTAAAGCAGCCCACATGTTTTACTGCCTTCACGAGTGACCCAGCCACTGCCGCCAAGACTGAGACCTGACGGACGGATTTGGTTACCTGTGATCTTGTTGTGACTCAGGACCAGCTGGGTGATGTGAGACAGCGTGACTGAAAAGACAAGAAGACTTCATGTTAGTGTTTCTGCATCTGAGAACTGTTCTTCAGTGTTTGTCCGCCATGCTGGTTCCTACAATCACTGCTACTCTAACCATCTGAGCCGGATCAGCCCAGCAGAACTACTCTGTGTGGCCAACAGGCAGCAGGGAGGCTGGTAGAGGTGCCAGTTCAAAGTCTGAACAGTCCCCATCCTGGTCTTCAGGGCACAGAGTCCTTCATGTGATCCATGTTAGCCTGCTAAACTGCACCTGATTTAGCCAACAGAGGCAGGACTCCAGAACCACTACATCCAGTCCAGAACCACGACATTCAGTCCAGAACCACTACATCCAGTCCAGAACCACTACAACCAGTCCAGAACCACTACAACCAGTCCAGAACCACTACAACCAGTCCAGAACCACTACATCCAGTCCAGAACCACTACAACCAGTCCAAAACCACTACAACCAGTCCAGAACCACTACAACCAGTCCAAAACCACTACATCTAGTCCAAAACCACTAAATCCAGTCCAGAACCACTAAATCCAGTCCAGAACCACTACAACCAGTCCAGAACCACTACATCCAGTCCAAAACCACTACATCCACTCCAGAACCACTACAACCAGTCCAGAACCACTACATGCAGTCCAGAACCACTATGACCAGTCCAGAACCACTAAATCCAGTCCGAAACCACTAAATCCAGTCCAAAACCACTAAATCCAGTCCAGACCACTACATCCAGTCCAGAACCACTACAACCAGTCCAGAACCACTACATCCAGTCCAGAACCACTACATCCAGTCCAGATCCACTACAACCACTACAAAACCACTAAATCCAGTCCAAAACCACTACATCCAGTCCAAAACCACTACATCCACTCCAGAACCACTACATGCAGTCCAGAACCACTACATGCAGTCCAGAACCACTATAACCAGTCCAGAACCACTAAATCCAGTCCGAAACCACTAAATCCAGTCCAGAACCACTACATCCAGTCCAGAACCACTACATCCAGTCCAGAACCACTACAACCAGTCCAGAACCACTCCAACCACTCCAAAACCACTAAATCCAGTCCAGACCACTACATCCAGTCCAGAACCACTACAACCAGTCCAGAACCACTACATCCAGTCCAGAACCACTAAATCCAGTCCAAAACCACTACATCCAGAACCACTACATCCAGAACCACTACATCCAGAACCACTACATCCAGAACCACTACATCCAGAGCCACTACATTCATGCCAGATCAACTACAACCAGTCCAGAATCTCTGCATTCGGTCCAGAACCTCTGCATCTAGTCCAGAACTACTACATCCAGTCCAAAAACGTCCTTGCAGTTCTACAATTGTATCCAACTTGAAAGGCTTTAGACGTCCCTGACGTCACTGTGACGCACACAGCTGGCTGCTCTCCCTGTTCCAGGTGTGCAGCGGAGCCTTAGGTTCCTGTTTTTTATCAGGTAAGGATGCAGGGCTGCACGCGCACGCACGCTCCTGATGCAAACCCATCCCATGAGTGGCAGTTTAAAACTCCATCAGCCCCGCAGGAGGAGCGGACGAGCCCCCGCAGGAGGAGCGGAGGAGCCCCCGCAGGAGGAGCGGACGAGCCCCCGCAGGAGGAGCGGAGGAGCCCCCGCAGCAGTCCATGATGCGGGGTGACTTTCTCACATGGAGCTCTGAACGGGTCCTGTTTTAGCAGGTACTCCCACCCCCACAACAAATCCTGCTTCCCGTTTTCTCTCTTTTCCGGGACTCTGCTGGGCCGATGGACCCCACGTCCGCGTCCACGCCCCAGACCCGGTATGAGCGCGAGCGTCTTACACAGTCCCGGGACGTCCAGCATGTTGGAGATGCCCCGGTCGGACATGTCCACCTCGGGGAGACTCTTGTCTCGACTCTCGTCCACGATCTTCCTCAGGGACTTGGACATCTTTCTAAAACGACACGGACGGACACGGCGTCAGCTCAGTGCTTCCGGTCCACGGCGAGCGCGGCTCTGACCGTCCGCGCCTGCGCACCGCCGCAGGAAAAAGAGTCCGTGGAGGCTTACCGTTCTTCTGTGGAGCAAGTTTCAGGATTTTAGGGATTTTTCTTCAGGATAAAAACTTCCCTTCCAACTCACAGCGAACCGGAAGTTGTACTGACACCCTACGCTCCAAATAAGGAGACTTCCTGTTTCTGCAGCGGGCGGGTCCGAGCTAACTCCACGGATCAGCAGCACGATTCCTGAGCCTTTCTTTAAAAGTTTTCATTATATATTTGTCTTTTTACAGCCAATGATCGATATTGAAGCGGCAGCCATAAATAGTTTGATCTCGTCTGAAGGCAGAACCGGGACATCCTCCCGAGGGGAAAGATCTATCCCACAATGCTTCGCGGCTGCAAATTATATTTTTCTATAGATGCTAAATACATGTTAAGATCTGTTTCTTTAAAAAAAAAGTTTAGTTAGAGGATTTTATCCGACTGTTAATATTTTGTTTGGCGGCTGCAATGAAAAACTTTCTGACTGTGAATGTGACCTTATGTTTACAGTCAATGGGAAAGCATCAAATTGTTGATTGTAGTTCCCTGTCAGGTTCATCCAAGATCATGTAGAGAGCATAAACCAGGGTGTCCAGGGTTTGTCTAGTCTAGTCTAGTTTTTATTTCCATTTTTTATGACTGATTCTGTCTTTTCATACAATTATTGGTTTGAAGCTCATTGAGACAACTGTATTGTGATGTTGGGCTAAATAAATACTTGAATGTATTAGTCCTTGAATTAAATATAGCCAAGAATAAATGTGAAAACAGAGACAATAAAAACATTGGTCGCTGAGTTGCCTTTCTGTCCAGACGTTTCCACAGAGTGGTCTGACCGACCCACAACCCATTGGTTGCACAGGATATCCTTTTAAGTCCAGACCCAACATCTACAACCTGTAATTTATACACAAACCAACTGAGCAGATTCAAAGAACGTGGTAAATATATTCTTTAAATATTTCATAAAGCAGCAAATTTACAAAGACGGTTTTCTCAATTCAGGTCCTCATCTGAAATTACCAACGCTTTCCAAAAAATGTGAAAATCACGAAAAAGTACATTCTGAAAAAACAAATGTACACATTAAAACGCTCCTACAATAAATTTTGTTTCAAACATCAGAACGCATTACTAGTTGCTTTTGTTCCTTTTTTTTTTTGCAGATGAAAAGGATTCAGTGAAGAAAAATGATTGATTTGTAGAAGTGGTTTCTGATTTGTGTAAATTCAATAAAAGCTACAATACAGTTTATTTTTCATAGAACGCTAATATAACATTGAGCAAAATGACACAAACTTCATAAAAGTGGTATTTTCTAAAAATAATAAACATGAATCCACCGTGTCTGCAGCTTTTTTTTTATCAGTGTGACGCATTTAAAAGTCAGCTGCTGCATATTAAACAGAGCAGCTTCTACTAAAGTGAGAACAAACTGTCTTAATAAATCCATATGTTGAGGAAAACTCATTTTTTTCTGTAAATAGCAGCCTTATGTTTTTTTAAGTCGAAGACTCGGTTTTCTCACTGGCTCTCTTCTCCCCGAAGAAACTTTTGAAATAAGTTTTTTTGTTGGTTTTTCATGAGTTTTTTAGCTTTGGAGCAGCTGCTTAAAGTCAAGTGACGCGCATAGATAGACAGGTGTGGTGAACAGATTCCGGTCGTTTTCCAGCATAAAACAGTAAATAAACTAAAGGGAAATAATTAAAGTCAGTGTATGCAGTTCTTTTCTGTGTGTGGCCCGGTGCCCAGTGGCCCACAGACCAGTACCGGTCCATGGCCCAGGGGTTGGGGACCAATGCTCTAGAACATTCTGCTAGACTGTTGCAGTGATTTTGGACTGAAGACAGCAGAGTTTACCAACACTGTTCTGGACATTGCAGCCTAAATCCTAACTGACTGGAGATTTCACTCTAGACATCCAGCAGCTCTGGTTCTGCTCCTCACTAGTCTTCCTCCAAACACTTGGACCTTCACTCCCAAATGAAAAGCACATCTTCCTTTCATCAGAGAGCAGGACATTGGACCACTGGCCAACAGTTCAGTCCTTCTTCTGCTTGGTCCAGTTGAGATGTTTCCTCCGTAGGTCCAGGCTCAGAAGTGTTTTGACCCATGAAACCTCCATGAAAAAATGGTGGTTCTTGAAGCTGCTCCTCCACCTCTTTCACTCTTCCTGGATGTCTGCAGGCTCTTCCTTTTGATAATCTTCTAAAGCCGATAGTTGGCTCTTTTGCATCTTCTCCTGTCACATTTTGCCTTTCCATTAGCAAAAAGTAGTCTATTTAAGTGTCCTAGATTTATACTTAGTCTATGCTAAAAAGGTGGCAGTATTCTTCAAGTTTACTTTTTATGGACTATATGTTAAAACTTAAAATGTTACAGTTTAGTCTAAAGAAGTATTGTGTTAGTATACTTACACTACACGTAAATGGTCTATAGCATACTTACTTGCTATTCTTATACTCTACTAAAAACTATACTTACTACTCTACTAAAGTATATTATTAGTAATTAAAATAAACTCCAAATGCACTACTTTTTGGTAAAGGTTCCATTATACTTTCTGTTGATCTACTTGGACACCGTATTCAGTTCATACCGAAGAACTCCTTAGCTATGAACCTTTATGGCTTACCCAGACTAAGAAGGGATCAACGATGGTCTTCTGACGAGTTGTCAAGTCTGAAGTCTTTCACATAGTGAACTGAAACAGTTCTTCTTTTGTAGTTTTGAGGCAGGTGGCAGATGCTATACCACCATCTACTGGTATGGAGTGCGGATCATAATGAATTTATCAATCTTAGGGTGTATTCACCTTGGACAATTTTGTTCCAGATCGGGTCTGCTTCATTTGTTCGAGTCCAGAATCTAGCGTTTGGTCTGTATTCAGACCAGCATTAAGCAGACCATTCTGTTATGGACTAAAGCTTGTAAACAAAACCATGTGACTAAAGATCTTTTCAGTCATTGGTCAGGAACTGGATTGGCCAGGTTTTCCACCTGCAGCTAAAAGCAAAAATCAAAAGACCTTTTTGTCACAGTTCCTTCACATTACCTCCACTATACGGTGATCAGTTTTTAGAAACTTTAATGTAAAATTTGACATCAAGTTTTACAGACAAAATGAAAAATAATGAAACCCTCTGGGTCCCGGGGGCAGACCCCAACTCTAGTGTAGAGTAAGAAATGATTCATTCACTGCACATTAAAGGACAACCAGGACAAGCAAACCTTTGACAAACAAAGGTTCACGCTGACGTGAAGAAATCAGTGAGTAGAGTCAGAGCAGCTCAGGAGGAGACATGGATGAACACAACACCACAAAGTGTTGTTAACATGTTCTTGTTCCAGGAACTCAGAGCATTCTTTCCATTTTTATTGTGGCATTACAAAAGTACAAATCGAGTTTGACATTAAATGTCAGGGAGAAAAGAGATAAACTTAACAAAAGTGTCTGTGTATGGACCATGTTTTTCTTCATGAACACTGGATGCCCATACCAAAGAAATCAAAGATCACTACTTGGTGGATTAAATCAATTCATTTCTTCTATTCATTCCATTCATGTTCCCCATCAAATTACATTGCAGCAATTGGCTGTGAGGAGTCAAAACAGCAGCTTACGAGAAACAGAGCCCCCCTGGGACGGGAAGGCTTTTTAAATTCCTTCACAAGTTGAAGCTTTCATTGACTAAACGAAGGTGAGGAGTACCAGGACTGTGATGATGAGATCCTTTATGATGAAGATGGATTGCTGGAGTCCTACCTCCTGCCTCATCCTTCTTCAAACAATAGAGCCTGGACGCCAGCAGGGCCTGTAACAATGGTTTCACACTGGACTGTGCCAGGATGAAGCTCACAGGAGGACCACTACAAGATGTCCCTTTGATTCATTTAAGTGTCCTCAGCTGAGCCTGGCCTTGGTTCTGGGGGTTGTGGAGCAGCACTACTTGAGTTCTCACAGCTGTGAGTTGGCTGTGTGGAAAACAGCAACTGTACCAGCTTGGCCACCAGTAGAACGTTGAGACTGTTTCCCAACACGCGGTACCGCTGGATGGTGGAGATGTGCTCTGGAAACGCTGCAATCACATCCACAGAAAGAGGAACTGATCAGAGCAGATGGATGGCAGCGGCTTTTCACCTTAACCGCTTAAGACGCGAGCTAATATTAGAGCTAACCCTCTATAAACAGGTAATATGGTGAATCTTGCTCTGGGCCTTTACTTTCACACGTCTATTCTGACATATGAAAGGCTTGGCGTCATAGAATTCCAGAAACTGCATTTATTATTTTTTCTTTTAGGATCAATATTCAATGGTTACCACGCCTGTGTTTTGAAAAGGACTCCACCCACATGTCACTACTTCGCGTTCCTGACTGGTTTAACTTTGATGCATGTTCAATTGCCGTATGTTTTGCCGGTAGAGCCCAAAAATAGTCTTGGTAGCGGCGTGTGAATGCGAGAGTATCGAACGTGGAATCCTGAAACATGCATACATGTGTGTTTACGTAGATTTTTCATTGGAAGTGGTCGCTGGAACACCTGTTTCTGAGCCTGGCGTGGACGTAGAATTCCATTTTCAATGAAAGATTCAGCATGCAGCCAAAGCGGAGTAGCGTCATTTACTTAAAGACCACAGATGCAGAATGAGCTTTTGTCCACCTCACTGTGCCAAACAATTAACATTTAACCAAACTGGTAAACTCTGCAGTTTATCACCGGCAATTTTAACAGTCCATGTAAATACTGCATCAAGTAAAAGCAGCAGAAACACAAGCTCACCTGGCACAGGTCTTTTTAGTGTCGCTCAGTAAAATAGAAGGTTGTACTCATGACTTTTGACCAATCTCCAGTGTCAGACTCTAGTCAGACTCAAACCTTCTGTAGTTCAATAAACATTGAGTTAGATTCAACAGGCAGACATTTTTAGCACAGTAGCTGGTCATCAAAGAAATTCTTCTTTGATCAAGCAGAATCTGCTTTATGTGTTCATAATGTGTCAAAGTCAAACTTATGCTAAGTTTTAGAAAACAGGCTGATGGCGTTTTGTAGTCCCTGATCTGTCTTTAATGCCTGAACTTAGACACTCACATGTTTTGGGCAAACATGGATTATTTTGTGACTAATCTCTTTAAACTGAAGACAACTTCTTTGTCTTTTTGTTTCCTATAACCCTTGTGCAATCCTATGGGGTCCAGATGACCCCCCCCCCTTCCATTGACGTGTTCTCCCTACCATGACAAAGGTGGATAAAGGTGGAAAGATTTCATGTAATCCATGGACACCAGAGAATATCACAAATCATTGAAGAAAAAAGGTTCAGAGCACTGTCTAGTGGGTCTAGATGACCCAACTCCCGATGTCAAAGTGCCTAGGATAGAACAAGGGTTAATGGATGCCGCAGAAAATCATCCACTTCCATTTTTCTTTTCTCCGTCCTCTCTGCTTCAACCTGTCCAAACGTCTTCATCTGCTTCCCTGCATTGATCTCCAGAACATCTACATGATCTGTTCCTCAGATGGATTCATTCCTGATCCATCCTGGTCTCTCCCTAAGAAAACCTCAACATCTCCATCTCTGCTACCTCCAGCTCTGCCTCCTGTCTCTGCATTAAAGTCTCTAAACCAGGACTGCTCATTCCTGGTCAAGATCTACCAACTCCTCCTGCACTGCTTGCTGCTGGTTGAATGAACACACCTGGTCTAGGAGGTGTGTTCACTCAATCAAAAGGTTTCTGATTGAGCTAATTGGCAGCAAGTAGGGCTAGGAGATCTGGAAACAGTCAGTGTGGTAGACCTGGACCAGGAATGACCAGCCCTGCTCTAAACCAACATGGCTGCTCTCACCACAGTCCTTTCATTCCTGATGACACTCGTTGGTCACACATCACACCTGAAACTTTCCTCCACCTGTTCCAGCCTGCTTGCAGACGCCTCTTCACCTCTAATGAGTTCAGACAGAAGAGGGAGGTCAAAGCTGATGGTTGGTCCAGTCCCACCTCCACCTCCACCTCCTCTGTCAGACCTACTGAACATCTCTGTCTTCCAGCTCTCCTCCATGTCCTGATCAACTCCAACGTTCTTCTCTGCTGCTCCAGACTTCCTCATCCTTTTTCTGGATCTACAGACACCATGCAGAACCTCTGACCTTCTCTGTTCTTCTCCAAAAGCATATTCTAAAACCAAATATCAGAGTAAAAAGTTAAAATACTTTTGGATTTTGTTCAGATTTTTGATCGACTGAAATGTTTTCATTTAAACATTTCAGGGCGGGTGTCGAACCGACATATCACTCAGAAGTCCCTCCAGCAGACAGCATGCAGCCTAAGTCCGATTGTTGTTTGGTTCAACTGTTGCTCTTACAGAAGCAGGGTGGAAAGCACATGAGGTTGGCCACTTCTCTGGGAGTGAAATAACGGAGTCGGAGACTCATCAGCCGCTGGAGTCGATCTTCCTCAGAGAGCAGCTCCAGGTCTGTGAACACACTCTGGACCTGCAAAGCAACAGATGACGTATTGAACCTTTATTTGATTTGGAAATCACTTACAGACAACAAGGAAGGCCAACACTCGTCTGTCCAACACTCGTCTGTCCAACACTCGTCTGTCCAACACTCGTCTGTCCAACACTCATCTGTCCAACACTCGTCTGTCCAACACTCGTCTGTCCAACACTCATCTGTCCAACACTCATCTTCATGACCTCAGTTTCCTGATGAATCCTGGTTCTCCTCCCTCTTATTCTGCTTTGATCGTCTTCATTTCATGACTCAAACAGGGTTTTGTCCTCATGTGTTGTATTTGAGGAACATCTCGTTTGTGGCTAATGACGTACATTTTTTCAAAGGCGATGTGTGAGCTCCTGACTTCCATGAGTTCGATGACGAATGTTTGCACTTTGGGGGCAATTTTACATCCACCATGACACCGTCAAATCTGACTGGACAGGCGAATCAAATCTGCCAGAGTGAATGTGCCCAAGGAAATCAGGTAAACACGTTACAAATAAACACGCCCACTGGATAAACAAAGGCAGAGTCTTCATTCCCCATGCCAAGCAGCTGTTGTGGCGTACGTCCTGGGTTGGGACGTGGAGCGTTGTACTGACAGACTTACCTCAGTGTCCATGCAGCCCTGCAGCACTGAGCCTGTTCCCTCCACGTACCTCCCATATCTACGGACAGAGCACACGGTGAACGGCGTGGCGACGATGAAGGCATGGTAAAGGCATGCTCTCATTCATGCTGCCTTCAGGGACCGCAACTTAAAATCACGTCCAGATATTTTATTACTGTAAAATGAAATGAGAGCAGAAATAAACCCCCAGAAATAGAAATAGGCTAGCTATCAGCTGATCAGGGAACTCTGCCTTTAATCTGTGCATAAAGGTGGGAGGTGACACTTATATCCATGGTTAGACATCCTGAGTGGAAGAGCAATAAGACTGGTTTGTCTCTGAACACTGTCAGATTGTTGAGCGCCACGTTAAGGCCTCTCGTAGTGAGCTTTCTATTCATGTATGGACAGTCCTACACAAATGAAGCCCTGGTCTTTGAGGAACACTGTCCTGCTTTTTTTTGTCCAACCCTGTTCAGACACACCTGCCTTTGATGACTGTCATCGTCCGGCTTCTGCAGCTGAACCAGGTAAGCAGGAAAACATGGACAACATGTGGAACAGTGTTCCCAGAGGACCAGGTTTGGGAAACACTGATTAAAAGGTTTTCAACTGGCTGCCATGATTCTGTCTCTTCCTCTAATTAGGACTAGTTCACTTCTGGTTAGGTTCACTGGGATTGGGGGTTTAGCATCACCAAAATTCAGAACCTCCTGAGTCAAATAGTTTGACAACAGAAAAAGTCTCTTAATAATCAAAATACTAAAATATCAAATGCAGAAAAATCAGACTAAAATAAACCTGGGTGCATATTTAGTGAGAAACTCACCCTTTAGTGAAGCAGACAGAGCGTCTGGATGTGGGCTGAACGATGTCCAACAGCAGACTGTACCTCAGTAACGTTTTAGGAGGAAGTAAGTACTCCTCCACATTCACCTGAGAGCCCGCTTCCAAAAAGTCTTGTATCTGCTTCACGTCTGGATTGCTGTTCTGAGTCGTCTTCCTCTGAAGCTGCATCTCCGTCTCCAGTTTATACAGAACCAGTTCTCGGCTCGCCTTCTCCTCTGGTGGAGTGGTACTAGAACAGGCTGCCTTTGACACCAAGGCCAAGTCGTCCTCAGCTGGCTGTGCACACACGTCCCACACCTAACATGCAGAAATTAGGCAGAAATGTTGGAAGTCCTGCACTTCTTGTGAGAAGAAGCACGTATGTGTCAATGTCAGGGTCAACATTTTTTATTTGCTTTTTTGGTCCAGTGAGTCATGCTGCAAGGCGTTTACTGGCAAGAAGACAGCTACGAAGGTACGCTGCTCAGTGGTTATGACATATGGATTTTGGGAAAACAGTGAGAAGCAATGAGTGTCACGTGAAAAGGCATTCTTAATGAACCTGAATTGATCCGACCACATGTCAAAGAGTTGCTGTGTCTCATCGTTGTGGTGTACCGCATTGTTTTAGGAAAATTCTGTTAATGAAACTACAAGGTATATTTTAGGATAACGTCATAGCAGCGCCTGTGGGGCGTGTGCTGCTTAACGAGACGCAGAAGAAGAGTTCTCAGGTGTTCTAACAAGTAAACAGTTCGTCCTTTTTATTGTGTTTGGTAACACGACAATCGTTGCTTTACATTTGTCTGCGGCTTCTGTTTACAACACGTGACCACCGGCTACGGTGGTCGTTTTGGTTCAGTCGTTCCGCTGCGGGAATGGATTGTATTCAGACTGAGGAATCTCAGAGCAAACCAATTGGAAACAAACCAAGACCAACTCCAAAGATGGGTCCTAGAGCGCTTCCTGGTCCTGGACCAGGGTCCATTTGGGTTTATTCAGACAGAAAATGTGTTTTGTATTATCGGGGACGACGAACTCTGGTTCAGTCTAACCCTTGTGCTATCTTAGATGACCCCACCCTTACATTGACGTGTTCTCCCTACCAAGACAAAGGTGGATAAAGGTGGAAAGATTTCATGTAATCCATGGACACCAGTGAAGATCACAAATCATTGAAGAAAAAAGGTTCAGAGCTCTGTCTAGTGGGTCTAGATGACCCAACTTCCAATGTTAAAGTGCCAAGGATAGAACAAGGATTAAGTGGACCAAATGTGTCCAGTCAGAATACACCCTACAACTCAACATCCGCATGAAGTTTCTGCGGCTGTGACGGCAGTAGAAAAAGGTAAACTGTTGAATCAGTTATCATCTAAAACTTTTAGCTACATCACAGTAATGGTCCCGTGCAAAAGGAAGGGGTGGCTTTCATTCAGAACTCCATCAATCCTCCTTTTGTACCAGACATATATGAGGGACGTCTGTAATGTTCTTCATTATTAGACTTCAATTTAGCTCCTACAAACGAGCGTGACATCTTTCCCTCACAGACCGGTTACTTCTTTTTTTTTAAGCTCTTCTATCTTCCACTTCTTACTTGTATAACAGCCAGTATATGTACAGGTCTTCTGGAGCCAGTATATGTACAGGTCTGTCTTAAGTTCTCCAGAGTCCATCTGGATGATCCAGAGGAGGACTGGGAGAAGGTCATGTGGTCGCATGAGTCCACAGCTGCCCCTCTGGAATAAACACCACTGGTCATTTTTAGAGAAACGTTGAGCTGCATTCCAGGGATTTTGGGCAAAAGCTTTCTTCCATCAGTGAGCACATGGCTGGGTCTTCCAGCAAGACAACGATCCCAAACACATCACCCAGACCAGGCAATGAAAGAGGGGCAACATAAAAAGTATTTCAAAGCTCTGGAGTGGTCTAGATAGGCTCTGGAACTCAATCCAAAAGGGAATCTGTGGAAGGAGTTGAAAGTCCATGTTGCCCCAAAACAACCCAACTTTTGAGAAGATCTGCTTGGAAGAATGGACCAAAACCACAGCTACAGTATAGAAACCTACAGGAAACATTTGACCTCTATCATTGATTTGTATTTGTTATTGAGCAATTACTTCTTTTCTGCACATTTATACAAATAAACTCTTTAAAGTTGTTTGAGAAATACCAGTCTGTCATGGTGAGCACCATATTCTTCGCTGTGCTGTGCTGGCATCAAACCAAAGGATGCCAACAGACCGGACAAACTCATTGAAACAGTACAACCTGGAGGAGGTGACAAGGGACAGAATGCTGGCTAGACCTCTGACCATCATGGACGGTCCCTCCCCCATCCAAAAAGCTGTAGACAAACTGAGAAGCAACTTCAGCAGCAGACTCCAAGGCCGCTACTCCAAGGAACGGCACAGGAAGTCATTCCTGCCGTCCACCATCACACTGTCAGAGCTGTGCTCACAGACTCGCATTAATGCATCATCTCAGGTGCACTGCAAGCTTTCAGATACTTTAATTGGGTATTCTTGTTCATTTGTCTGATGCTGCGTGTGTACATGTATGTAAGGGTTTCTTCCCTTTATATTTATTATTTTATTGTGCTTGAAATATGCTGCTACTACAGGGATTAATAGAGTTGTTCTTAATCTCACTGGATTCTTTTTTTAAACATTCTTTCTCTGACAGTTAGGTGGTTCTATGATGATGACTCTTCCATTTCATTTAAAGTGATTTCTTTGTCAGATTCATGAGATGGAAAAAGGGGTTCCTGTTTGGTCAAACTGCCTTCCACCTGCAGGGCTGGATTTCACTGCCGAGACTTCTTCACCTACCAACTTCACAATTAGATTCCAATTGTGTTTCTATGACCATCTTTCCACTTTCTTCACCTGCTGTGTCCCTTTCGAGGTCACGGGGCTGCAAGAGCCAAACCTAGCTACTGTTGGGGAAAGGTGGGGTCCATGGCGGACAGGTCGCACAATCACACCAAGGGAAAATTTAGAATAATGAATGAACCCAGAAGGAGACTATGCAAACTCCACACAGAAAGGACCCAGCTGGGATTCCAACCTTTCTAACTGTAAGGCGAAGGCGCTGACCACTGCACCACAGGGCCGCTCTCCAGTAGGATTTAGAAGTCATAATTGCATTCAGAAACCTTTGGTTGGCTATTGACTAAAATGAACAAAGTTTTTTTTTTTTCCAACTAAAATATGAATGGTTGTATTTCCAAATTCACAGAAGTTTTTCTTAAAAGTTTATATTAAAAACATCACATTTTCTGAGTGAAACAGAAATGAAACTTTGAATAATAGATTTTAGCAGACGTTTCCCCACATGCCAATCTTTGATTTTCTGGGATGCAGTATCTTCTTTTCGTGTGTCGAAAAAAAAACCATGCAAATTTTCCAAATGATAAAAGAGCAGCTTTGGGTTGAGCTCAACACCAACAAGCCTCTCATCAATATAGCTGCACTCACCTTTGAACCCGGATGGATGTTCATGTTTTCTGCTAAACGACGAGCAATCAGAAAGTATCGTAGTCTAGAATTTGGGATTCCAACCTAAAAACGATCAAAATAAAAAGGGACATAAGTATACCTGACATCTTCCTCCAAATAATCCAACTCATTGCTTCAGATCCTTGACTACAAAAGATAACTGGACGGAGCGAGAGAGACATCACCCACAGAAGACCACTTATTTATAGATCCAACCAAATGAAGTCAATTCAGTCACCATCTTTTTCGCGACATGGACGCCGCCATGTTGGAACCAGACAACGTTTAATAAATGGTGAGTGGGCCGACTTGGTCCGAGTCATCGTTTCTATAGCAACCACTCTCACCAACCAGGGGTAAACTTGTTGGATGGCCACGCCTCCACCACTTAAAAGCTGTCCCGGGAGAACCTGTCAATCAAACGTCTTGAACGTTCAGTGGGGGGGTCATGGAGTGACTGAGTAACAGCTATTTATTTCTCTGTAAAAGTCTATGGGATTTTGGTTTCTCGAAGCCAGAGAGTACTTCCTGTTTGGAACGGGAGGGGGGAGGGGGTCTACTCAGTCCAGTTGTCTAATACAGTCAATGCTTCAGAAGGATGAAGTGAAACTTTTTCTTACACTTGTGGGAGAGGCCATAATCTCTTGGAAAACGTATCCACACTCGGTCAGAGTGTTTATCATTCGATCTCTGACGTGAAGATGGATGAAAAAAACAAGTTAGACACAAAAAGATGTTAAACGTTTTCAGGATAACGTTTACGCAGGTGTTGGGACTAAATCTAGGTGACTTTAACACAGACAGATCCAGCAGAAAGGTACTTCTATACTTCCAGAGTAACATGGCTAAATTCCCCCCAAACTACACATTCATTATCTTAAAAGTTGTCAGTTTCAGCCTATTGAGAAAGAATAAACCTATTTCCATAGAATCCAGGTGACCTGGAAGCTTCCAGAAGAGCTCTGGATGTGTCATCACTACCTGGCAGCGGATGTCTCGAAGCCCTTCACGTTCTCCAGCAGAATAAAGCGAGGCGGCCTGTGCAGCCTGCAAACACATCAACATGATGGGAGGAAGAAAAGCAAGGCCCTCAGGATACAGTACTTTCCTGGCAACTCCAGCGCTGTGTCCGAACCCAAAGACCTGTTCTATCCAGCCTTCTGTTCCCTTCAAAGACATTTAGAAAATTCTGCTTCTCATCTCCACACCCATTTTCCATGCAGTCATGTTCTCCTGCCGTGGTTCTGGTTCCTTCCCAGATCACTGTACTGATACCGCCTTTTAGTAAAGTAGTAATGATCTCCTACCGACATCTTGGACATCTTTCTAAACCTGAGAGCTTCCTTCAAACCAACTCAGACACCAGCCAGTAGGAAAGACCATTAGCATCATGTATGCACCTGTTGCTTGATTTAAATGATTTCTACTTAGTTCACTGAGACACAGACCCTCCTTCATGAACCGCAGGGACACGTCAGGGTGCTGTCCTGGGCGTCCTATGATTATTTAGTATAGTTTTTGCTTTGATCACATTTGTTTAAAACATCACATATTGTAGCATAAATGAACTACATTTCCACAAAATACAGACTGCTCTCTCCCAACTGCTTCCTTGAAGCAAAGAGCCAGATAACATGCACTTTCTTGACATTTAATCAAGATACAGCAGACATGCTACGCACACGTCACCCAAAGAAAGTTTCTCCACCTGTCTGTACCTCTTTCACCCTTCAGGGTTGGACCACACTGTCCTGCACCTCAAAAATGATCTTCTTGTTACCAAACATGTCCACACATTTACATTCTCCCCATTGATCTGTCTCCTCTGTTCACCTTGTTACTGTAGAAACCCCCACTACTTCTGACCCTCCAAATATTCAGACCCAACTCGTTTGTTCTGGGGTTTCTACGCTCTGTTGTCATGCAAGTATGTAGAACTCCTGACTTCCTACAAAAGTCTGGAGGCCTTGATAGTTGCCACGAGTCTTAGGAGACAAAGATGAGAAAGAAAACATTCCTTTATCTGAAGAGCTGCTCAGAAGCATGAAAAAACAAACGGCTCTGATTCCAAATACCTGGGCAGAAGATGTAGGATGTGGAGAAAGCTCTTGGTTCTGGGATCGCTGACATCCCCCTGCAGTCCGATCCTGCAGAGAATTCAGTGTCATAGGTGTGCACAGCTGCAGTTTTAGGAACTTCATAATGATGGAAGTAGGGTGCACGTTGCTCCTGTCATGACAGTCCTACAGCAGAGGTGGGGAGGTAACGCTCAGCGATGTACAACAGCAGACAGACTGCTGCTGTGCGCTGGTATAGACCCGCACACACGTTCCTACAGTCACAGCCACCTTCAGTTTCTGCTCATCGGTAGCAGAGGTCATCCAGCGCCAAAGGGGGCAGTACTAGCCCAGCGCTTTAACGAAACAGCTTCTGAATTCAGCCTCATTTATGTCAACAGCTCCTCAGGGTTCTTGGATTTCTACAACTGTTTCCTTCATGAAAGCTGTATCTCTGTTTATGCCGGTGTGTTTCTTCACGGTGTTGTGGACATCACTGTCAACTGTTTCTGACAGCATTTTGGCAACATCTGCTGTCAGTAGAAGAATCTCTTGCGACTCAAACCCTTTTTTTCTTTTGGGAGAATGATTTTCCTGGGTGGATTTGTATTTTAATCTTCTGATTTTAAACTCTCCATTGAACTTTGAAGCTCTAGGTATATAGAGTTGCCTTTGCTGCCATCATCATCGTCAGATCTTTGAGGGTAGGGGAACTTCTCTTCATCCTTTGGAGCAACATTCTCTGAAATTCCTTGACAAACTTTGAAAATGTTTTGAACAATTATCAAGCAGAGCATTTCAACAACCCTGCTGCCAGCTACAGGCAGCAACAGAAACTGCAGACACTCCTCCGTCTACAATTAACCCTTGTGCTACATTGAGGTGTTCTCCCTACCATGACAAAGGTGGATAAAGGTGGAAAGATTTCATGTAATCCATGGACACCAGTGAAGATCACAAATCATTGAAGAAAAAAGGTTCAGAGCTCTGTCTAGTAGGGTCTAGGTGTTAAAGTGCCTCCAAGGCAGTGGGGTCATCTGGACCCCACAAGACAGCACAAGGGTTATTAAAAAACAGGATTTTAGTTTGAAGAGGTGTAAAAAAGAGGGGGACACTAGAGGAAGACTGTGTAGAAGCAGCTAACACTCACCTGGTGAAAGGCTGGCAGGGCGGGCTCATCATCACCATGTCAACAGACAGGACAGCAAAGTCCTCCAGGGTTAGGCCCTACAAATGTCTATCGTTAGTAACCCACCTGACTGATGATAGAAGCAACACAACTAACACAGTTTACTTCATGGGTTTAAAGAAAAGAAGCATCTAATCTTTTTTGAAGAGTCGTTGGGTGATTTGCTGTGAGACATCCCTGAGAGACGGCTTGTCTGACGGGAAGAGCTCATTTTTTAAAAGAAATATCTTCAGTCTCTCTATGGATTCTGTCGAACTCTGATAATGGTCTGACACAGAAGAAACTCCATTATTACTCCCACTCATCTGGTTTTTGTTGGCAACTTGCTGACACAACACAGAGGAGATTCAGGGTTAATGCAGGTCTGGAGGGTAAACGCATCTGTAAACTGAGCACTGCAGGGAAGACCTGTCCCATGACTTTGATGGATTACTGGATGCTGATTGAAGACTGAAAAAAAGCAATCACAACCAACTTAGTTTAGCTCCCGCTGCCTTTTCTAAACACACACTAGCATGACTGTTTTACCCGTATGTGTTAACTTGTCCGCGCCCTGAAACCCGTTACGCCTTTTGTTCGTGTCAAATAGAGAAAAAACACCCATAACTTTCAGAGGACTTTTGGGCTGGAAAACTGGGACACTACATGGCAACACAGTACAGCTAATGAGAGTCCTGAGTGTTTGAACGTGAACTTCAAGACGTGGACGACCGGCGCTTAAAGGGAGCTCCTCCGTGGTGTGTTCCGGACGAACCCGGGGCTCAGCTGCTCTCAACTAGCAAAAATGGAGTCATGGATGTTTGTATCTTCTGCAGCAATTATCAAGCTGAGCATTTCAAAAATGTCACCCAAACGACACAAAATAGCGTCTACAGACAGATTGTCTCTACTTGATGAGCTAATGTCAGCAAAGCCGTGTCGATGTCCCCTAAATATGTCATCTTTCTAACTGGCACACCACAGAGTGGATATCTAGGAATACTAGTCGATTTCCCGGGATTAGCCAATGAGCATTTAGATCCCACCCACTGTCACTGATTGACAGACGGACTCATTCTGCTGAAAAAGCTCATTATGAAATAAATAAGGAAATGTGAAATATAAACAAAGCTACTTTGGAAATTATTGATTTTGAAATCAGAGTTTCTGAATAAAGCCATAGAATTTTTATAATATTCAACATATTTTAAATGAATATTTTCTAAAATAATGAACAGGTTTTTAAAGCTAAATTACATATTTCATAATATAATGGCTCATTTAAAATCTGTTTGAAGGTTTTTGACAATATCTTGTTTTTTATAAATATATTTTTATGAGTGTGTGTGATTGCATAAGGTTATATTTATATATATTTTTTAATAATGACCAGTTTGGGGCTCCAAACCTCAATGGACTTGTTCCAGAGCGGCGTGTCAGGGAAGTTGTGCTTGTAGATCTGGTTGGCCGTGGTGTTGATGTCAACAGCAGCCACCACCTCAGCAGGAACCCCACTCTCTAGAGGAAGAACAGAAACCTCATGACTCTGAAGACCCATCCATGCATCACTTTGTTCTGTGAACACTAAACACCCATCAACCCTTCCTTCTGCTCTCTGGGAAACCCTGAGTGGAGCCTTCAGGGATCCCTGCTGTCCTGGTTCAGAGATTAAAACTCCATCTTGGCTGCTTGTCAGTGAACGGACGTGCTGGGGGTTTGGTGCACTTCACTAGAGGCTTTGAGAGGAAACCTTGACTCTGCAGGAGGCTCGTGAGACACATAAACGTGCAGGAGGTTCGCATTCAGCCAGGAAGTCCACACACGGCGACTCCCGGTCCACGATAATTTTGTCATGTACGGCAAACAACTCCGACTGCACGTTGATTTGACGTCAGAGAAGGCGACGGGATCGCAGCACGCCCTCGCGCTGGTCCCACTCGCCAGTACTTGCATCAGAAACAGGTGATGATGTTACAAACCGCGATTGCAAAGCCTCTTCACAGGTTCCGAACATCAAAGCAGCGCCGCTCGGAACCTGTCAGGCCCGTCCGGGTCAGGACTCACCTTTCAAAGCGAAATGCATCCCTCCTATGCCGCTATACAGCTCCAACACCCGCACGATCTCCATGCTGCCGCTGGCTGTCAGACGTGTGTTTGGTTCGCTGCTGCCCCCTACCGGACCGGAGTGTTATTACACAGGCTTAACGACGCAATCACGAAGTTTTATTGTAGTTAATTACTCTTTATTTTAAAGTATCACACTTTGTTATACTTGTAATTTCACTTTATTAAAAAATGAAAACTGTTAATCCAATATCCGCACTAGTTTATATATTTTGAGCAAAATTTCAAAAACCAAAGAAGCACAACACCCAATGAACGGTAGGTCCAGACTGTGACAGTAAGCTGTGATTGGTTGGGTCGGTCCGAGTTTCTACTTCTTTCTATAAATTCCTTAAAGGCAAGAGCATTAAAGCTTTGTGTGTTTGAAAACGTGGTCAGCACCAGAGAAGGTCCTGGAAGGACTGCTGGACTCTAATCCACCACTCTTCACCAGATTTGCCCCGGACATTCAGTCTGGGGTGGTTTTTCAGAAGAAAACGCAGAATTTGATGAAAACTTTTATTTAGCTGTAAATTCTGGTGTTTAAAAAAATGCTATGGATAAGAGGAGTCCTGTAATACCGTTATTCAACTGTGATCATAAATTGTTCCACTAGATCAGATGACATCACAGTATTCTTACAGGGTGTTTTAGCTGCAGGCATAAAAGAAAAAGCTTGACAGTTGGTTTGAGTTCTTGCTCTTTCTGTCCCCTTAATTTTCAGAACAAAGACTCTCAGAAGGTGCATGATGGTGCATTTCCTCATTAGTATCATGAAAACACCGAAGGGCATGCTAAGAAGATAAGATAAGATATGCCTTTATTGTCAGTCCTCATCACACTGCAAGAAATACAAAATCCACCAAAAGTACAATTTCAAAAATGTCAACATGTACAGAGTACACATAGGAAGATGGATGGAGTTCTGTAATATTGCACAGATGATCGTCCCATTCCCCCCAGTCTTCTGCGGCCTTTTTTGTCTACCTTTCCTGAAGGAAGAAGTTATATTGTAGTTACTGATGCCTTGACCAGTAGAGGGCGCTGTTAGCCACTCCTCCACAACTGAGCCCTGGTAGAATTGGGCAACATGCATCCATCCTGTTTTTTGGGCAGTATGTTGTATTCAGGTGAAGGTCTTTCTATGCGTCATGCTTGGATTTGTGTAAGTGTGACTGTATACAGCTGAGGTAGAACAGATTAAGAGGATTTAAATACCAGCTGGATTGGAGCTTTATTGTTTGCATACATACACAGACACACAGAGGTTATTTGCTTTTTCTTGCCCACACGGCTGCCAACCTCTCATAGAAGCTTGGAGTGAGACTCAGAAAAAAGACGTCACTCTGTACAGCGGTAAGTCGCAGGACGAGTCAGGGGTGGGATTCTCTACGTTCACTTCCTTCTACTCCCTTTCAAGCAATCTTTGATTTGATTTGATGTTGATACGTCTTTGTAGGAATGTATGAATGCTGAATGTATTGTTTTGTGCATTACTCTTGCTTTGATTGCTTGAAATCAAAGAAATCAAAGACAAATCAAAGACAAGTCAAGTCTAATAAACAAACAAACTAAACTACACACTATGATCAAACAAAAGGCATTTAAATAAAATGTAAATCTGTGTGTCCCTCGTAGAAATGACCTTTGGCCTTTTTTTTGAAGCTTTAAGAATTTTAGTGGATGTTGCTCGATTGAAACATGGCTCAAGGCCTGCTATTTAAATTGTTATCATTGATAGTAAAAGGCCAAACTGTTCCTGGTCCTGGTTAGCTAGGACCAGCTTTGCATGATGACAAGCCTCTGGACCAACCTGGCTCCTGTAACCTGTGAGAAATAAATCACTTACAGTGGAGTAAGCTCCGAATATTTTGATTTACTTACTTTTCCTTTAATAGAAAGAAAGAGTCTATTCGCATGAAATTCCCAAAACGTGCATCTTTTGTCTTGGCTGCACGGACCCACATGAAGGGTTAAGGTTGGAACTACGGTTAGGGTTAAACCACCACATACTGTAGTTCCTGAGCACGGCTGTTTTGCAGCTCACCGTCTCTTCAGATGGATCAAACGGAGAACACATTTCACGGGCCCAGCTGTGTGACAGACAACGGGATCGTACGTATTAATGCAGACGATTCTACCCAGCCAGCGCAGAAAAATTCCCACATCATAGAGCATGTTGACAGGATATTAGGGGAGCCTCAGTGAAAATTTATTAGCACTAGATGGAAATGGGCGGGGTTAGTCTAGAAAAAGTGTTGGGGATGGCAACTCCCACATTGCCCATGGGAAAAACCGGAGGGTAGTTTGTGTGGGTATCTGAAATATGAAATCAGCGTTATTAAAATGGGTTATTAGGATAAATAAATAATATTTAGAGCTTATTAAACTCATACTCAAATACATACCTGGAAAATGTGAAATTAAAGTAGATGAACTTTAGTTGATGTTTAACTTGAGAATGATGCGACACAGGAGTGGACTGTACTCACACAAACCATGCGTCCACATGCATGTAAATTGACTACTCGCCACAGTCTCTCCAGGCCTAATCTTATGGATCTCATGAGTGTTTCTAAGCCTTACCTGGAAAGTCGAGAACCGGCGCTCCAGAGCCGCATGGTTTTAACACCGTCGGGTAGTGCGAACGGGCAGGAGGAAGAGAGCAGCTGTGAATGCAGACCAGAGTCAGAAAGTTTTCTGAAAGACAGTGGGCTGCGATCATGTAGGAGACACATGATGCCCCCAGACTAAACTACCCATTTCCACGTAAAAATTAATTAAATTTATGGGCGCCCCACTATCCTGTGACCTGCTGCTACGATGGACCGTATGTTGCGCTGTCTGTGTAGAACCTGAGGTGTGTCTCTCACCCAATACAATCACCTCTATCTATGTCAAATCTGTAAAGTAAAAGAAAAGCACTGTGTATACAGACATTCACTGAGTTTGTTTTACAATATCCCTAACTTATTGTGTGTTGTGTATTTTTCACAAAGAGGAGGTAGTTTGCTTTACACCTGATATCTTTCCTGCCTCCTCTCAGTGTGGGAGGCGCTGGCTGGACTCACAGATTTACTGCTTTCATTGAACACATGCACTGCAAAGGCATTTCCAGATGCAGGAAGGTAAAAGAATAAAGTCTGTTGCTAGCTGAATAATTTGTGAATACACACACTTTCACACACTTTCACTCACACAGTCTGCTTTAACCCTTTTGCTATCTGAGATGACCCCCCCCCCTTCCATTGACGTGTTCTCCCTACCATGACAAAGGTGGATAAAGGTGGAAAGATTTCATGTAATCCATGGACACCAGTGAAGATCACAAACCATTGAAGAAAAAAGATTCAGAGCACTGTCTAGTGGGTCTAGATGACCCAACTCCCAATGTTAAAGTGCCTAGGATAGAACAAGGGCTAGGGCTGCACGACATGAGGAAAACCTGCGACATGCGATCTTAGAGATTAATATTGTGATAACGTTATAATTTACGGTATACAAACAAATAGCAATATAACCAAAAACATCATTCTGATTTCATTGCAACAGTTTAAAATTATACTCCAAATGACCCTTGTCGACATAAGTGTCAAACATCTAACATCATAGGCCTCCATCTAATCGGTCAACAACGTGAAGGCGTCCATCTGATTAGTCAAATGCATAAAGGGATTTATTTGATTCGCTAAATGCCCAAGCTTGCCATAAGATTGTTTGCACATTTAAGGTCCTTTGCGATATGGATATTGCAGAGCTGGATATTGCGATAACGATAAATTTCGTATATTGTAGCCTAAAAAGGGTTAATCAGTTTACCGTATTTTCCGGACTATAAGTCGCCCTGTTTTTCATAGTTTGGCAAGGGGTGACTTATACTCCGTGTTTAATTTATATTAGAAATAAATTGAAATAAATACATTGTTAACCCTCTCAGCAGAAGTATTTCAGAGGAACAGAGATGATGTTCCTGCAATAATTTGATGGATGAGGTATGTTATGTTAAGAGTATGTTAAGTGACTCAAGGAATCAGCAAACATTTTCTACAGTAGATCTTGAAGGCTAAAAACATAATATTCTATTTTCCAATGATTTCATAGATTCAGAAAAGAGTATTAGTTGGCCAATGATGCTTCATGAAAGGAATAAATAAATAAGTATGAGAAAGAATTACTATAAATTAAGGAGATAAACAGTCTGCTATGATTGTACAAGGGCGAGGTCGCAAAAGTTATTATATCTTGGTTCCAGATTTTGTCAAAATTCCACAAAATGCGAATTTATAGTCCAGTGCGACTTATCTGTGTGTTTTTCTACTTATAATGCATTTTTGGGTTGGTGGTGACTTAGCAATTCACAGCTTAATTTATATCCGAAAATACGGGCACTTAGCACAACAATGAACTTTAAGTACACACTTGGTTCTTGTTCTATAATGTTTTGTGTTAATTTGTCATAAAATGTATTTTCTCTGACTTACCTGTGGAGTCCCTGTTGGTCTGGTGGGGGTTTGGGGGGGTGGATGCAGTCAAAGAGGCAGGGGCTGTGACACTGGAACACTGTTGATCCTTTTTGGTGTCAAACCAAGGAAATTCTGAACGTCCAATAGAGGTCCTTCTTACAGGAACCCCCAGATGTTTGACGGTACAGCCGGATGTCTTTTTTTGAGATGGACCATCAGGAAGTCCCCTCAAGTGTCTGAAAAAGTTGGGTTTCACAAAACATTTCTTCCTTTATTTATGTTTTATTCATATTCTGATTATTTGGTTTAACCTTTATTTACCCAGGCCGGTCGATTGAGAACGATTTCTCATTTACAATGACCACCGGAGTTTGCAGCAACAATACAAACACACAATATTTGTTGTTGGGACATTCATTTGTGCACTTTGCATTGGTAATTCTTTTTCATATGAAGAAACCAAAAACACGATCTGAAATGATCAGAACCTTAATGTCACCAGTCAAGTGAAAGTCTGTGTAGATAAACTGAAGTAGCTATAGCTTCTGCATTCAGCAGTTACACAGCAGTAGTCTTAGAAGGAGAAAGAAAGACTACATCCACACTCTTCCTTTACATTTTTATTGTTTCACAAATGTCTTTGAAGCACAAATGAAATGTTATCAGCCCCTGCCCTTCCACCTGGCCTCCAAACACACGGCAGGTACCTGCGCGTCTTTCAGACATCAAGAAGCAGCTGTTTGGACTCCATAGCTACACCTACACAACGGAGCGTACAGACATTCAGTGTAGTGAGGCGCTCTGGGAAAGGTCCTCAGAATGAAACCTTCCTTCAACTGATCTACCCAGCAGATGGAGATACAAAGACATGTTTAAAACAGCAAACATTTTTTAATCAGAGTGTTTTGAAAGTTCTTTCATGTACTTGTGAAACATGTCCGTCAGTACAGAATAACATCACTCGTGTCCCACGCAGGTTAAGGTCTTGCTGTGTCTTAGAAAATAAAGGCTTTATTCTGAATTAAACATGGTTTTGTTAAAGAACTTTAAGATAATTACCATGTAAAAAACAATATTCAGGTCTTCTTGACATTAGTATTTCTCAGTAAAGCTGAATCACATTCATTTTAAAACCCGTGCTGTTCACATTCTGTGATTCTTTCATGTTCAACCCGTCAACAACCCACATCACAAATCACTTCTGGTTCTGGTACCGTCATTGGCATAAAACAATGGAATCATCACTCTTCATGTTGTCTTCTGCTTGGAGAAAAAGATCAAGTAAAAACAAAAACAATTTTATCTAACCCATCTGACCATGTAAATCATTCTAAACACTCTAATAGACAAATAAATCATGACGTTTCTCTTTGTTTGGTCTGAAAGTACAATTGTTTTTGGTGTGTGTAGAGGTGACCCTCACTGTTGTGCAAATGTTAGGAATAGCCTGGCATGATCACTGCGTTCCATGTACATACATCCACTCCCGTTATCTTGGCAAAGCCCTACTGAGCAGCCAGCCTGTGTCACACAGTAGTTGTGAGTGTAAAGCGGCAGCTGTGCATTGGTGCCACACGTGCACACTCACACACAGAACAGTGTGTTGTAGTTAAAGGTGTTGAGTTACAGTTCCTATTTCATCGTTTTTGAATTGGTGAGTGTGAATGCATTTGCATGTGTGAGCTTAGCTTTTGTTACACATGGATGGGTTAGATACTGTATGTGTCCTTTGTGTAAAAATCCCTGCGCTTTGTTTCCTGAGCTTGTTTCAGGGATGATTTCATCCTTTAGTGATGGACGGTGTGAGTCAGCCCCGGCCCGATCATAGAAAACCCACAAGATCCAGAGGAAATGTAGAAGATCTGCACATATATCACATATTCTATTTACTTTGTTTGGGAAGGCCAGAATGTTTAGCCGTTAAAAAAAAAACTGAAAGTAAAAAAGCAAGAAGACAAGATCTTGTAAGAGTGATGACTCCATCCTTTCTATTTTCATTTCTTTGTTGAGGGAATGAGAAACCCTGATTAGTGTTGCAGTGCAGCATCATCTCTGTCCTAAATCTCCCAGAGGGAAATGTGCTAAATATTGATGTGCATTGGAAAAGGTTCTCTTAACAGTTATTGTGTTAAAACAGCAGGAACTTAATATAGCTATTATACTTTCTTCCATTTTATATTTCATAAAAACATGTCTAACTTATTTTGTACAGAGTATTTAATTCAAAACAACCAGTTTTCCCTGAAGCACAAAGCATGACACGATAGGAAAATTCAGCTGAAATACATTAGGCAATATAGAAACATTTCTCTTCATCAATAAGCAGCAACACCAAAAATATGTTAACAAATGGCTTTTACAGTTGGCATTAATAGAAACCTTCTGTGACGTCCAACATACAGTATATTTGTCAGATGCAGTACATTCAGTCAGCAGGAAAAAAAAACAGAAAAATGTGTCCTCTATTGAATCTTTGTGCTTTTTCAACCACATTCTCTCAAATCGACAGTTTTATATAAGATAAGAAACAAAATCCAAATGCTTCCTCAAAATGCTGCAGGTGAGTTTCCAGACGATTCTTCTATCATTTCTGCTGATTCACTTTGAGAGGAAAAGTCCTCCATTGTAACGTCATCTCATGAACAAAGAAAGCTGACAGTTATATTAGGCAGACACACAATGCAACAACCCAACACTTTCCTACAAATCATTTACAGTTTACCCCCCCACCCAGCCCCATTTTTATTGAATTGTAACAAACATTACTCTCAAAGTTTCAAAAATTGCCCAACTAGCTTTATTGCCTGTCCATCTCCAATGTGCTGGAACCAACCCACCTTCAGTGTGCGGACTTCTCTGAGAAAGTGGACACATCCTTCACAGATCAATTCAAGTGTTGTGTGGATGCTCTAAACAAAATCAGATCCATTCTCAAAAATGCTTGAGTATTGATGAGGCTCACAGACATGATAGTCTGGGGCAAACATGCAGCATGCAGAAATACTTTAGAGATCTTGCAATAAATCTGGCAGGAACCTTTTATCAAGAAGAGCAGATGCTCTTTCAGTCAGCCCAAACAATCTACCAAAGTCGGCCCCAAAAGGGAGTCCACACTGTTTGACGTCCCAGATGAATTCCCTAGGTCAAACTCTTCTGGCTCCGTCTGGTCATAGATAACACGCAGTTTTCAAAAGGAAGTTTCAACATTTCCTTACAGAGTTTCTTCCATCTTGTGCATAGTGAATGTTTTGATACCAAGAACCACACTAATGCTTGGCGCACAGAACTCATATAAGTAAACTACTAAGATGTAGACACAGAGACCAGCAAACACCAGATCTAGGGTCAAAAACCAGGTCCTTTATGCTGGTTCATTGCTGTGTTACTCAACTGTGCTGAAATGCACATCTGTCCAAGTGGCATGGTTCTGTGTGAATGCTGTGACATGCTACACAGAACATGCACTAAGTGCAACCCCCCCCATTGGATCAAATCTTGGTAATGTTTCTCTGACCAGTCTGCTGTCACAGTAATAAATCCACCAAAAATTCTTAAAGGGCATCCACGGCTACTAAGCAGAACATGTTCATGCTGCAACAAAACGCACTCTTACCTCAAAGCTGAATCAATAGCAGACTTAAGGGCTCTTGGGCCAGGACTTGAGCCTCTTTTACAATGTGAAAATAATATTGCTCTGGGCTGGTGCACCAGTGCAACTGGACGGTGTACCACCAATTGTCATAAACTGGCCCCGCTAACTAAGCTGGATTTTCTCTTGGTCTTTGTGCCAAATTTTAATTTGGACTCCAAGCTTCCCATCGGATATTGTATTTATGTAGAACCATCTATGACTTCAAGAAACACAAAAAACCACATGACAAGTAGTGGAATCTTAACTACCCCAAGAAGATGACACCACACTGGACGTGCAGGGTTTCAATGGCTTTTGTAGAGGTTCTTGTAAAGCAATAAAAATATCAACCTTGAGTACAGTTAAATACAGCTCCCTCTTGATTCATTCGGCTCCAGGTTCTTTTCAACTTCCTATCATGGACTATTTTCTGGCTGATTGAACAATTATCTTATTAAAAAAAGCCTCCAGTCTCCAGACAACATCTTCATTTCTGGGAGGTGCATGCCTACATTAGAGTTAAAAAAAGTATTTTAACAGTAATAAAGTCACAATTTGTTATTTATTGTATTGAAAAAAAAACATATGTAATTTTAGGGTTTAAGCGTCTTTGCCATCTGTTTTTTTTTTAGACATTACTGTTTATGAAGTTGCTTTACCTTTGGGTTAAAAAAATCAACTTTTTTTTTTTATCATCTTGTCTTCCGTAGAGAAAATATTGACCATTCAGTGATGGTCATTAAATTTATCTCAAAGATATCAATCCATCTGACAGTATTTAGTATCACTACCTTTCAAAAAAAATGTAGCAGTTTGAATATGCAGCTTCCAACTATGTTTTGATTCAAAGATTTTCAGAAAATGTGAGGTTTCTGTAAATACAGGATGGAAGAAAAACCCTGTACCTAACCCCAAACCCTATCCCTTCTTAGGGGCTATGCAAGAGGTTATGTAAGATTATTGCTAGTCCTACATATTATCAGTTGTATGAAATTTGAACACCAAGTAAAAATGGCCTCAACATGACGTATGTGGCACAAACATTCTTATGGTTTTTCCAAGGCATCACAGAAGCAGAATGTTGGCTTTGCGGTAACATGAAGCGACTAACTGCAGCAGCACATCTAAAGGTAACAAAACCAACACTGAGAAGTATTCCCTTCTCCTGCAAGGTTGTTCACTTCTTCCACTTCAGTTGTTTTTTACAAACTCGCCTGCCTCCCAGCGCAGAGCCATGGCACTCTTGCGTCTTCCTCCTGTGTAGTCCTCAGGAAACTGAAAGACAGTTATTTGATGCTTTTAAAGCAGGTTTTCCATCATGTTGTATTTTTACCAGAAAGCCTAGTTTAGTCTTTAAACATGAATGTTAATGCAAATTTAAATGAGTCAAAGGTGGGGGTTTCTGGTTTGCACATGTTTTTCAGTCCAGTCTTATTTTTATTCTAACGAATGGTTCTTACCTGCCCTAGGACCACTAAATAAAAATTTGGTTCATTTACATTGAGACTTATGCTGCTATGTTGAGTCTTTTTGTTCTTGTTCCCCTTTTAAGACATCCCTTCATGGGTCACCACGGCAAATCAGCTTTCACAGAGTCACACATTTGCTTTGGCGGAGATTTTCACACCAGATACCCTTCCTGACACAAGTCTGTAGTTTATCCGGGCTGGGGACCGGCACAGGGGGACCAGGACTTGGCCCCTTGGTGGCTACACAGTCCGGCAGGAGCGTAAAGGGTCTTGCCCAAGGACCCACACTCATTGCAGCCTCTGGAAAATGACTCCTGGTTTCACACGCACCAGTCCTATTTGATTAATGTGCATTGTCCTAATTCACAGAAAGAAAGAAAATATATAAATATATTGTCATGGCAGTAGTAGGTTTTGTCTGATTTGCAGCAGAGATGTTTTTTGGAGTCAAAGCTGGATTTTCATCTGCTTTTCGTTTGGATAACAGGTCCTGATGGTCCTCTGTGCTAAAGGTCTGAATGACATCACCCAGGGTAAGAGGTGGTGTAAAGTGCTGCCTTTGGGGTTTTGCTGTTCTGCCAAAGTACTTTAATGCACACAGGGTAATAACAGTGGCCCCTCAGCGGCCCTCGCTGTTGTGTTAAAGTCAGAGCTGAGGTTCGTCTTTGTTCTGCCTCCTCTCACTCACACATTGTCACCCACGGCGTTGAACTATTCCTGCCTTTGCAGTAAATGATGCCCTGGTGGAACTCAAAGTGATATGATTGGACTCATTTTTGTCAAAACGCATGTGTCCAGAAAGACTTGCATGTTATCTACACGACTATGATTGAACACTTTCAGATCACAACAAACTGAGATCCATGTTTCTGCTAATGTGGGGGCTGGTAGCAACAAAGCTGACAGATGAAAATGTTTCCAACAAGATACAGACTCAGATCTCTTCTGAAATTATGTAATTGTGAACATTGAGTTTTAGCTCAGGTGGGCTATAGTTTGGTTTTGTTGTTAACATGAGCGGAACTTTAGTTTAGTGTCTGCCAAAGGAACTTTGTTTCTAATACTTCTCTGTCGAAAAGTATTTGGATCTTAGAAACTGTCACGAGAACAGGCAGACAGCTGGATCCAATTGCAGTAGGTTTTATTAGCTCAGCCGAAAGTCAACAAAGCTAAATCAGGGTCAGGCAGGCAGGGGTCGATACCGAGCATAAGAGGATTAGAGAAGAGACTGGGGTAGTCGGGATCCGGGGGAGATTCGGGGCAGGCGGCAGGCAAATGAAATCAGAGACAAAACAGGGTCAGGAGACAGAAGATCAGGGTCGGATATAACCCTTGGTGATGTAGGCAGAGTGGCACAAACAATACTTTGCACTGAGTGAAGCTCAGTGCAGTGCTAAACTATGAGTGATTGCAAACGAAAGTCAGGTGTGTGGCATCAACGTCAATTCTCTTTTTATCTTCAGTCATGCGTGATCCATTGTAAAAACTGGTTACAAACTCTGAAAACTTGAACTTACCCCTGCGCACTTGGGAGAGATGTGGAGGATAGTGCATGATGCTGCAAAAGCAGCATTTCACTGCAGAAGGAAGCCTGGCTTTGGAACTGGCAGCAATGTTTGCAGGGGGGCACAGCAAGAGCCCAGGGTGTCAAAACAGGCGCAGAAGGCAGAGGTGAAAAATGATAGCCAATGCCAATCTGCTTGCATCTTAAATTATACGCCTGAATAGGTGCTGATGTATTCCTTTACATTTTCTGTAACCTTTTAAAATTCAAAGTTTGATCTAAGAGCATCATCGTGTCATGTCAGCATTACCCAATGCGTCTTTCATCTTCTCCACACAAACAAAAGCGGTTTCTCCTCTGAATTGTCTTTTGGATGCATTCATTCAAAAGTCAGAGCTCTGTCTCCCCCTCTGGTCACCAGCAGGAACCATCTCCAGAGGTCTGGCCACACATGCACATACATCTCCCAGCAACCCGAGCGCACACTTTCTGGGTGCTGCACACCTGACTCTCATTCACTCAATCAACCACAGCATATTTAAGCTCTGCACTGAGCCTCACTCAGTGGGAAGTTTTGTTTGTGCCACTCTGCCTTCATTACCGAGCGTTACATCTGGACCTGATTTTCTGTCTCCTGACTGTGTTTGCCGGCTGCTTGCCCCGACTCTGGCCTGGATCCTGACCATCCCGTCTCTCCTCTGATGATCTCATGCCGTCTGCCTGTACTTGTGACAGTCACAGAGACAGAAAGAAATATGAAACAATTTTGAAATAGCCTTTTCAAATAGAACAAAGCAAAGACAGCTCAGAGGTGGATAAAAGGGTTATGTAAGGGCGACTGTTAAGAAGGTTAGAAACCTGGAGGGAAGGAGCATATTGATGGAGAGGCTATATGGGCATGACTGAATGGATGTTTGAAAAATGTTAACCTGAAAGTGGCTGCTGGTGAATAATATCATTAATCAATCCATTTTTATTTGTGGCACACTAAACCACAGTCCAAACTGAATGGTGAACAACAAAATGTGACATGTTGGAGCACTAAAACAGTAATAAGGCAATGCATTGTACTTGATTTTGTCTAAAAATGTTTTTTAGAAAAAGCCTGAGAAAATACTTACTCTGTGATCACAGGACAAGACGGAGCGATCCATCCTGTAGGCCGTTTTCATTGGGGATGAAGGAGAGGATTTGCACTTCACTGGTACATCTATTTTTAAGAAAAAGATGACAACTATTAGAGATTTGAATGCATGGATTTAGGTATGCTGGTGATCGTTGTGTCTGCTGACATACCTGACTTGTCAAAAGCCAACGTGTCCATGTGATGAGTCAACACATTTTCTGTGCTGAATCTGTCTTTGCCATACAGATTTGCCCTCTCTTTCCTCAACTCTTCCTCCCTTTGCTTCACCATCTTAATTTCTTCATCCACCAATGATATTGAGCTTCTGGACCTCAGCTTGAAAAATGGATTGTTCAGAAACATCTTTTCTTCTGGCTGCTCACAGGACTTGTTGAGGGAGAACTCAGAGGCACTGCGAATAATGACGTTTGATGTCTCAAGGATGATGAGATTTGAGCTGTTGTCTTCAGACTTCCACCCGCCAGGCCAAGAGGGCATGCTGTCTTTACCGGGTGTTGGGCCCGAGGTGAGGTCATTTCTTGGGTCCAGAATAATGACATTGTTTGCAGACATTTCGTGTTTCAGTGGTTCCTCAGTGGGTGAAGATGTGATAATGAATGACGGTGTCAGTGGCGTGCTTATGGACCTGGGTAAGCTTCGTGATGGAGCACAGTCTGTTGACTTACCCATCCTGGTGAACCCCCTCTCCCTCTTGAAGTGTTCTTCCCTCTCCACTGAAATGCGTATCTCTCTTTCAACAGGGGTTTCCAGGTCATCACAAGTTGATCTATAACTGGAATCATCCAGCCCTGAATCCTCTGAGCAAGGGCTGAATTGTGTCTGAGGGCAAAAACCGATCAGATTCAGGTTCTCCAGCTCATGTGCTTTGTTGTGAGCTCTGTCAATGTTGCGAACAGGTGTGTGCATGAAGCTGTAACTGCTACGCAACATTGGCTGCCTAGTTGTGGGCAATATAATCTTGTTTTTCATTTGTTCTTCCATTTCACGCCACTGTTTACGAGCCATCTGAAAGTTGACATGCTCTGTGCTAACATTCTCACTCTTTGTCTCCTGGATTACACAAAAGTCTTTTGGCAGCTTCTTGGTTGTGCCTGTATTGACGTGCTTGGTGTGGTTGTGATTGGAGTCTTTGCCATTTTCATTCTCATCTTCAGATATTTTGGATAAGCTCTGGAAACTGAGAGGATTGTATTTTACCTCAAGCGGAGGTGTGGGAAAGGAGCCTAAATCTTTTGGCTGTTCCAAGACTTCTGTCACTTGGGGGACCTCAAAACTAACTTCTTCAAAGTTCCGTAGTTCTTGTTCCTCAAGGTTACCCTCTTCGGCCTTCTGAACAAATAGTTCCTGGGCACTCAGTTGGAGACTATCCAAATATGAGTCATCATCCTCTTTATTGATGGAGGAGGAGAAAATGGTTCTCCATTTCTCATCTGCCTCGCTATCTGACAAGTTTTCTTCAATCTCAACTCTGAGGCATTCATCCATTTCATCAAGGTCATGGCAGGACTCATCTGACATCACCTCCTCTCTGATGCAGTGCTCTAACTCTGACTCTTCTTGAAAAGGTGGTTTGTAGAGTACTTCATGGTCCTCTGGCCCCTCAGCTGAGTATTCCTCTAGATCTTGGTAACCATCCTCCTCGGGACAGAAGGCATTGAAGGCTGTGCCAGAATAAGGGATACTGTATAACTCCAATTCAGGGTCCTGTTCTGTCTCAAAGTACAGTTGTGCCTCCGGCTCGGGTTCTGGCTCCCTGTAATCTCCCATTTCAAAATCTCCCACAGGCTCCAAACTCTCCTGAAGTTCTGGGTCATTTTCAGGCTCACTGGCCTCCTCTGATTCGGGATTGTGCTGAGGGCTTTGCTCTGGTGTGTCCTCTTTATGATCTTCCTTCTGAGAAACACTGTCTGCACTGGATGGAGTATCAGAGACCGATGATGTAACTAATTTGTTTCTGTTGAGTTCCTCAAGATCGTGTTCTAAAGCCAAGTCCTCTACTCCACACTGGAAAGGCTGCTCACTGCAAACAGTGGTCCCAGAGTGGTCAGTCTCATCCGTCTCAGATGTGCTGGTGAGCGTGTCAGAAAAAGAAGAGCTCACAGTTTCCATTGGGGTGACTGATGAGTCTGGTTCCACTAATATAATTGGTTTATCTTCAGAAAAATCCTCCTCCTGCTCAGGTGAATCAGTGACCTTCGCCTCACACTCCATCACAGGATTTGATTGTTCTGGTGTTTCCATGGAGACAGAGATGTAATTGTCGTCTTTCAGTTCTTTTCCATCTGTGTCTTTCTCTGCCAAGGTAGCTTTCTGATGAAAAAGCAGAATAAAAGCATTTTAGAATTGAATATCTAGCTCAACACCTTCAACAAACCACAGACTAAACATTTGTGATTATTTTTTTTATTTGTCAGTTTTACTGTATCATTACTTTGAATGTACTCTTGTCTAAATATTCCACATGATCATTTACTATTATGGAATATTAATATTACAAAAGGAACCTGCTCAGCATCTTAATGAGGCAGAATATGCTTTTTCTCATCGCATATAAGGTGAAATTGATCATATAGGATGAACACATCTAAAGAAACATAAAATTGTGAAAACGTTAAACATTTAAATTTAGTCAATTGAAAAAGGAAGCTCATATTATTGTTTTTTTTTTTTTTACTTGTCCTGTCCAACAGCTGGGCAGACAGATGAGAGCTGAAGGCCTCTTGTGTTGGACATATTTTACTTTAACAAGAGGGGTTATTAAAGGAGGGCGCTGTCTTGGGCGCTCCTGAGGGGGATGCATGGGGGGAGTAAAAGGAGGGCTGGCCCTGGTTTTACCGTCTTATGTGCTTTCTGAGTTTTGAATGAGGAAGTGTTTGCAGACGTGCTGTACTAACAGTTTGATCCAAGTGTTGAATCTTTCCTGGCGCTGGAGCAATCTCTTTTCTGACCGTAGTCAGAAACGCACGGGAGATTTCCTCGGCGTTCTTCTTTCCGTTCTGAACCCTCAGCCTCCAGAGTGGGTTAAGATAGACTCCAAAACTTTTGGGGGAGACACCTTATTTTTAATTTACGGTTCTCCGACAGTCCCGCCCTCCGCGCTCACACCCCCGCGCTCACAGGAGAGAGGGGGGCTCTCTCCACACACACACACATCGTAAGCAGGCTGCGTGTGTTTTGCCAATAACATGGTCCCCATCATACACGCCCCCCAAAGAAATAAACGGCTTCTAGCCTGCTGTTCCATAGCAACGGTGTCCCGCTTGATTAGTTACCGTTTGCGTCCCGACCGGGACCGGACCGGACATAACAGCCGGTTTCCACTACGGTCTGAAGCCTGAGGCTGAAAGGTAACACGCTGACAGCAAAATCAGCACACAAAAGCACCTTAATAAGTCATGTGATCTCAGTTGGTGGTGTCCTGAGTTGACGTCACTGACGTACGACTGCATTTACTGGGGAACATCCGACCAATTCGCTTACATGGCACACGCAAATGCACGTGATCCGACCAGATCTGATTTATTTCCACATATGAGAGAGGCCTGCATCCGATCTGAGAAACGGAACTATGCGTTTCTTTGTTCTGCTTTTACATCGCTTCACCGACTATATCCGGGATCCAAAGCACAAGAGAGGAAAAATCGAATTGGGTCAATGGAACCATGCAGTGTAAAGGCGGCCTTAATGAGTGCAGAATATGCTTTTTCATCGCATATAAGGTGAAATTGATCATATAGGATGAACACATCTAAAGAAACATAAAATTGTGAAAACGTTAAACATTTAAATTTAGTCAATTGGAAAAAGGAAGCTCTGAATATTGTTGTTTTTTAACTTGTCCTGTCCAACAGCTGGGCAGACAGATGAGAGCTGAGGCCTCTTTGTGTTGGACATATTTTACTTTGACAAGAGGGGTTATTAAAGTAAATACCAAAGGTATGTCTGAATAAACCCTTTTTGTAATCGAGGCCAAACTTTATTAATTTTAATCAAAATCTTTGGTGTTGGACCGGACGGACAAGGAAAGGAGGGAAGAAGAGAGAAGGATGTTAGGAGAGAGGGGGGATAGGAGGGTGATCATAGGAGGGGGGGGGGGTAAAACCACTGCCAAGTATAGAGTCATTGTTACTAGATATTTTCACACATGCATACTTATGCCTTCAAACCAACTAGTGTGAAATATTTCATTCAATCAATCAAGCAAATTATTAGTGCAAAGGTGAGCTAACACCTGTGCTCAGGTGAGTGTTAATATTCTTCTAAAATGGATGGTGGAATGTGAAAAGAAGGGAGGGAGAGCGCCCAGCCACCCCACACCAAGACCCTGCCGCAGCAGCCAGGCAGCCAGAACCCCTAACGCCACCAAGCAGCAGGCAGAGAACACCGCCCCTGGGGGCGAATACGTCTGGCCAACCAGGCCAGGGCCAGCAGGATCACCACGGGCCCCCAGGAGCCAGAGAGCAGGAGGCATGGGGGGGACAGAGCGAGCCCCAGCTCCAACCAGCCTGGCTACTGGGGGCGTAGGGCTCCGGGGTCCCTCAGCCCACGGGTTGTCCCATCCCCCAAGGCGTCGACACCCCAGGCCCCACACCACCCACCCCTCATAGAGAGAGAGGAGCCAGAAAGCGCTGCCCCCCCCCTCGGAGCAAGTCCAGGCCCTCGCCCCCAGTCAGCCCCCTACAGGACAGGGCCAACAAGCCCCCCCCAGACCCAGCAGCCCCGGGCGGATGACACCCAGGAGCGAATCACCTGTGGCCCCAAGAGGGCTGCCCCGCCTGCCCCAGGAGCCATGGGGGCAGGAGGATCCTGCCCCAGGATGGCAGCCCATCCGGGCGCCGCTGACCCCCTGCCCCCCCTGAGCAAGGCTCCCCTAGGCTCATATTTTATGTGGCAGTATTACACAAATATTGCCAGTTCTGCATCAGCTGTAGATTTTTGAGAGGAAGTTTCTTTTTACCACATTCATCAACCACCAACACCCACCTGGTGTAAAAACACCTTTGTGTGGTTTAAGACATTTCAGGTGGAAATGATGTGAGTGGGTGTTCCAACTTCTTTCTTTTGCTGCCTCACATCCAAAAAAAAGAAAAAGAGGAGCTAAATTTAGTAATTTGACAGAAAGGTATTTGGCAGAAGAGTTCTGTTGTATTGTTTGCAATGATCACCACACTGCTATTATGGACCTGGCTAAGAAGACTGCAGCAGCACTTCACAGTTTTATTAGAAAATAATAGTGCTTGTGTGACTTTTGCAAGTCTTTCTGAAGGTGTTGAGCATACGGGGAGACCAAACATAGCAGTTACATAATTCAAAGTAGACACTCATTCAGATGTGCGTACAGGAATCTGGCAGTGGGAGCGATATTACTGCTGTTGCTGAGGGAACTAGATGTTTACCCCAGAGACTTTCAGCATTAAAAGAGAAAGCACATCAAAGGCACTCGAATAAGAAGACATTTTATACGCTCTTATGTAAGGCAAAGGACTGTGTCTGACTCCCACACACCATAAGATAAGCTGCATGCAGGATCATGACAAAGTCCCACCTTCAAGAGTCGCACCACTCTTGCACCCCACCACTCTCCCACATACTGGATTTTAAAGCACAACACAGGATCAGATAAAAGCACCTGACTGTATTTTCTTTGTCCTGGTAATCTGTGGAGCATGATCAGGAAATCATCACTATTATAATTATTACCTTTCTTATAGAAATGTTTACTCTCCTTTTGGGAACAGAGGATGACCAATCAGTGTGTATAGCTTTGGCTATATACAGTACATATATACAGTGAGGCAAAGAAGAAGTCGAACACCCTATAATTTTACAAGTTCTCCCACTTAAAAATCATAGAGGGGTCTGACATTTTCAGCATATGTCCTCTGTGACAGACATCATCTGAAACATGTGCTGGTTTAACCTTTAAACCTTCTTCTTCTTTCGTCTTGCACCATTTCAAACCATGTCTTCTTAGTGGATTACCAACAGTAACCATGGAAACGGTGGTCCTTTCCAGGTCCAGCTCCTCCCATGTAGTTCTGGACTGAGTCCTCACCTTTCTTAGGACCATTGAGACCCCACCAGGTGAGATCTTGCATGGATCCCCAGTTCAGGGAGATTGACAGTCATGTTTAGCTTCTTCCATTCTCTAAGAATTGCTCCAACAGTGGATCTTTTTCCCCCAAGCTGCTTGGTAATTGCACCGTAGCCCTTTCCAGCCTTGTGAAGGTCTACAGTTTGGTCTCTGGTGTCTTTGGACAGCTCTTTGGTCTGGACCATGTTAGTAGTTGGAGTCTTCCTGGTTGTATGGGGTGGACAGGTGTCTTTATGCAGCTAACCACCTCAAACAGATGCTTCTGATTTAGTAGAATAAGTGGAGTGGAGGTGGACTATTTAAAGGTGGACTAACAGGTCTCTGAGGGTCAGAATTCTAGCTGATAGACGGGGTTCAAATACTTATTTGCAGCAGTAGCAGACCAATAAATAATTTGAAAAATCCTCCAATGGGATTTCCAGATAGTTGTAGATGATGTCTCTCACAGTGGACATAAGAGGAAAATATCCGACCCCTCCGTGGGTACTACTTTTGCCACATCCACCACAACGGCTTTCCTCTGTTCTTTATCCACCACTACAATGTCTGGTTGGTTCTCCATTACCATCCTATCAGTCTGGATCTGGAAGTCCCACACTTTACCACCTTTGGAGGCGTTTCCCATTTTGACCTTGGGGTTTCCAGTCCATATTCTGCACACATGTTCCTGTATAATATTTCAGCCACTTGATTGTGTCGCTCCATGGATGCTTTACCTGCCAGCATCTTCCACCCTGCAGTTATGTGCTGGATTGTTTCAGGCGCCTCTTTACACAGCCTACTCAATAGTCCATTAGCAGTTTGGTCATCTGGTTTTGTTGGGATGTAAAATGGCTTAACGATGCATTGGTAGAGAGGATTGTTGGTTTGTGATGGAGGCTCTCACTGGTAGAGATTCGTGCACACATGGAGATTTATTTAATATGATTAACATGAAGCCTGTTTTGTTTATATAGTTTCAGGTTTAGCTTTTCTGCTATCAAGAGTTTTTCACACAGTTTGAATGCGGTTTTGGTTCCAATCACATTTAGCAGTCTGCTGATGAAGTGATGTGGGGGAGGTGGATGAAGTGACAGCTGAGCGCTGCAGTAAGTGCCAGGCCTGCTGATGGTTACCATGGCGCTCAGTCTGTTTCTGCAACCACACAAGTTCGCTTTGGGAGTTTGTAGGTATCGCACATTCATGTTCAAATTTCTGTCTAAGAACCCTCCTTTTTCTAAAAAAACACTGTGAAGGTTGAGCAGCACAATCCTTTCGCTGTGCTCATGCTGATGAAGTGGAGACCAGCCCCATGCAGCTGTTGGTAATTAGTCAGGTGTCAGTTTTATCATTAGAAAGTTAACAAAGATATGTTGTTCAAACTTACATGTTAGATTGAACTGTTAGCTTAAGCTTTGGTCAATGGAGACAATGGAAGCTTATCCAGCAAGTAAGTAAGGGTTAATGGCCGACGAAGTGTGCATTATTACTTTTTAAAGCACGCTGTGGAAGCCTGAACCGTCCGACGCAAAGTGCGTTAAAAAGAAATAAACGCACACTTTGAAGGCCATTAACCCGATTCCATGGTCAGTTACAAAAGCAATACATATTAACCAGTTTTTAGTCCTTAATTCTTGTTTTTTTTCGGATTTGGAGGATCACTTTTCTCACAAAAAGCGGATTATTTGTTGGCCGCACCCAGTAACAAATTGTCCGCATCGCGCAGCACCACCGCTGCAGTCAAGATTCGGCGATATATATATGCTGATCTTTCCGATTGGTTGAATAAAGCATCAGTTCAGATAGAAAGTTCACTGCTTACCGCTTGTTTTTGCTCAAGTTATGAAGCAAAAAGTTGTTTTAAAGAAACCGGCGCAGTGATACGAAACATTTAAGCTAGGTGACCGGAACTTCTTTTTTCAACGTGCAGTTATCACTGTGGTTTATCATGTTTTAATGTACACCCAGCAGCCAATCAGAATCGAGTATTCACCCGGACCATGGTATAACAAGGAATAATGAGATTTCTAAATTCTAAAAGCAGTTTTGACTCAGAAGGGTACCTTAGTATTTGTATTTATTTAATAAAGGATACCATTGCGCTCAGTCTGGCCTAGTCAGATCCCAACCTCAGAAAATCTTTGGAGGGAGTTGAAAGTTTGTGTTGGCTTGTGACAGTCCTGATACATCACAGTTCTAAAGGAGATCTGTGGGGAGGAATGGACCGAAATAGCTGCAACGGCATGAAACAACCTTGTGAAGACTCACAGAAAACGGTTGGCTTGTGTCATTGACAACTAAGGGTTAGCAGTTTTCTCTCATTTATCGTTACGATCCATAAACAACCCATGATGGGTGAAATCTGTGACATGGATCACAGATGTTTTAAGGCGATAGAACTTCTCACTACACACTTTGTACACTTTTCTCAGACAGACGTGAACATTTTCAGAAATGAAACAAACTGATCTCATTTTTTACAGGAGACACAGCACAGATAGGATTGATTGACAATGTTAACAGCCAATCAGGATGCAGAACACACTGCGTTGTAAAAAAAAAAAAGCATGCAAAATTTGCCTTAAAAATCGAGCAAAACAGCCAGAAAGATGAACCACAATACTGTAAGGGACCATTGTATAAATAAGAACTTCAGTTACTGACCAAGTTCTTGTCTTCCACCATAAAAAACATTCTTTAAAAATGTGATTTTTGGAATCCCCCCCTGTAGTCTCTCTCTTATGGTTGAAGAATACCTATGATGAACATTAAATGCCCCCCATCCCTTTAAGTAGGAGAACAAGCACAACTGGTGGCTGAGCAAATCCTTTATTGCCCCACTGTAAGACAACGGGCCAACAGACGTCAAGATGGCACATTGCTGCTTCATAGGGTCTGGACCAGGGGTGCCAAACTTCAGGCCTCCCGCTGGTTTTCAGAAAAATCTGCTGCTGATTACCTGGATCAGGTGTGTTAAGCCAATAAGGAGCTTCGATGGCTCCTGTTGGTTGAAAACATGTAGGACACCGGCCCTCACAGCCTGGATTCTGAGCCCCCTGGTCTAGACTGTAAACCGTTGGGGCAAGTTTCATTGGCCTGCACATAAAAAGACTTAGGTCTTAAAATTGACATGAACCAGGATGTACTTGTCAGTTTTTTTAAGTGCACATGAATGATAATAATCCTTTTAAAGGTAAAACATCTGGATGGTCAACAGGCTAGTACTTTGCAGGAATCATCAGTCCTTTATGCAGAATAAAAAGCTGTAAACATCAAATCTGACAGCCCACAGTTTGGAGAGAAACTGCACTTTACACTGAAACCTTCACACATCACCAACAGGAGGAAGAACATCAGCACTTTGGCTTTGGGGAGTCGAGCTTTTTATAAAAACTATTTCTCTTGCCAGAAATAAAAGGCTGCAAAAACACAAAAAATCTGCAGGTTTTTTTTTTTTTTACAAAGAAGTAAATGTTATATTTGAATAATTTGAAATATGAGTATTATTAGTCTTAAATATTAGGATATAAATACATATTAGCCTAATGCACAAAGGAGGAAGTGTGACACAGAAAATGTTTGTTTATGACTATGATGTTTAAATAATTTTTTATAAAAACATCCCACAAGAATTTGATTGTTCTCACTATTCTAGTTATGAAAAAATATGTAAACGTAACACATGTCATTTCCATTTTAGCAGCTGCCTCTGAAGCTTCTGTCCAGCATCTAGACCTCAGGAAAGGAGGGAAAAGCAAAAAAGAACCAGGAGTGAAGTTTTTACCTACCAAGCCTCTAATCTTATAAAATAAAAAATACACACAGCATCTAGACCCTCTTAAACCGACAGCTAGGAATAGACGGCCAGTGCAGCATCAACGACAGTCCTCTGCTGTGAGCTGAGCAGCATCCCTCCTTCAAATCAACACAAAGCCCCCTGATCTCTGGAGCTCAGCAGCTGAAATCCTTGAAGCAGCGTTGGCGGACACACTGCAGAGGAAATCTGCACAGGTGCATGTGTGAAACGAGTGAATGGACCTACCTGAAACAAAGTGGCAGGCTAAAGCAAAGTCCACTGCTGTGTGTCTGAGTGCATCCCTGTACTGGCAGCTCTGCCGGGCTGCTTCTGCATCTGATTGGACGGCTGCTTGAAGGAGGGAGGTGGGAGTCCGCTGGAGGCAGCCAATATTTGAGCTGTCTCTGATGGAACACTAATCTTGTTCTCATGCTTGCAGTCCCCCAGCAGGGCTGATCTGCACCACCTGCTCGTGTGTCAGAGCTGCGTCAGAGGAGCAGACGTGTTTTTCAGAGGAACACGTAGCTGTTCGGCCAACACTGGATAAATCCATTTCAGCTTTTTGGGTGACTATACAGCACTTCTTTCAGATACAAAAACAATATTTGTTTGATGAGCAGCTCCTCCAAAACCTGATTGTACTGCTCAGAAGCCTCAAGTTTGTGCTCAAACACATCAGTGCACAGCCGTCCGTCCCAAAATGCTGTGTGTTGTCACCTGGTGTTAGTCATTGTTTATTGTGTTGGATGTGGAACCCAGCACCTCTGCAGAGGTCCAAAGGGGATCTGGATCCCTGCAGCAGCTCATTCAGTCACGCTGGGTGCAGGACAACCAGAATGTGTGAAACCACTGGTATGAAAAAAGAACTTCCCCTCTCTCATATTTGATTGTTTCTGAATTGTGAAATCTGTCTTAATGTCAGTGAATTCACGTCATTCCAGCCTCATCTTTCTGTTCCTTTGGCTCTTTCATCAGGCCGATTGGAGCTCATACAGTGAAGGACATACATCTCAGCACCCATGCCCGCTGTGCACAGGTACAGCTCCTGCATTTGCCTTCTCTGTCGCTGGATGAACTCTCTCTTTCAACCTCCATCTTAATTTTCTTGTCCCCGTCTCTTTAACCAGCCAAACAGCAGCCTGCCCCCTTCTGCTCTGAGGTGATGGAAGTTTTTTGGCGAGAGAGTCAGTTGATGTTTAGAAAATGAAACAACAACTTACAATGAGGCAAAACCACCATTCTCTCATTTCTTACATAGGAGCCAGATGAGGCGCAATTACTCATTTCTCCATCGTGATCATGTTTTCAATTGTCGGCACTTCCGTGTTTTGAAAAGATCGCGCCCGACACGTCACTACTAAATCCAAGTCCCTGATTGCTTACAGCTAAGCTGCTTGGTTAGAGCCGAGAACTTTGGTCTCACGATCAATGACCGCCTGTTCTGTATGTAGAGCCCATGACTGGACCTAAAGACATGCGTAGCGATGTGTGAACATGAGCGTTCTATTTGCAGAAGCCCAAAATTCAGGTTAACGCATTTACTTAGACTTTTGATCAAAAGTGGCCGTTTAAATGCGAGACGACGCAGCCCGTGTGAACCTAGCTTAACGGCTACTTGATTGGTCCCCTCATGCGCATATATTATGTCACTTCCTCTTTGTGGCCAACATTGCAGTTAAAAAATTTTATTTGGATTTGTTGCCAAGATTATTCCAAGATTGAAAACTTTCAGCGGCCGTCAGTTCTGCCTCCTTTACGTCTGTCTGAGCTGTTGAGGCAGCAGAAAACTCCATGACCACACAAATTTATGTTTTTCTCAGCAACTTAGAGTTTTCCCCGACTGGACTGCAGCTAAGAAAAATAACCGCTGGTCACCACCGGGAAGCATCTCCAGAACACTGAACCATCCCGTCTCTCCTGATTATCTTATGCCTGTTATTGTCTCCTGCCTGCCTGACCCTGATATAGCTTTGTGAACTTTACGTTGAGCTAATAAACCTGCTGCATTTAGATCCAGCCGTCTGCCTGTTCTTGGGACAGATACATGGTGGAATGGACAAGAAAAGAGAAGTCCTGAGGAGATGTCACGGTGCTGCTGCAGCCATTTTTCCATCAATAGTGTTGCTGTGTTAATGGTGTTAATAAAGTGCCAGTAAGCATATCGTCGTATAATTTGTAATAAGCTGCCGTCAAACAAAACGGAAGAAGAAGCAAATATTTGTAGTCCCTTGAAGTCATTTGCAGGATTGTGCAGACTAGATCTCTATCGTTTCTTTTTCCATTTCATTTCTTTTCTCTCTTCTTTTGTTTTCTCTTTTTTCAGAACTCTTGCTTCTACGCGTCGTTACGCCAGCTTTTATGGCTGTTCTTGGGCTCTACGCACAAAGCAGGCGTTCATAGACCACGCCATGGAAGTTCAACCAGTTGAACCTCTGACTGCCGCATTGCAAAACAGCTGAACCTTGACCAATCAGGGATTTGGCAGTGATGTCTGGGTGCCGTGCTGTTCGAATCACAGAAGTGCCGTCATCATGGATGAGAATCTAATAATTGCGGTTTGTGTCCTGCTGAAATGATATGATACCAAGTCTCAGGTCAATGCTAGTAAACAGTAGAAAAACCCAGGAAAAAGAAGCCCCTCCCTGCTGCTTCCTGCTTGTCCGGTGTGAACACCACGAGATGGATGAGCGTTCACGAAACCACGGATACCATTTCTTAAAAGAGCAGCACATGCCCGGTGTGAACGAAGCCTCTCAGATCGGGTAACGGATTGGCGTCTACATTGACATTCCATTCAAAGTGACCACTTGAACACAAGTTGCTGGGGCCGGTGTGAATGTAGCTTCAGATTGTACATTGTGGAAGCCCAAACGGCACAAATGCGTGTTTTTACATTGGAAGCTGTTGCTCAAACAGGCATTTTTCTGAGTCTGACGTAGCATTAGTGTTTCCTGTCAGGCCTTGCTTTAGGTTTTTGTCAAAGTTGCTGGTTTTTCTATTCTAAATAAAAGTTAAAAAAAGACACTGCCTAGGGTGAAGTCCATATATTTCTTTCTGGCCTTCAAGTAAAGTGTATGTACAGATGGGCTAATTGCAACTAATTACCAGGGGAAATGACCTAATGATGAATGATTGCCCCCTTCAGAAGTTGCCCTGTTTTCAATCCTTTTTCTAACCCTCCTTCAATCAATCATTTGTTGTTCCAGACATAAACACCGTCACATGGAGCTTTCCCCAACAAATGGCCTTTTAAACTGAAACTGCTTCTGTAGTTAAAGCTAAGGATCATCACAGCCACTCACCCACACACACACAGACACACACACACACACACACGCACGCACACACACACACACACACACACACACACACACACACAGACACACACACACACACACACACACACACACACACACACACACACACAGACACACACACAGACACACACACACACACGCACACACACACACACACACACGGGCATATACAAACAAACATGAACTTGGTACGTCTAAAACTAAATCCCAGCACTAAGAGCTGTTGTCTCTGAAATCTGCTCATGTAGATGTGATCCTACGAGCGTGGGATTCAAATTCAGAACACTGTCTCCACATGAAGATTAGGCCCTTTGTTCCAGTCAATCATAAAACTGATGAGAATATACACTGTGTAAAGCATGTATTAATATCGGTCTTATGAAAAATATTTATTGCCATGTTTTTTCAGACTTCTGATTAGTACAGATAATTGCAGCCTGATTCCATTTCCCCCTTTTCTGTAGCCTTTTTGAAAATGCATCACAGACACAGAAATGGAACTAAAGTGGACCAAGGACAGTCCTTTTTCTCCAGAATAACAGCTCTGTCTCACTCGGCTGCCCGCCTCTTCAGACACCCTTTCAGAACAAACCTGCTGTCGCTTTCATGCAAAGCTTACCACACAAATGTCTCTGCGCTGAGGTCTGGACTATGTTCCAGTGCGTGTCTCCAGTCTTTAAAAGGATCTTTTATTTTAATGTTCAGTTCATGCAACACTGTTAAACAATGTGAAGGTTGTTGTACAAATATTCATCAGGGCTTTTTTTTCAGAGTACATTTGCTCCTGAAGCCTTTCGACTGGATCCATCCGTCCATTTTCTAAATCCCGTTTGGGTTCCGAGGTTGCTGAATCCATCCCAGTTACTTGTTAGGTTAACGTGCTCAAGGAGAACATGCAAACTTCTTGATTGGATCCATTGAGGGTATTTATTTTACTCATGTTGGTTTCCTCCTGAGTAAAATGATCTAGATTTTCTTAAAGCATCAACAACCAGCGTTTTCCTCTTGTACAATCTACAGTTCATCAGTCTTCACGTGGTGCAGCGGTAGGGCGGTCGACCCATGATCGTAAGATTGCAGGTTTGAGACACTGAACCCCCCCTTGCCTCTGGTGGGAGGTTGGCGCCAGTGTTCGGCAGCGGAGCCGCCGCCAGTGTGTGAACGTGTGCGTGGCTGTGTGAACGGGTCTGTGACTGTAAAGTGCTTTGGGCCTTGTAGGTAGAAAAAAGCGATATATAAGTATACGCCATTTACCTAGAAACTTCAAGTCAATCTGTTGACATTTGTTTAGCAAATCAACAGTAAACTTCATGACGAAGTCGCTTCATTAAAATTAAAAACCAAAAACTAAATTGTGCTCACTATGGCATACAATACAACATAAACAGCTTTGACACCAAAATGCCTTAAAAATATAATCTAAAAAATGTTCTGTTGATCGTTTTGGCACATCACGACATAAGTTATGTTTAACTTCTGTGAGGACGTCACACTTGTTATGTTAGAAAAATTGTAAAAATTGTAAGTGATGCTGTAGATTCAACCCTGAAACGGTACTGCTCACAGTTGTTAACGATCGCAGGTGCAACTATCAGTCTTGGTTTTGTTGGACCTTGATGTAGCCTTTGACACCGTCCACTTGTATTTTGACTTACCATAGTTGAAATAACTGATTGACATAAATCTTACTTCACAGATAGATTTTATTGTCAATAATTACAAACGTCCATCCTAAAGGCATGGATTGACATGTGGGTATCTCAAGGTTCTATACTCAGTACTACAATTTTACAATCTTGACACGCTACCACTTGATGATGTCATCAGGGAATGCCGCATAAATGTTCACAGTTACGCAGATGACACAACTTTCTGTTGTTGTATCTCCTGATGACATGGAAACCACCGACAAACATTGTCACTGCATTTAGGACATGAGGATGTGGATCCAGAGAACTTTGTGTAGATGAAGCAGGACAAGGTTTCAATGCTTTATCCTGTAGCAGACAGAGAGAGTAAAAAAATCTCCTTGATAAAAATATCAATATATCTGAAAAAGACAGGAATTAATTAAAAAAATATTTTTATTTTCTCACACACGTCTATCTTTTCTAATATTTGCTGCTTTATGTCATAAATATTGATTTTTTTAACAAGTTTTTTTGATGACCTGTAAAGCAAAAACAAAAAGATCGGCTGGACTTCCTCCTGAAATCCAGCTGATCTGGATGTGGTGGAGAGGCTGCGGTGACAGGAACACCACAGTCATTGAAGCAGCCTTTGGCGCCATCAGCAAAGTCCCTCAGAAGATCCATTCAGTCTGTCAGCAGGAAGGGATTCAGCATTTCCTGGTAGATGTCTGTATTGACTGGCCTTCAGCAAACCAGTGGACCGACGTGGACAGATGACGTGGCGCTCAAACTGTGGAAACTTCTCCCTGGACTTCTAGGAGCATGGATCACTTGCTTCTCTACCCCTGCTCCAGACTCTGGGGCTTTGATTTGCAAATGAAATGTAAATGTTCCTCTTTCTGTTCTTTGGAAAGAGGACTTTGGAGCATTAAGCAATAATCCAGTTCTTTTCCTCCTTAGTCCAGGTAAAGCCTTCTGACACCGTCAGCTAGCTCAACGTAAAGACTGCAGTTATTGTAGGCCAGGCCTGGCATTAGTCTGTGTTGTAGTTCTCGATGCTCCAGCCTTAGTGTACTTCTTGTGTTGAACCCCCAATTTCTTCAATGTACTTTGCTTGGCAGTCCTTTAAAGACTGTGGTTATCCATGTTGCTGGTGCTTCTTTTCCCAAAATCACTTCCTTCCACTCAGTTTTCTGCTATTATCTTCTGTAAACAACAGCTTGTTAAGCAATGACTGCTTGTGGCTTGTTCTCCTTGTGAAGGGTGTTGAAGGAGCTAAGCCTACAACTCAGTTACTGAGAATGTTTTGACCCAGGGTGAGGTTGACGCGCATCTGTTTGCTCCAGTCATTAATGTCCACTCTCATTTGTATGGCGACACATTGACATTTATTTTCTGTCATTTTGCATACATACTTGTGTGACATTGACCATCCTGCGTTCTTACGCTCGTGCGGTACTGCGGTCAAAACCCTTTGCCCTTCCGGGCCAAAACACCTGACAAACACTGTGACGTCTTCCTTTACATACAGAATCTCCCTACTGGCAGTAAGGTGAATTACAATCATATTTATGGCTCCTACAGGTGTGATGGACTGACCCAGATGGACCCATTTAGAGCAGGGGCGGCAATCAGGATCAGGCCAGCAAACAGGATTAATCCGACCCATGAGATGATTTTGTAAAGCAGAGAAATCTGCAGCTATTTCTATAAAAGAAACTGCTGTTGCAATAGAGTCCACTGGAAGGCACAATAGAAACCTGATCACGTGCTAAGGGCTGAGCTACTTTGTTTATGTGCTTTGGCACCTTCAGATTACCAATATGTCTCTGTCCAGAAAGAGAAACGTGGACGCAGGGTCCTGCTTGTTCAGACGACAGACGACAAGCTGTCTGGTGTGTTTGCAGCGTGTTGCAGTGCTGAAAGAACATAACCTTTGTCGTCAGTAGGCAAGTCTTCACGCTGACAAATATGACAACTAAATATAACACAAACCTGTGTTTACCCACAGACATCAGTGGGAATTTGTCAAAACATGCATGATGTAGGCAGCAGGGATTGTAAGCAGTAGCGGTTTTAGGTTTTCTATTATTTATTTCACAGACTTTGAAACCAGCGAGTTGGCGCCCTGCAGCTGCTCCTGTCTTAGGCTACGTTCACACTGCAGGGCTTAATGCTCAATTACGATTTTTTGAAAAAAAATCAGATTTTTTTGCAAGGCCGTTGACTTTCCCATTAAATGTGAGCTTTTGTGATCTGTGACCGTGAAATGACCCAGAAGTGACCCGCATGCGCAGAAGAGTACTCAACGGGGAACGACGTCACTGTTTGTGGAAGTAGCTAATGTCACCATGGATGTCAACAATATGGGGGGGGGCAGTGGGGGCGCGCATTCATGTTGTGTGTTGGGGAGGAAGGAGAACGGTAATAAAAGAAGGCTCCCCCCAGAATAAATGCTGTTGACACAACATGGAGCACAGCCGCAATTACGCAACACCTGGATCATGGCTGCTGTTGGATCATTCAGCTCATGTCAATAATGTCATTATTTATTTATTTTTTGCTTTGTTTCCATGTTGTTTATTTGAAGTTCACATTTGTCATAATGCCATTATTTACTGACTATTGTAGATGTTTTGATGAGGTGTCTTTATTTTCCATAAATGTATTCGTTGTCTTTTCAGTGGTTTAGTTGGTGTCAGTATTTGACGTACAGACAGCAGGTAATGCAGGAAAACAGCTGCACTTCATGAGATCAGAAATAAACTATAGATGTTTATGAATGGATTGATATGTTTGGAGGATTTCTACTGTTGGTGGTGCACAAAATTAGGAAATGCCAAATATTTTGGAGTATTCAGTGATGAGTTCTATGATTTAGTTTGTAATGTTTTATAAGACCTAAAAATGATATTCACAGTAAGTTTTTTCTTTTTTAGATTCAATCCCTCTGATATGTTTGACAAAGACACACATTGGACGTCACACTAAGAAATGAACTTATTGCTAAAAATGATGCAGGAGTCCAGCTCTAAAATATGATAAAAGAGCAAAGAAAACAGAATTATTTGATTTGTTATATTCATATTCATATTCCTAGGCTTTGCTTTGTTTTGTTCTGCAGCATCTTCATATTTGGATAATTATAACAGAATATAGTTTTATGGAGAGATATGAAACATTATTTAAAGTTTGAGTTATTGTAGATTAATGTTCCTGTTCTTATTTATATTTATGATCAAAAAGTTCAGTTTTAAAGGTTTGAAAGTTTAGCTTTAGTGTGTTCAGTAAATGTTTATGTTGTTCAGCCCAAAACCTAAAGCGGGTTTTAGATTTAGGCCTCAGTGCAGCTGAGTGTGACCCCGCCCCCCCCCCCCAATACGAGTTTATAAGATTCATGCATTTTTTGTGTAAAATGGGCACATAAAGATGGGGAACACAAGAGCTTGTTGTCAAATTTGATGCAGGCGGTGGGGCGGTGGAGTGAATTAGTGTTAAACCGCCACTGATTGTAAGTTCAGAAGAGCGCCAGGCCTTTGCAAATGACAGGAAACACAGATGCAGACAAGATTTCTGATCTATCCGTGGATTTGGACAGCCAGTTGAAGCAGAATCTAAAGACATTGTTTGCTTGTTAAGTTGTAATTGAGGAAAGCGCAGACACTTGGCCAATTTTTCTGCATGGTGTTGATGCGACATTGACTATCACAGAGGAAACTACAATGACTGCAGCTGACATCATTAGAGCACTGGACAGGAAGGGCCCTGTACTGATGTGGAGCAGATGCTGCAGCCTCAATGGCCGGGAAAATGAAACAGCTGTGACAACGTTTAAGGAGAAAGTCCAATCTGCAAACCAGGACGTGATTATTGAACTTTTCCTTGTATTTTGCTTTGTGTTGCAGGTAATAAAGTCCCACTCCATCATCTTTTGATAATTTGATAACAAAGCGTTCCCAGCGGTCTTCTTATTATGATGATGCTGTTTTTAGGTAAAATCCAAAATCCTGTGTCATTTTCTAGGACATAGTTTCTGCAGAGCGGCAGGGGTTCATCAGAAATTTGCCTCTGAGTTGTGGGCGGGAAAGTTGGAGTGGAGTGAGCCGCAACCCAACCTTAGCGGTGCTACAGCAATGGGAGCAATGTTGGAGCTATCCAGCCGTACAGTTTGGATCCAAAAAAGACGTTCATGGATCTCTTTGTCTGAAGTGGATTCATCAGAATGGAGCGGAGCAGGGAGCCTGTGGCCTGCTGATGTAGAGACCCAGAAGACCTCTGCAGCTTTGCTCAGATGCTTAGTGTGGGACACAGATTTATTCTAATTTTCTGAGACAATGATTTTATTTTGTGTTAAACGTATGTCATAATCATTAACACTTGTGTTATCCTAGACACTTTAACGTTGGGAGTTGGGTCATCTAGACCCACTAGACCAGGGGTCGGCAACCCAAAATGTTGAAAGAGCCAAATTGGACGAAAAAAACCAAACAAAAAAAATGTCTGGAGCCGCAAAATATTAAAAGCCCTATTTAAGCCTTATAATGAAGGCAACACGTGCAATATGTATCTATATTAGCTATATTAGCCTGCTATCAAAATGACTAAGTTGCTTGAAACGATCATTGACCATTATTAATGAGCATTATTAACGATTAAATGTTTATTTGCCCTGCAGTGCATTCTGCGGAGAACAACGCGTCACCTGACTGCTCTGTTGAACAAGTTCAACTTCATTACAATATTAATGAATTTTGTTTCATTGCTTTGATAAAATTAAAGAAATGTAATAAAGAAAGTGTCACGTGTGTCGTGAGCTATGACGCAAATCTCTATTGACAGAAATGCTGAAGCCTGATATTGTAATGAACCAGCGGGACCTTCACCTGAGCGGCGTAGCAGGTAGCAGCAGGTAAAATGGTTACCAAAAGACTTTGTTAAAGTCCGTGCTTTAAACAACTCTCAATCTTGAACAGACTAATCGACATATTGTTAGCAGGAGAGGCAAACTCCACTTCTCCGTTTCAAATCCATTAGTTCCAGCGCTCACAATCTGTGCAAACAGCATGGACCTCACTTCAGTTCACAACACTCTTACTCAAGGTTTTACCCTATAACTCCCACTTCCCATGAGCCTTAGGGGGTGAAGGCGGGGCTAGTGGCGGTGCATTTTAGGTCTGTTAGCAGCAGGGGATTGTGGGACGCAGTTTCCTGATCTAATTAGGGCTCAGCATGAGCGTTTCTGTTTGCCCACGTTTCTTTTCATATGGCAGTTTTGTTGTTCCACCTTAGTTTATTCTTCCTGTTATGTTTGTTTCTTTTTGTTGGACCATGAGTGTGGGAGGGGGAGAGGTTGATCACAAGAGTGCAATGTACAATACAGTACTTGTGAAACCAAACTAGAAGTAGTAATGAAGGAAAGATGATTAGGCTTCCAATTTTCATTCCCACTCCTTTGTCCTTGGGACTCTGTGAAGTCGTGCAGTATGAATAAAGTGCAGACAGTTGATTAACATTTCAACTTTTAGCGAAATTGGCTCCTGTTTCCTGATAGTGTGTGACATAGCTACGGGGCATTGCATTATCAAATTTGCAAGCTTTTTCAGCATTGGAAAAATTAAAAAATACTTGTCTTGTTTTTCCTCCTACAGAAACCACATTAAAACAAAAAGTATATTTCTCTCTCCCATCTATTTACATTTTAAAACATTTTTGAAAATGCTCCAGGGAGCCACCAAGGCGGCGCTAAAGAGCCGCGTGCGGCTCCGGAGCCGCGGGTTGCCTACCCCCCGCACTAGACAGAGCTCTGAACCTTTTTTCTTCAATGATTTGTGATCTTCACTGGTGTCCATGGATTACATGAAATCTTTCCACCTTTATCCACCTTTGTCATGGTAGGGGGAACACCTCAATGGAAGGGGGGGGGGTCATCTAGGATAGCTCAAGGGATCAAAATACAAGAACTACATGTATGAAATATTTCAATCTCTCTGTAAAGATTCAATTTTTAAAATAAATGACAAAACAGAAATTTCTCATGATATTTACTTTTTAGGGTTTTATTTTCTGAGATGTGGCAGTATCTCTCCTACATCAGTCCAGTTACAAACATCAAATGCATAAACTCTTTTATGAGCCCTTTGCAGTGAAAGTTCAAAACTGTATTTGTTTTTTATCATACAGAGGAACTGAAAAGTCACTGATTCAAACAGTGTGGTATTTTGGACCTACGCTGTCAAAGTTAAGTACTTGTACTTTTACTCTGAACTTTATGACAAACTAAGATCTCCAGAAGCTATTTTGCATTATCCGCCTGTAAATAACTTCAACATGATTAGGTAACATAAATCCTTGATTTGTTTGGAGGTAACACAGAACTCAAGTTATGAGCTAAAGTGGACAGGAGGGGGCAGCAAAGCTGTTCAGAAGTTAAAGGTCCAGTTCTTGAAGGCAGGTTTCTGGTTGCTGTTCAGAGCGATCAGTCTTGAGAAGCTCCGTCTGCTGAGCAGAGCTTCACCTTCTCCATGTTGTTGTGGCTGGGCTTGCTGAGTCCTCCCTTCCCGGTCTCTGGCTGCAGGCGCTCCGTCTTCCTGGCCTGTGGGTGAAGGTTGGCTTGTGGAGTTCAGGATCATCCCAGCTTGTGTCTGTGGAAACGACCGCGCCAATCTTGGCTTCAGACACTTTAGGTTGGTAAATCTTACTTCGGTATCCCTCTGGATGGTATGAGACGTACTCCTCAGTCTCAGTTTCATGGTTATCTTCATCATCATCATCGTCATCACTGTGTCCTATAATGACTATCTCAGCTTGAACGCCGTCCTCGTTCTCCTCTGCGTTCTCATAACCCATGAAGATCATTGTGACGGATTCCGACTGGGTGCTGACAGGAGCATGGACATCGTGTGGATGGGTTCTGAGGGGGCCGGGATGTGAAGACGTGGATTCTGGCTGCGAGGGTCCGGGCGCCAACTCAGACCTGGCTGTGACGCACAATGGAGCAGCTGCTGTGGCGCTCGCTCTTGTTTGCATGAAGGTGGGTCCTTTTGGAATAGTGTCATCACAGTTTGTATTGGAAGTTAAATTCCCATTAAACTTTGAATGCTGGCTAACGTCTGACAAAGGTCGTTCATCATCATGCCCAGATTTCTGAGCTCTAAGGTGCAGAGGGAGTTTTGAAGGGGCTTCTTGCTCTTGTAAGGGTTGCATGCATGGAGTTTCCTCCTCCATAAGTTGGCATCCATCCCTGTGCCTTTGTGTTTGTGTTCCATCAGTGGGCTTGCTGGTCCCTGAGTATGGCGCCGAGTACACAGGTTGGTGGTACTGCACCTCAGTGGGCACCTTCCTCTCTGCGGCCTGCAGCAGAAGCTCTTCCACCTGTGTGGGGGTCATCTGTCCAACAGTGCCTGACTGCAGTGCAAACACACACTTCCGACCGTCGTCAAACACCTTCAGACCTCTCTCTTGAATGGAGTTGGGGTTTATGGTTGCCATGGACACCACCTGACTCCTGCCTGTTTGCTGGTCGTGCTCAACACTGATTTCTATAGCAAAGGTGGCTGTAAGAGAGAGGACATCCAAATTCCATGATCGGACACACATGCCATTAAAAATGAACAGATTCAGAGAAAGTGGCTGAGCAGTGATCTTCAAGCTGCTGAATGGAGGAGGAGTGTGTAACGTTAGCTCCGCCCTCACTCTCAGCTTCTGTTTCTTTACTCTAACTGTTTACTCTGCAGTGTACTCAGTTGCTGTCCAGTTGGGTAAGTCGAGCCTCATCGTTTCTACAACACTCAGGCCTTTCTTCACCGTGACACTGGTCTTTCTTAAAAAGGTCAGTCACACCTGTGATCCTCAAGAACACATCATTCTTCTCTGTCAGTGCTCTAAAATGTGCTCTGCAGCTCTGCAGACACCTGATAGAGTTTTGAATGAGCAGGGAAATGTGTCATACGGCTCACAAACTGCACCCTTACATGCAGAAATGCTGTCAATGCACTTTTCCTCACTGCTATCACTCACTGGACCATGTGACCATTCTGGTCATTAACACACTTCCTTTACAATGAAGAGCTGGTGTGTCAGCATGCAGAACTGAGAAACTGGACTAAAACTGTCAGATCTGCTGCTCAGCATGAGTCATCTACAGCTTTTCCAGAGCGAAGGCCGTTCATGCTTCTTCACAGCAGCTCCTCTATACTGATGAAGGACATGCCCAGCAGTAAACACGCTGTTTTCTCTCCCACTTCCAATAAAACCCACAGTTCTTCTAAATTTCACATGATTTCAAAGCCGAAGCCCACAGAATTCACGGTAAAACTGAATTTCTCCGTCCTCATCCTGCTAAGATGCCAGACCTTTTTTGGCTTCCTTGCTGTGCTCGCTCTTTGGAGGAGCATTTACTTGGGCTGGTGGGATGAAGGGCAGCTTCTCTGGGAGTTGGGGGGGTGCTTGGTACATCCCAGCTGAGGAGAAAATACAAGTGCAAGAGTTATGATAGCCCAAAGAAAAGGCAGTGTATCAAATGAATCCTCATTTCAACAAAAAACTGAAGAACAAATCCAGGAAAAAAACTCATTTTTCTCAAAAGCTCATTGATCCTAAAAATTGATGGAAGCTTTGCAGTCTGCATCCCATAATAACCTATGGTGGGCTCACACATACAGCGTGAGGGATTTGTAATTATGAGTCTTTTTCATATCCCAAACATCGGTCCTTTTAGAAAGGTAGAGGTTCTCTAAAGCGATGCAGTTCTGAACTGATCGACACCGAACGGACAAATCACAGACTTGTGATTGGCCGATTCTGTGTTTTCCACTAAAATGTTCCTTTAATGTGTTTGATATGCTGATCATATCAGTTCTGAATATGCTGTGAAAGGAGACAAGGCAAAGCTTGGACCCTGACTGTGAAGCACACCTGACCCAGGCTGTCTGTCACACATGTGGGCGGGGCTCCCTGTGCGACTAAAAAGACTTTCAACAGCCAGTCTTTACTCAAATCAGGATAAACAGCAGCTTTCAGATCCGCAGAAGAGCTTTTATTCTTGATTCACAAATCAGTAACAAGAAAAGAAATTGGGAAAAGCCACAGGCTGACGAGTTCTTTACCTGGGTGGAGCTCGGTGTTCAGGTCCTGGACGTGGAGACAGAGTGGCTGTCAGACTTGTAGACAGAAATCAAATCGACAGACGTTAGCAGTCCACCAACACGCTGTGTGCTCTCCTCCAGTCCAGGTTCAGACAGAAACCAAGCTTCATGCGTGTTAGTGCTGCCACAGCGCCTCCATGTGGAAACACATGTCTGTTCGGGTCCTGAGTGAGTTTGGTTAGGAAGTCAGGAGAAGAGCGTCCACCATGCAGCCGTGATGTGCATGTGAGGATTACCGGAACCAGGAACCACCACAGGACATTTGGACCAGCATGAATGTTGATGAATGATGTTAAATCAAACGTTTACGACGACACCTGCAGAACTGCTCTGGATCACTTCATTAGTCTAAGAAGCAAAGCCATCAGCTCTGAACATTGATGAAACTCTAAATGCAACAAACTGTATTTGTCTCATTTCTAGCTAACTGAAGCTACTTTCATGACCTTAGGACTCCATTTTATCACAAAAAGACTTACAACCAGACACTACAGCTCAAAGCTAGCATTGCTCTACGCTTTTCCAAGTGCCAGATCTATCCCTTGTGCTATCCTATGGGGTCCAGATGACCCCCCCCCCTTACTTTGACGTGTTCTCCTTACCATGACAATTACATCAAACACATCCTCTACAGACAGGCCACTCAGTCCACATCCTAATTGTGTGCTCAAACCAGCACTCTGCACCAACGGACACCAGCCTGTTTGGAAATGACTCTTTTGTTTCACTGCAATCCCCTCAAACCTTACTGTGGTGCTATGATGAAACTGGAGCCCTAAACTCAAAGGAAGACCTGTTTCCAAACCCCTCCTGGTGTGGAGAGTGAACCTTGCTGCATCTGTGATGTCATGACATCTCCCAGCCAGCAAGGCCAAGTAGTCCCCATATGGTTTAAAAGTGGGCCCCAAATGGGTTTGACTGCAGTTTCTGTGGTGGCCCACCTGTGTTTGCCCACAGTGGCTTCAGTGGGCCCTCAGGGGCTCAGTGGGCAGCGCAGTGAGTTCAGCTGCCCAGGGTCCGGCAGGGCAAGCGAGCGCCGCCGACCAGGAGCTAGCAGAGCTAGCTACGCTGCCCACCAGGTGGCTGGCTACCATAGCATAGCGAGCCAGCCCACTGAGTGGCTAACCCACTTTAGCCAATGTGGGCAAACACAGGTGGGGCCACCACAGAAACTGCAGTCAAACCCATTTGGGGCCCACATTTTCTGCCCCCCTCACATAAGGCCCACTTGGCCTTGGGGGCTGGGCTGTAGTAGTTTAGTCTTTCCAAACGTTAAGTTAGTTTCAAACACAGTGTCAGGTGCTCTGGTAAGCAGGTGTCTGTCAGTGAGTTCATAAACTTACAAAAGGTGTAACACAACAACAGTCATCTTATTTAATAAACTTCTGTTCTTCAAAAGAACTAAATGTTGAAGTGTTTTCATTAAATCTGGTTTGACATTTTTAAGATGATCTGTTCTTGGAAAGATGACAGAAACATCTGCCGGCGTCATCGCATGAGAACTTGACATGTTTTAGTGTTAAAGCTAAGCATGCAGTTTGTTGTCAGGTGGTCATCAGAAGGAGTCCTACCCTGATGATCTCCTCCGCCGTCCTCTCCACCTCCTTCAGCCGTTTCAGGACCACCTCCTCATTGGCAGAGATGCTCAGCTCTTGCATTTCCAAGGCCTCCACCTCCTTTTCTATTCTGTGTGGGCCAAGAAAAGGTGTTTGGATGAAACATTAAAAAACAGTTCCACAGGTCTACATCAACACCACCATTCTTTTAGAATCTTCATCACTTTCTATACATATATTTTATATTTATAAATGATCTTTTTCTGTTGAAGCATCAGCTGTGAGAGTGACACCCACCAAGATAAAGACATCTGACATCTCTGACTTTGAGAGACTCACAGGAAAGAGTGATGAAATGATTTTTATTTTTTTAGACTTTGTGGTTAAAAAAAATAGAACAAATATGTATGACAGGAAATGAAATGATTTTTGTTAACCTCACTCAAAGGGAACCATGGCGCCACCATCTGTTGATAACTGGCAGGTACACAGATTGAAGAGAACTGAAGGATTGTGGGGATTTTTCCACTCTAAAGGAAGCTGCATGCTGCTCCCACTTTTTCCTGTCTAATCCTTCATTTCTGCTGCAGAATAAAGGCTGCTAGTTCTCTGCTGGATGCCACACATAAAAGATGCCGTTTTTAAATCAATGAATTCTGGCCTGGGAGAGGAATTTCATATTTATTGTTTATTTTACTTGGAATCCCATTGAGATCAGAGATTTGATTCTTAAAGCTCTGCCCTCAGTTGATCGTTGTCATGGACTTCCATATGACATAGTTGTCTGTTACCTTTGCTGCCCTAAACAGTCTTTTCATCTTACAGCAATTTTCACCAAGCAGTCAGTCTTTTCTAATGCAAAGACATGAACAGATACTGCTGGTGTCGTTCCAATTTGATGGGATGCTCTGGCAGCTGAGAGTCCAAAGGACAGGCAGATAGAAGACACTCATCCTCTACCGCCTCCCTTTTGTGTTGTAGCAGCGCACAGCTCCCTACATGCGTACCATTAGAGTCCTCCCACATGCCTCGCTGACACCCAGTGGGCTGTCAATGAGAAAACCGGCTTAAAATCACAAGAGGTAGCCATGGAAACTGCAAAAGCAGAAAGGCTCATGAGAGGAAAGAGGTGAGTTTTTATGTTAGAAAAGATGACAGAGTTGGTGCAGCAAACAACCGCGTTGAGTTTATAATCACTTTCCCTATTGGTGGAAACGTAAAGCAGTATTTCAATGACATTGAAGAAAATCCTTCAAAGGAATCTATAACCTGTTTCAAAGCTTTGCTGTCTTCCGTGTTGTGGACGGCTTTAGGACCATCGTGTTGTTTCTACACGTGGATTTCTCAGGACCCTTTAAAGCTGGAAGACTATTACATGTTCAGACCTCCCAAGAGGAGTTCTCCCTCTGGATGTTATTTTACATTTGATTGAAGGTTTGAATGTCTAATGCTAATTCTTTATGCATTATGGGCTTTCTCTATAAGGCATTTAGGACGACACACTCATTGGTTTTGTATTCTTTTGGTATTTTTGGCCACTGGCAGTCTGGTTTACAACAGATTCTGCTGTTTGTTCCCTTTTCTGCTGGGATGTCATTAAGTTCCCTCATCATCTTTTTTATGACTTTATCCATTCGTTTGAATTATTTCTTCATTAAATTTCTTCTTGTCTGCTGACACAGATGCAGTGAACCTTCTCATTACAGCTTTGGTAAGTGCTGAGCCGGGCTGCAGTTCATCCGCATGTTCCTCTCCCTGATCTCCTGCTGCACTGACAGGAAGCTCCTCCTCACGCTTCTCCCAAGCTTCAAGCTGGCCTTCTGCCAAAGTTCTGCTCTTCCAGAGAGAAGCAGCCAAGCTGCCATTTAGCAGAATGGGACTGTGGCGCTCTGACACCGGTTCTCTGCATCCTTTATTTAATGGCGACATGCTCACACAAATGTGGGTAACGACTCTGCTCACCTTATTAAACTGTGCGTTCTTGAGAACGTTACAACATTCCTTATTTTCCGGCTGCAGGACTGCGAGTCCATCCTAGATTTACCTAAACTAGAGTGGGGGAGCGGAGCCCTCAGCTCAGCTCCACTGTGGGACCAACTCTGTTCAGTTCAGGAGGCAGACAACATCTCTGTCTTTAAACCTCACTCTGTTAAATTCTCTGTTGATGAATTGTTCAGGATGGCCTTTAGTGGAAAATCCCAAAAGAAAAAATAATAATTACCATGAATTACCTTTTTATCACTTAAGTCGAGGTTATCCTGTCTTCTTTGTGGAGCCGATGCTTTAAAGATACATTAAACTGAAATCTAAACTACACTTAGACAAAACAGAAAACCAACACTTTTGTTTTTGCTCCCATTTGTCCTGAGATGAACTCAAAGATCAGAAACATTTTCTACAAACACAAAATAACCTTTTCTCTCAAATCACCACCACCTGCTTCATGCAGTGCAGCTCATCTCCTTGGCATGGAGTTGATCAGGCGCTCGTCACGCGTCTTTTCTGCGCAGCCTGGGCTGTAGAAATGAGAGTGTACTTTGTGTGGACGTCCTGCAGACATCCGTCTCACCTGAACCCCCCCCCCCCGCGTGCAGCATTGCACACGGTCAGTAAGGGACCACACAGAACCATTGAGATCACCTCACTGCCGACTGGAGTAAGGGCGCCATACGACAGCATCACTTGGACATCATAACTGTCTGTAAATACTTGGTCCTCACAAGTTTTTTTAAAGGTACGCTTAATGCACACATAACTATGATCCATTTTCCTTATAAGGCCGAACGAGGTTCATTGGAACTGCAAGATAAACCTGCACACTCTTAAGATGCATCCCTCCCCTTCACGGGCCCAGATGACCCGCAGCACCTATACTGGGGTCGACCCATTACAGGAGCATGTGACTAGCATCTAGTATGTAGGTAGTAATAGCTAGTAATCCCTTCATTAGTCTCCAAGTACTTATCTTAAAACATTAACTCGGTCACTATCTACAAGCAAGTCAAATCAAACTCAGTCTAAAAAGAAACGCTTCAATTATTTAAGAACTCATGTAATAATTATTATAGTGACTCTGAAAAAAGATGTGAATAACTACCAGTTCTTGCGTTCCCAGTGCATTGTGGGACAATCTGCCCCTGCTGTGGTGCAATGCTTGAGACTACCTGAAGATGTTCTTCTGGAGCTCATCGCTCTGCTGCTGCTCGCCCTCAGCCTGCAGCCTCATGGCCTCCTGTTCCTCCTCCGACGGCTGACTCAGACCGTCCAGCAGCCACTGCTCCCTCAGGGCTTTTTTCTGTGTCCAACACACAACAAGCAAATGAAAGTCTCACCTTCACAACCTAACCTGCTGCCTCTAAAAGTCCTCTGAAAACATGACGAGTTTGTCTGCTTTAAAACCAAGATCAGTGTGTGGGGATGATCCTTCATTCATTCATTCATTCATTGATTCATTCATTCATTCATTCATTCATTTATTCATTCATTCATTCATTCATTCATTCATTCATTCATTCATTCATTTATTCATTCATTCATTCATTCATTCATTTGCTTATTTATTCATTCATTCATTCATTCATTCATTCATTCATTCATTTGCTTATTCATTCATTCATTCATTCATTCATTCATTCATTCATTCATTTGCTTATTTATTCATTCATTCATTCATTCATTCATTCATTCATTCATTCATTCATTCATTTATTTATTTATTTATTTATTTATTTATTTATTTATTCATTCATTCATTCATTCATTCATTCATTCATTCATTCATTCACTCATTTATTCCTTTATTTATTCATTCATTCATTCATTCATTCAATCATTCATTCATTCATTCATCTTCAGTTCTCTTAGAAACCTCTATGCTGTGTTCTTACTGTAGTGAGGGAAATGTTGCATCATTTGTGTCAGAGTCATAAATCAATTGTCCTCTTTGATATAATTCTGTGTGTTAGAAACCCTTCTATGTCTACATTTTCCATGAAGAAAATAAACCAAATAAATGTTTGTATTTCTAGATAAGGGGAAGAAAAACCCCAGCAGGTCAACTTGAACTGAAACAGGACAGAAAATCATGGTGAGACGTCTGAGACCTCGTCAGTTGGCTTTGGTTGGGACACAGTGAGAGCCTGATGCCTGCAGATGGTGTAGAACCAAGCAGGTCCACATTCATTTGAGGAGGAATCACACTAAAGTAGTTTTATCCAAAAAAATCATTGGACCAAAAAAATATATTTTAAATGAAACACAACTATACTGGTTTGAAGTGTTAACACTTTCCAGTACCTTTATGTACTGGAGTTTTAGCTTCTCCTCTTCAATCTGTCTTCTTTTCTTTGCGATGTCTTCCTGGATCCTTCTTTTGTCCTGTGAGGGAAGACTGCATGTTAGCATGGTGTACAGTTTTCAGCATGGAAACTATTCCACCTGTTGTCTTCATCTGATGACAACCCCAGCAGTCAGCTGGATCTAAAGAGGCCACAAATAGTTTGGTATATTTGACTGACCTGCCTCTACCTGTCGTTCATGTGTGTTTGTGTTTTCCCTGCTGATTCACCACAAAGAGAAATCTTTTTACCACATGATCAAGTCAAAGTTGACTTTTTCTGTTTTTCTGCATCCAAGTTTGTAGTTCCTGAATGCCACACCGCAGGCTCACTGTTGGCTGACATGAGTCACAGTCAGTGTGGATCTTCAGAGGAGTGAAAGGAGAGCTCCCTGGTGACGTCTGCTGATATTTTTAGTCAGCACCCAATGTGGTTCTACTGTGCTGCTCATTTACAACGTCTGGACAATGATACAATTATTCTGAAAGGGCAAACGCCACTGTGTAACCTTTGACCTGCATCTTTCCAATGTTTTAATTTTTACTTTATTTTGTTTACTGTTCTTGTTCACTTTGATTTTCCTACTTTCTTTGCTTATTTCCAAATCTTAAATTTACTTTCAGCTCAGAGGCCAACCCCCCAACAAAGGCAGAGGGTGTCAACAGGAAGCAGACTTCCCTGATGGGACAATGACCTGGCTTTGGTCACCTAGCTGATGATGGACACACGGCTCACAGAAAACCCACAAACAAACAGATCAAGGAGCCAAACACGAGTTGTAGAAGTATTTCTCAGTACAGCACAGTTAAGTGGGGCACATCAGGTTGCTGCTGGGGGAGTCATGCCGACGTGCAGCCAGCCTTAACACAGGGAAACGAAGAAATGTCACAGTCTTAAGAGATAATCCTGCTGCTGAGTCTGAATTCTGTAACAGAAAATGTAATATTAACAACTAACATCAATAAGGAGGTGGTTGAGTTGCTTCAACAGAGAAGAGGCCTTATAACTGTGTTGAGTATCTTTCTCCATACATGATGCATGAATCAATATATCAAATATTCAACTAATTTTGTGGTGATGCAATACAGTCCAATTCTTTGACTTTTACAATCTATATATATATTATTTATTTGGCATTTAAAACTATTTCTGAAAATATCTTTTAACAGAGAAACACTTTTATGTCACTTTTTATTTTGAGCAATGAAAACCAAATGTTTTTGACATAATAGTTTCAAACATTCAATTAAAACCTCATATTTGTTGTTTTTTTCTGTTTTCTTCTTTGTGGTTAAAAAATCGTGTCATATTCATTTATTCGGGTATTCAGGAATAAGTATAGTGCTGCGTATAAGCGTTATGATATGGTTAGTGAACACAACACACATCCCCTTTATGTGGTTCACCTTCAGCCAATTGTCATTGTCCCGACTTGGTAGAAGGAGCTCTCTGATTGGACGTCTTTTTGGGTGTCTACATAAAAAGTCCTACCAATGGCTACAGTGGGGCAAAAAATGTATTCAGTCAGCCATTAATTGTGTAAGTTCTCCCACTTAAAAACACGAGAGGCCTGTAATTTACATCATAGGTAAACTTTAACTATGAGACGAAATGAGAAAAAAATCCAGAAAATCACATTGCCTGATTTTTAAAAAATGTGTTTTTAAATTATGGTGGACAATAAGTATTTAGTCAAAAACAAAAGTTAAACTAAGTACTTTGTTTTATACCTTTTGTTGGCAATGACAGCGGTCAAACATTTTCTGTAAGTCTTCACCAGGTTTTAACAAAACTGTTGCTGGTTTTTTTGCCCATTCCTCCATGCAGATCTTCTCTATAGCAGTGATGTTTTGGGGTTGTTGCTGGGCAAAACAGACTTTCAACTCCCTCCAAAGATTTTCTATGGGTTGAGATCTGGAGACTGGCTAGGCCACTCCAGGACCTTGAAATGCTTCTTATGAAGCCCCTCCTTAATGGCGTCATTCATTCTTTCCTTTACACGGATCAGTCGTCCTGGTCTCTTTGCTGAAAAATAACCCAAAGCATGATGCTTCCACCCCCATGCTTTAAAACAGTAGAGTTCTTCCCAAAAAGTTCCATTGTGGTTTCATCTGACCAGAGGACATTCTCCCAATCCTCTCCTGGATCCTCCAAATGCTCTCTAGCAGACTTTAAATGGTGTACACTTATATAGCGCCTTTCTTCCTACAAGGACAAAGCGCTTTACAGTCACAGACCCATTCACCCAGTCACACACACATTCACTCACACATTCACACACTGGTGGCGGCTCCGCTGCCAAACACAGGCACCTGCCTACCACCAGAGGCAAGGTGGGGTTCAGTGTCTTGCCCAAGGACACTACGACTCATGGGCAAGGCGGGAATCGAACCTGCAACCTTATGATCATGGGACGACCGCCCTACCACTGCACCACGGCCGCCACATGTACTGACATTAGCACTGGGACACGTCTGGCCCTGCAGGGTTTGAGTCCCTGGTGGTGTAGTGTGTTACTGATAGTAGCCTTTGTTACTTTGGCCCCAGCTCTCTGCAGGTCATTCTCTAGGTTCCCGTGGGGTTCTGGGATCTTTCCTCACCGTTCTTGTGATCATTTTGACCCCATAGGGTGAGATCTTGGGGGGAGCCCCAGATGGAGGGAGTCATCAGTGGTCTTGTATGTCTTCCATTTCCTAATAATTGATTTCTTCACACCAAGCTGCTTATGTTGCAGATTCAGTCTTCCAGTCTGGTGCAGGTCAACAGTTTGGTTTCTGGTGTCCTTAGACAGCTCTTTGGTCTTTAGTGGAGTTTGGAGTGAGACTGTTTGAGGTTGTGGACAGGTGTCTTTCTATAGATAACCAGTTCAAACAGGTGACATTAATACAGGTAACAGTGGAGAACAGAGGATCCTCTACAGAAGAAGTTACAGGTCTGGGAGAGACAGAAATCCTGCTTGAATGTAGATGATCAAATACTTATTTTCCACCATCATTTAAAAAAAAATTCTTTAAAAATCAGACAATGTGGTTTTCTGGATTCCCCCCCCCTCATTTTGTCTCTCATAGTTGTGTTTTACCATGATGTAAATTACAGGCCTCTCTCATCTTTTTAAGTGGAAGAACTTGAACAATTGGTGGCTGACTAATCAGAAAGTTCCCAGGAGCAGGAAGGACTCGAATCCAAGGGTTTGGGAAGCCAAAAGATTTAACAAAACAAAATCCACCACACATGTGGGACATAACGTGGGTTAACTGACAGGACAAAAACAGGACACTGCGACAACAAGAACACAAAGACAGAAACCTAAATACCTAACCACACTAATGAGAAACTGAAAAGAGCTGAGAGACCAGGTGAGTGCACAGAGGGAGGAGGGGGGAGGCTGCAGCCCAGCCGTAACTATGACAAGTGCCATCGATGAGAACATCAGGAAGAAGGAACATGAGAAACTGGAGAAATACCAGGGACTCAGAGAAGAACTGGAGAAAGCCTGGAAAGTGAAGGTGACAGTGGTGCCTGTGGTAATTGGAGCACTCGGGGCAGTAACCCCCAAGCTGGAGGAGTGGCTACAACAGATACCTGGAAAGACCTCAGACCTCTCAGTCCAGAAAAGCGCAGTGCTAATACTGCAGGACCCTCAAGCTCCCAGGCCTCTGGTAGAGGACCCCAGCTTGAGGAGAAACCACCCGTGGAGGGTGAGAGGGCGCTTTATTTTATACATCTTTTTCTTGTAAATTTCAATGTAAACAACTACATTTTAAAGTAAATAAAGCCCATATTGTTGATGCTGAGGCAAATAGACATTAAGTATATATATTTTCAAATTGATTGTATGGCCGTCATCTTTAGAAATGGCGGCCATTGTTGATTATTTTCTTTTGTGAAAGAGAGGATCCTAAGGTACATCCAAGACAAATTTGGTCCTTGTTCCACAAAATGCACAATTTGTCTGAAATATCAACCAAAGCGGCTCCGAAAGGAACCATAGAGCCAGCTTTATGCTTTGAGTGACTGCCGAAGTTTCTTACCGTGATGGCTTGAAGCTCCTCCTTCATTATCGGCTTCATGACAGTCATGACAAAACAACAGCAGAATGTTTCTAAGATCAGTGGTGAGTTTTCACTTAGAGAGAAATTTACTTCAGTTTCGGTGCAAAAACATCCAGAGACAACATGTCCAATTTTCAAACTAAAGTTTGTTCTTATGGAAAAAACTTGTAAAAACCCTACAACCACACAAAAATGCATAGACACACACAAATAATATTAACATGTCATATCATTATCATTACGCAGTTGGTCATAGTGGGTTCTATCTGAAGGGTGGACACTCCTCTTCTGTTTATTTTGTGTTTCTGGGTTACAGCTCACTGAAATGTTCTCCTGTGTGTGCTGACACCTGCAGCCAGGTGTGCAGCCAGGTGTGCAGCCAGGTGTTCACTCACTGAACCCCGTTTGCTGCCACCACTGTTCCTCTGCAGTAGGTCATAAATCAACAAGGGTTCGATTCAGTATCGCCAGATTTATAGAAAAGTCATCATTACAACAAAAGTTGTCTCCAAGGGGGCTTCCATTGTATATTGAATATATTAAACTAAATATAGCATACAATAATTGATTGCAAAACTAAACTGTTCCTGAACTGGACCTCTTTTTGTAAAATGTGATACAGGGACGTTTTTTACATTTTAAATATTATGATTGATATTTATCTTGTATTTAAGCATTTTAACAAAAACAATATTTTCTGTGTATTCTCTTTTTTTAGATTTTGTTATTTATAGAAGGTAAATGTTTTTGTTTTAGTTAACAGTGTTGTTTTTAATGTATGAATGTTGTACTGACCAGGAAGCACGTCTAATTTCATTGTACTTGTGACAACGACAAATAAAGATCTATCATAGACCCTTCATCTCAGTAAGGAAAAACTCCTCAAAAAACGGATTCCAGGAAAAAAAGAAGAAATCCCTGCAGAGGTTCACATGAAGGAGGGATCCTCCCCTGTGGACTTATAGTGATGTACCGGAACCTTAGAGAAGAATTCGCTTATCTTACTTTACAACTACAGGTTTGGAAGAACGCAGACGAGGTTCATCCAGATGGAGTTGGGGGACGGCCAGAGGCGAGGTCTACGGTCAAATGCAGGAGCAAAGAGGGGCCAACTCGAATCTGGAATCAGTCCCGCTCCCCCGGAGGAGAGGAGTGGGAAAGAGGGACAGAACATGAACGGCACTGCACGGATGTGTGACACGGGCCATGGATGCTGGTTTCTCTGTTACATGTCAGAGGATGACTGAAGAAGCCTAGGCAGCAACATGATGACTTAGTCGATTGATGGGCACTCTAGACCGAACAACACAAAGAACCAAACCCAACTCTGATGCAGAGAAAGCTGGTTCAGCATTGAAGATCCGGTTTATATTTCTTGAATGGGTTCTAGTGGGCTTTTTCTTCAGACTGTGATTCAATAAAAATGATGCAGGATAATAAATGAATTGATTTATTCTGTCTATGAGAGAACTCAATGGAGGTCAAGTACTGATCGCGAACACTTAAGTTAACTGGGACACCAAACAGGCCGTGTAATGAATCCTTTGATAAAGACCTTAACCGCAAATACTTGATCTGAAGGCAGTTCTTCTTATGATTGAGAGTCACAGTAATGCACAGAGATGAGAGTTTGTCAGATCATAAGAAAAAGGAGCAGAACAAATGCTAGATAAAGACGTAGTCAGACAGAACTCAGACAAACAAACTATATTTTTCTTTCATTATGTTTCTTGAGGAAATAAGGACTTCTGGCTTTGTAGAAGAAAATTATAAAACGTGGGGGATAAAAAAAATCTTTTTTACAATTCCATTTAGTCAGCACGTAACCTTTATTTATGACTGTCACTGTCTCAAACCACTGAACCAGTGGAAAGATGTTTTTTTTAGGATTTTTAACTAAACTCTCTTGCAGAATGTTTTTTGGGGAACCACTGGCCCTCACAGAACCGGCCATGGCCTCATCGAATCCAGATGATCTCATTTAACCTGCATGCAGGAGCTTTCCCTGATCCGTTATGGCGTGGTTATAAGCAAAAGACTGTCTTTGTAATGTGCACATGCTGAGCTGGGGTTCAGGTTATATGTCTCTATGTTTAATTTCAAACATAACAGTGGCTCATCAGATTCAGTTGTGTAAAACAATATCGCAGCTCTGTTCTGCTGATATGAAACAACTTCAGGACAAACAATGACATCAACCAAGCCTCCATTTTCCTCAGCCAGAAGCACGGATGTTACAGTTCTTCAGAATGTTATTGAACCAGATTTGAATGTTTATTTCAAAGGGAAACACTACTTTGTCCCTTAAAAAAGTCAGATTTCAGCCTAAAACATCAGCCCATGTCTGCTGTGGTGTCAAGCCTTTTTGCTACTTTCTTTTAGATTCAGATTAAAATGAGATTTTAGACCAGTCAGACACTTTTCTCATGACTCTGCAACACGGTTTGCCTGTGGCCAAAGAAGACAAAAGGATTTCAGCTGCTGTTGTCAGCCATGTTTATTACAATGAGTCATCCCATTTTCCTGTGTCCTTATAGGCGTGCATGGGTTCATGTTCTGAGGAACCGATGGGTTCTGAAGTTTAAGCATTTAGGCTGTAAAATATTTTAATATGTCTGTTAAAGAATAACATGTTAAGGTTTCAAACTCCTGTTGTGATAGATTGGTTTGTTAAATGAGAGATAATATGCTGAAAGCGATTCGCGGGTCAAATTTGCATTGGACGCCTCTCTTTTGACACACATCAAATTCACGGTTGGATGTTGGCTCAAAATGTTCAGAAACTTGACGCTCCAGACGTGTGTGGGAGGAGCTACTGCCTAAAGTTTGAAGCCTCATCGCTACATGCTGAAGGTATTGACCGTATTCTCTTTCATTTACAATGATGAGGTTAATGTATTTATGTTAAGAAGCATGTTTGATCACGTTTCCATGTCTGGGTTCATTTAGATTGACCCAGTATGGTGATCTTCACCGCCTACTGCAGCAGGAGCCGCTTTCAGGGCTACTTCTGTCTCTCCATGACCCAGTTTGATATCAAGGTCCACATTAGTCAGAGGAGGGAAATACAAATAATAACATTAGATGATCTTATTATGTCGTTATCTTAATGGAAAAGAAAAGTATTTATAAAGTGTTATGAGAACTATCGATTTTCCCATGATGATTTTGACTCCACCGCCGATTACGTCATCAATATGTCAGCGCCAGCCGGTCTGACGGTTGACGTGACCCGACAAGTTGCCAAAGTTCCGATTTTTAAACCCTCAACACACCCCACTGTAAGGCCCACATCACGCTGAAATGTCCAAAACGAGATGTTACAAAACCAACGCACCACACCTAACGCTCAACTCTTCCCAGGCGCTGGGTAAATGGGTCATACTGACCTAATATTGAAACTAGATGCCTCTGCCTGAATGCAGATTTAAGAAGATATAGAAAATGTGCTCAGTTCACCAAACAACTCTCAATTATTTGTGCTCTGAAGACAAACAATAGTTGGTTATTCCAGCAATGTTCACCTTCTGAGGCTGACGCTGCGAAACATTCTTCATGATCCCGCTGATTATCACACAATCCTGTAATGTTTCCTATGTCCACTCTAGACAGCAATGAACATCGTCACAACACGATTTTTGAAATGACGACACAAATGAGTTCATCTTCAACCATTATACTCAACTGTTTCCCCTTTGATTGTTTTCTGCTGCATTCTTGTCTACAAAACATAAAATATGTTTAATTGGTAAACCATCGCATCGGGATGCTTCACCAACAGCACCGCAGCTTTTTCAGGAGACAGTCCCCAAAGGGTCAGTAGACGATCCAGAAGATCTCTCAGCCGACCTCTCTCCTTCCACCTGGACCAAAGAATTCTCAATCGCTTTCAGATATCACATCCTCGGGCGATAATAATTGTGACCTCTGAACGCTATGTTAAGATCACTACGAACAAGAGGAAGAACAATGCCCATCCGCCAACACTACACAACGATATGACACACAAGAAATGCTGCAACCAGCTGCGCAATAAGTGGAACATCAAACAAAGTAAGAAGCATATAGTTTTAAAGTAAGTCTGACTGGTCCAGTACTGCGTACCGGTATAAGATCTGGTGAAGTTCAGCTGTGTGGTGGCTCCTTATTGCTTTAACATTTATTCAAAAGCAGCTGCAGTCTGATGCCGCTAAAACTGTGAACCAGGCAGCACTTTATCTTACCTTTTTTCTCCAAAACAGATCAATACTGACATTAGAAACCAGATCAGGGGGTATTCCAGAAAGCATGTTTAAACTACCCTGACTTTTTAACTGGGAACTCTGGCTGAAATACCTCGAACTTGCTTACTGGTAGTGTCGGTTCCAAAAGCACTGGATAAGAGTTACGAATTACTCGACTTGGTAACCCTGGGTAAATGCACGTACACGGCAGGTACATAAAGACATTCTCAATGGATCGCCAATTTCCGGAGTCACCATGGAAACGCGTGGAGGAAAAAAAAAAAAAAAAAAATACACTCATAATGAGTGTAAAAATATACTCTAGTGAGATTTAAGTGTCTGACATTTAATGATAAATATGGACATTGGTAATGGCAATTAAAAAAGTATATATATATTTGAGAACACCTTCCCATTCATTTGTATGAGAAGCTCAATTAACTGCTCCTTCAAAATGCTTTTGATTCCTTAACTAACACGTCACTGAGTTCAAACTCCACACAGGAACTACAAAGAAAGACTGTCCAAACTTTGTTTCCAAGTACAAATCAAAGTTACACCAAAACAGAAGTAGAACAATTGCTATAAAGACATTGACATAAGATTTATAAAAATTCCTTAGACGAGTCTTCCTCAAAAACATAACTAAATTCAGCCACAGCTGAATTAAAATAAAACAGCTGGTCTTTGTTTTTATTATTTATTCTGAACTTTTTATCTTTATAAAAGCATCTACATCAATACATCATACCATATCCAATTCCATCTTTTGCTGATCTGTAGATCCTTGTACATTTTGTAAATTAGATTATTGTTATTATTTTTATTTTTATTGGCTGTTTGCATCGTGGGTTGAGAGGAAGGACATTTCATCTGTGCTGAATATCATGTGTATACAGTATATTTTGACATTAACTTGACTTGAAACTTGAAATATATTTGATTTGTTGTCCTGGGACACTTCATTCACAATCAAGGAGCCATATTTTTATGGAAGTTGGAGGTTGGTTTGCTTGCAACATGACAAGAAAAACAATTATTCCTACAGTTTTCTGAACACTACTGTGATTGACAGTTTAATATAAAAGCTATTGCAATGGTAGAAGTGAAATATGCAGCAAAAATAAATACATTTATATCTGAAAAAGTCACAAAGAAGAACGTGGTAAAGATTTAGGAGAGACTGGATGAGGCTGAAGATGTACACGCTGAAATTAGTAGAGAGGAGAAAATGAGAAAGGAGGATATTTCTGCATTATAAAGCTCTTCTACAATCATTAATCTAAATAGTTGTTCCATGGAAGTCCGTCACTTTACTTAATAATAAGATCTATTCTCAAAATGCATTTATCTTATTAGTGCTTGGCTTACTCATTTTCTGTAACAAGGATTCAAATCATATTTGTCGTTGCAGATACAATTAATAATAGATATCTGTTCATTTTTGAATTATCCGATTCTCTAAACAAGTGGAAATGAAATCTGTGTCCAAACAAACAAGTAAACTAGCATGAATGTCAAATCCATCCACATGTTAGCTTCCAAAGTTCATCACAGGGAACATTTTGAGAAATAATATATAGACATTGGAAATGTCACAGGACTTTATTCAAAGTCTGTCCACACATTGGACTGGAATGATGGACGGATCAGCTTTAATGGCATCACATGTGTGTTGTCTGCTGTGATTGGTCGTTTCTATGTTATAGTAAAATAAACTACCATGTCTCAATAGAAATGGTATCCAAAATCAATTATCAGCAGTTTATTTCATTTTGAAATAATTTCATGATAGTTTGATTTGATTCAATTAACAACTTGAATCAGATAGATCATTTCACGATTACCTCTAATATGCAGTTACTGCTATTAAAATGTATGTTGGGGAAACTTGTTATAGTAATTAGCATAAACAAAAATCTACTTTCACCCTGGTAGTAAGTGGTACTACTATGGGAGAAGTATTTTTAAATTTTTATTTTTCTTCTGTCTAAAATTTGCCTTAAATGGTTCTATAACTTTGTTGTCATTTAGTTAATTTTTTCTGAACACGCAACCGTAAGAACACTGAAGTTTTTTGTTTGTGTAAAATGTCACAATTCGTAAGAATATGACAGCACACATCTTTCAGAGTGTGAAGCTTTACCATTTGAGGCAGGAGCTTTTACAAATCTCAATGAAGGAAAGTTCTAAATGAAGTCCAGCGGGACAAACTGACCTCTGATCTCCTGCCTGAAACCTGATATGTTTGTGGAATTGGGAAGGGACAACAGATACCTTTTCTGATATTTTATTGGCTTTAAAAGTGTGTTGTTGTTGCTAGAAACTGACTATGTTTCATTTGTAAAAGGACAAAAAGTTCCTTTATATCTTCTGTATAGAAACAAACCTTCATATGCAGACAAACACACACGGTAGAGGATCGACTCTCCCAAAGTTCATTTTCATATCTATAATTTCTACAAAACAATCTATTGACCAAAGTATACAGCGACTCCTCCTGTCTTCAAATTCCATTTCTAAACTTTAAAACCTCCTAGCAGGGCCATTTGTCAAAAAAACGGACATGTCTTCCTTATTTCAGATTTGACACAATTCTAAACTTAATGAGTCAGCTGTTCAAACATGGAAGTAAATGAGTATGAATGCATTACAGGGTGGTGGTGTGAAAGAGCGTTTGTGTGCTCAGTCTAGGTGGCGCAGTCCACTAGGCCGCAGCCTCTGATGGAGATGATCTGATGGGGATGAGTGAGGCAGAACATGGCGTCGTGCTCTCCTGCATCCTGTGATGGCTGCTCCAACACACACCCCGTGTGTGTTGGAGTGAGACTGCTGCCTTCAAGACACTTTCCCCAAAACCGCAGTTATTATTAAAAAACCATCATGAACTTTGGATCCAGCAGGACTCAAAACCAACAAAAAGGAGCCAGAACAGCTGATAATGAATGCAAAAGAAATGTCAGTGCAGAGCTGCTCTGGGTGCACATTCATGCCCGGCCCCCTCACACTCCTACTCTTCAGCCTGAGCAGCTACCACTCAGATGGCAAACAAGCTCATGTTTGATCTCATTGCAAATACATGATCGTAATTCATGGTTATTCCACTGTTTGAAATTTGCCAACATTTACACATAGATTGTAACCTTGAAGTAAAAGTACTGTATGCATTGTAGCTGCTGGGTTACAGTGAGCAAACTGATCAATACTCCAACCTTTTGCATTGTGGGAGCAACACTTTAAGAGTAAAGTAAAAGGCTGTGAGGCCATAAGGAATGAAGGCTACACTTTCTGAAAGAAGCTGCAGATTGGTCTGCACTTCCTGTCTCCTTCAATAGATCATGTTCATATTTGCTGGAAATCAAATGTGACCTTTAACCCCTGGACAGTGGGATAGGCCTCACATCACTGTAAGGATGCTGTTTACAGACTTTAGGAGGAAAGAAGCCAGATTCTGATGCTACAGTTGGAGAAGAACAGGACAGAATGCATGCAATTCTCGTCAAGGATAAAGCCAAGCTTGACTCTGAGAGAGTCAAGCTGTGGATAGACGTCCACCTGTTTACACTATGGAAGGTCTGATCCCTGTCTGCTGAAAATAGAGCCGGGATCACAGCTGGACCAGCATGAAGGCCTTAGTGTGGGTTACATAAGAAGGGTCCACACATTCTGTTAGTTGAAGCCTTATGCTCTCTGTGCAGAATGAGAGCAGAAACAACAGGAAGACTTTAAAGAAAAACAGAATGGATTGAAACCAAGGTCAGTCCCGGCTGCAAGCACCAGCTCAGGTGATTACAGTCAGGTTCTGAGTGTCAGACTCCCCCAAGTGAAAGCTGTACCTTTAGAAACATGTACACCCACTTCATCAGCTCCACCTGACCATACTGGTACCGGGTTGGACCCCCTTTGCCTTCAGAACTCCCTTAATCCTTGGTGGCAAGGATTCAACAAGGCACTGCAACATTCCTCAGAGAGTTTGGTCTACATTGACAGAAAGAATGTCATGCTATTAGACTGCCTGACACGGGGCGGCTGTGGAGCAGCGGTAGGACAATCAACCTCTGATTAGAAGATTTCAGGTTTGATTCCTGCCTTTCCTGCCCATATGTCGAAGTGTACTTGGGCAAGACTCTGGATGCTTTGAAGAAAAGCATACACCATTTATAGCATTCGTAGCACTTCCATGATGCCGATCTCCCGTTCCACCACATCCCAAAGGTTCTCTATTAAGTTCTGGTGATCTGGAGGCCGTTTGAGTCCAGAGAACTCATTGTCATGTTCTAGAAACCAGTCTGAGATGATTCCAGCTTGATGACCAGGAGCCTTATCCTGCTGGAAGTAGCATCAGAAGATGGAACATGTGGTTATGAAGGGATGGACACGGTCAGCAACAATACTCAGGTAGACTGTGGGTTGGAACCATGCTCAACTGGTACTAAGTGGACCAAAGTGTGCCAAGAAAATATCCACACATCTATATACCACCACCACCAGTCTAACCCGTTACTACAAGGCAGAAATATGTGTTAGTTGAATTGGAGTTGGCCTTATTTTGGTGTAACAGCTCAAACATTTGACATATTCTTGAGAAGTTTTTGAACCACTATGTGAAAAATGTAATACACTTATTTAAATAGCAAAGCAGAACACAGCCACAAATAAAAAGTCAACCCCACCTATGTGCATTTTAGTCCACGCCCTCAAGTTGGTTCAGAAAGCACATGCATGATGACTACACCTTCAGGAAATATGCCTTCAAAGTGTTAACTAAACTTTACAAACTTCTTCAGTGTTCACAGCCTCCAACACAGCAAGAGGAAACAGTGCTGCAGTCACCGCATTCTCGGTTAGGGAGACAGCTCTGACTGAACCTGACACACCAGATGGTTGGAAACGCACTGCCATCTGGGTAGGCCTTGTTCTCAAAGAGGGAAAGCTTGGCTCATGACTGGATGAGCCATCTGTCCGCTACTGTCTGCCGGAGAAAACCAGTTAGGCAGGAAAAACAAAAAGGAGTACTTCAGTAAAATGTAACTCTTGCCAAGCTCAAGCTGTAAGTAAAGTTTAGATAGTGTTCATTGTTGTTTGTTTCAGCAAAGAAATGTCCAACCTGACTTTAGCTGAAAAGTGGAAGAACTGGCTTTATATTCTACAAGACGGACATCTTTGTGATTGTGAGACAGCAGATTTATGAGCTGAAAGAATAAAGGAAAGACGTGTTCTTAGTTAAAATGATGCAGATAACATGGTGCACTGGGATCTACTCTCTGCTCTGCTTTCTGAGAATGTCTCAGGACGTTGAGAAAACCATCTCATTGCAGAACAATGTTGGTGCCCCCAAGCAACCTGACAAATGAAGAAGCCCCTTTAGGATAGGCTCCTGTGGTAAATTGTAGTCAGTCTAGTAAATTGTTCACTGGGGTAGATGTAAAAATGCAGGTCATCTCTTTCTGTGGCAGTGAGGCTATGTGAGCGATTGCCTTCTGTCAGCTGCTTATTTATTTGACTTTTCCCAAATCTAGGAAGTATTCTCTGGCACCAGATTACACAAATCCTGCTACTCTTTCAGTAACGCTGTCTGGTCACTCAGCCCAGACTCTTCTAACTTTTAATCCCTTAATCTGATCTCTGATGGATTAAGGGTACACAAACTGAACACCACGTCTTTGTTAGACACTCTGTTGTCTCCTAAACACCAGTTAATGAGGTTCACATATCAGCAAGAGTCCAATGTTCCAGACCTTGACATGTTTTTGTTTCTGTTTATCTTAGCTCAATCTGTGTGCTATTTCCACAGAAATCAGAATTTAGCTTAGCTAGATAAATCATGATCCTCTCCACGGATTCAGACTCATCCCAAACCACAAAGGATCTAAGGGAAAACTTTGAGATGTAGACATGCAGCCAACAATATTATGACAGAGGAGTCCTGAATCTTCTTCAGACAGGAGGCTATGGCAGAAATGTCGGTTTAAAGTTGTGTCTATATTGACATTGAATCATTGCAGTGCAGGTTAAACCTGGTACATTGGTAAAAGCGAGCACTGCTTCCTGTGTGACACTCTCCTGCCTGTAAACTGGGAAAAGTTTGTTGGGCTTAGTTGTCTATCTCCAACCAAACACAGCCGTGCATTCAGGAAGATAGCATTCATCACAAACGTGCAAGTCTTGACTGATTTAGATGCATTTGTTCTGTGTAACTCTGTAAGGATTACCACAAGTGAGGAGTAAATGTCAATCCATGAATAAAAATACTTACAAACAAACCTCCCGCTGAGATGCTACAAGCAGCCAACAGCTTTAAAGGAATAAAGGATTATCGAATCAAGAGATCCTTGTTTCTAACATGTCTTCATCCGAACCACAACTAAAAAGTCTGCATAGCAGAAATACGAAATTCACAGCATGACTCTGATCTACACTGTGATACCTAAGAAAGCAGAGCATCTCTGGGTTTCATAAAGCTCTGATATGCCAAGCGGAGGCTTCACAGTACTCACCGGCTTTTGGCTCAGTGTGTCCTCAAACAGCACAGAGGTTTCAAACGCTGGGACTCCCTCTCACAGCAAATTCTGCATTACTGAGCCTGAGGTGGAGTGAGGAGCCGGTGTAGGCTGAGAGAGATTCAGGCTGACGGGAATGCTCCCTGTCTCCTCCCCTCGCTGTTCTCTCCCTGTACTGTATTGCAGCTCCTACTGCTGCATGGCCTCTTTTAGCTCATCTTCATCTGAAGGCAGCTCACCTGGATGTGTCCTTTGAACGTCTTACCACTTTTTACTTTCACACAAAACCTTCTTTGTTTTAAAGTTTTTTTCAACACCAACAGCCTGAAGCCATGGAAACTGTGGAGGATGAAACACCCACAGACTGTTGGAGAAGCCTCTGATGGAGACCACATGGACATGACAACCAAAGGCTGCAATTTATGATCCAGACCCACATGTTCTCTGCATTTGTCTACTTTGAAATCAAAGTATATTACAACTGAATTACTGAGTTGAAATGCATTATTTCTCTGAGATGGATAACTTATTCTTCTATTGCGTTGTCTCATTATCTCATAATTTATGAAATGTATTTAAAATGTGTTTTTTGACATAATCTATTCTTTCTTGGTCAAAGGTTATCAGTGAAGTCATGGTCATCATTAGGGATGCGGGTATCGTTAAGGTTTTAACCGTATCACTACTCTTATTGATACTGCTTATCAATACATTTCCGAGGAAATAAATAAATAACAAATTAAGAACATAAAGCGTTTAATTTCTCATTATGCAACAACATTGTTTTTTTAACTGAATATTTGACTTTATACATGATAATGTTACAATACACATCTGGAATGCAGGTGGATGTGCTAGACCAGGGTTCATAACCCGAACTCTCTCAAAGAGACGTTTGGATCAGTTTCCGCCGAGATGAAAGCACTAGATGTGGTTAGAAAAATTTTTTGCTATATCGCGATAGTTTTTTAGTACTTGTATTGATTCAAAATGCTGCTAGGATATTTATTTAATTATTTATTTTAATTGTTTATGAGCGTGATGTTTCCTTTGATCTTTTGTCCATTTTCCACAACCTTGAATAGACTTTTCTGTCTGTCAAACACCAGAGTAAGATGAATTGGCGATGGAAACAAATTCACTTTGATGCAGACTCTTTTTACGCATTATTTTTGAACCAGTAAACCCATAAATGATATTAATTTGTAATATAACAACCATTTTTATTAGAAAAGGCTGGTATAGTTTTGTTCTGAAATTATAAGGGCGAGTCTAAGCCCGCTCTTACCTAAGCTGGTTGTTTTTCCCCTCTCCAGCATGTTCTACATACAGACAGCTCAACATACGGTCATCATAGCAGACAGTTTTACACGAAATGGGGGTTTAGTCTAGGGGGAAACGTTTTTTCTTTTTTTTGGGTGGTCACGTGTCCCCAACAAAATCGTCACTGACTGTCTTTCCAGAAAAACTTTCCATCCCATAACAGACTCTGGTCGGCGCTCACAGCCATAGACACGCCCCCTGCGCGTTAACGCTGTTCTCTACCTGACGGTGTTAAAGACTCCAATTGACAATCTGAGTAGAGTCACTCAACTCTCTCCTCCTCCAAACAGACTTCTCTCTCTAAACAATGACCATGTCTACATGCACACCATGTTTCATTTAATGTTTCCATCTCCCAATCAGGGTAATGATGTTAGAACGTCTGCACCAACAGTAAATTCCTGCTTACATGTGAAAAAACATGTTCTGAATAACAGCATCGTTGGCACAGAGTGGGGTTATGATCAATTCCGTTCGTTTCGTTGTTTTTTTGCTACTTCTCATCATGTGCTTTGCAACAGCAGCTGAGAATTTGAGGCAATAAAAAACCCAGCAGAGCAAACTGCAGAGTCAATGTTAAGCCATCAGTGAACAACCATCTCAGTGATCAAAGAAAGTGTTTTAAATGTCTTAGTGTGTCCATACTGGCAGTCAGGACCGTCCTCCTGCTGGTCCTCCAGAAACCCTGCCTCATCTGCCGCTGATTACCTGGACTGTGTGCAGTTCAGCTGCAAGGTGCTTCAATGGCAGGTTGGTTGAAAACATGTAGACATGGGGGACTTCCTTCTGGTTCAGACCATGGAAAATCAAGATTTTGAGCTTTTTGAGTGTAGCATAACGTTCATTAGTACCAGATACATGCAGATGCACATGACCTTCCGGGCACAAACTGTACAAGGGCTGAATGCTGGTTTCCTTGTGAAAGCTCTCTGTTCATAAAACCTTTAATTGGAGAAGCTGATGTTGCTACAGAAATATTTCTTCATGATTTGTGTACAGAAGTCCCATCACATATGGTCTATTACACTGATTTTAGACAAGCCGGCCTTGGGAAATACTGATGGGTTCGTTACATTTGACAAGCTTTCATTTGAACGAAGCTGTTAGAAATAGACGCTTACCGTCACCAGTCAGCGTTACATGGGCAGAATATTCTGATCGGATCAATGGTCATGTTGCACCACCGTGCACATGGGCACAGAAAACCTTTTTCCGACAGAACAAACGCCTCTGATGGCTCACGCCGCTCGAATGAATCATCTGGGTACGCGCAGAGTAAAATCACCCGGATGAGGAAATAGGTCCCGTTGTAAACAAACCGCTGCCACAGACATTTATGCAGCAGCTCGGGTAACATACGACGATCTTTCCAAACGTGTTTTCTTTATTAATGTTATTATGAAGTGCCTGTTCGTCATCGCGCTATATTAATCTGTGTGGTCGCGCTTTTTGTGGAAAAATTAAGATACAAATGAGATGGATTGGAATACGCTAACATCATTAGCCTAATGGATGGACACAAAATCCAGGATCATACAGAAACGCAGTAAATCTGCAGCTTAAGACTGAGCGACATTTATTTCGCTCTGAAAAGTTCACACAGACGCTTCCCAAAGCCACTTGTGAGCTAGCGTGCCCGGAAGCCCTTTGGAACACGGTTCCTCCTGGATCCTGCAGCCGCTAACCCAGAGCGGCGGGGCGGCTCGCAGTCTGGATTCTCCCACACATAACAAAACAACAAACGCACACGTAAAAAAGCACCCCCGACACAAAATTATTAATCCAGCTGCTCTGCTCACTCGGTGCCGTGGACCTGCGAGCGCTGGGGGCATGAAGCGCTTCCTCCGACTTCCCACGGCGGGGTGAAAGAGGAGAGTTAGCGGGCGCAGAGCGGAGCGGCGCTTTTTCACGGGCGTCTCGCTAAGAGCCACACGCCATCATGCGATTTAACCCAGAGCAGCAGTGACACACGCATCAGAATGACCGTTTACATGCTCCACGCATCGGATAAACGATCGGGTATAAGCCACCATCTCCATCGAAAGAAATTCTGATCCGAATGAGTCTGATCGCAGAGTATTCGAACGGCGCCGCATGACGCGATTTTCTTTCAGATCAGGCGTTCTTTCCGATTACTTATGCCCATGTAAACGCGGCTACTGTTTCAGAAACATCGATTGAAAGCAAAGAAAGACTTTGCAGACAAAAAAACAGCGCACAACACTCTATTTCTGTGGCACGCAACTTTATGGTACACAAATCTCTCAATGTTAATATAATTTAAAGTTCACGCTAAAAGACTGAATGTTTTATCCAAAATCCACCATTTAAACTTGAATAGAATCAGTTTAGATTTTTACAAATGAATGTATGGAATGACTTAAATTAAGATGTTTTTTGTCTTTAAGCTTTGTGGTATCTCTGGACTGTGAGGTCATGTGGTCACAGCAGTTTCTTCTGTATCCTGTAAAGACTTTGACGTGCACATTCAAAACACACTGCTTCCTCTTTTCTATCCTTTTCCAGCGTTCTCCTTTAAACAGCAGCATTGCTCTTCTGCTGTTGGTCGGACAGCCTTGTTCCCATAGCAACAGCTGAAGTGAAGTGCTGTGTTGAAGCTGTTGCAGTCTAAAGATAGAGTCCTTGCAAACACTCTCAGTTAACAGAACTCCAGCAGAGGAGCAGTAAACACAGCAGGCATGGTCTGGTCTGGTTTTTGGTAAAAAGGCAAAAAAATGGGGTGATCCTCTAATTCATCATGGGGAGGATAATTATCTTGTTTCTGAATAGTCATATTTGTGGAGAATACCCACCCGTGAGGGCACATGTAGAATGTGAGTTGGATGGGCAGCAGTGGTCATTTCCACGCTTGTGTGAAAGTTCACCTGAACTCTGGTGCAGACCAAACCTGCTCTGTTTGACAGCAGCGCTCTCCATTCACTTGAGGGTGAATCAAAGTGCAAACTGAGCTATGTAGATATTTATGAATTCCTACAGAAAGTTACATGAGGCATTAAAACAGACTATGGGAAAAGACTCGGACGGACAGCCGTCCGTTTGGTTGAGTGGTCACAGCAAATGTTTTCAGCCATTTTCTAAAAGTGAAGCAGTTCTCCACACAGACTGGTGTGCAAAGGCTAATGTTTCCCTCTGCTGGTGAAGAAAGCAATGCAGGAGGGCTCTTTGCTAAAAAGAATAAATGTAACCAACTGTAAAAAACACATAGGCTGCAATAGAAATCTAATATTTGATATGGGAGTGAATGAAAATGAAAACACAGCCTATTGCTAACGTCATTCCAGGCGTCAATTGGCGATGGTGGTGTTAACGTCTTTTTTTCCTGTGTACACTGGTGAGAAATCAACAACTATGTGTTCACAAAGCTGACGGTCGTTCACCTGGAGATTCTGATGCACTGACGTTGTTTTGGCTGGAGGAAAGTTTTTAGCATGACTAATTGCTCAGACCTGTGGGGTCAATGCCTTTGTAGGGGGAACAGTCCTGCGTGAATATCACAGGACATTTGAAAAAATATGACATTCTCTTCCCATTCTAAACTATATTTGTCCTTTGAAGCATAAAAGCTAGACGTATAGTGCGATGAAAACAGTCAACTCCGCCTACAACCAAGCATGCTGATTGATGACACAAACTCTCTTCACCAAAAACGACCTGCTATTCTGTGCTGTTGAGCTGCAGCTTCCCTGGCGTGAAACTCAGAGGAAAAATGCGATGGAGGCAATGATCATCTTTAGTCGCTCTGGCATGTTTATTTCACTGAACACTTCCTACAGAAGTCCACAGAACCAGAGGCAAAAACAGGGAAAATCATATTTCTGGATGTGCTTAGTGTGATGACATCATATGCATTTCTGGTTTTGAGAAATGCCCCACAGTGGTGAAAAACTCAGATTGCTTTAAACAGATCAAATGAACTAAGCACATTTTACACAGTAATCCAACATGTGCACTCCCCTGAATGCTTTCATTATGTGGTACTCTAACAAATGTTTCATGAACTGTTCTTTGTCAGTCTCCCCTTCACCCCCCATTGGCAGCCCCGTGGGGAGCCCCCTATCTGCATCATGAAGTATGCAGATGACACCACAGTGGTATTCTCACTGAAGAGGATAAGGGGGCCTACAGGGATGAAGTAGAGCGGCTATCGCGATGGTGCAAGAAGAGCAACCTGCTCCTGAACATCTCAAAGACAAAGGGGTTGATCATCGACCACAGGAGGAAGAAAACAACCACATCTCCACTTTCCATCAACAGGGAAAAGGTAGAGAGGGTAACAGACTTCAGGTTTCTAGGAGTACAGATTGATAAAGACCTAACTTGAAGCACAAACACTTCTGAGCTGCTGATAAAGTCCCAGCAGAGACGTCCTCAGGGTGTTGAAGCAACATCCGCCTGATCTCCGCTTGTCTCAGCGTGAATGAGAACCGTCCACATCATTTGCATCAGCGTCACCAGCACGTTGTTCAATGCTCCAAATCATTGATTAGAAGATCATCGGCTATCTCTTCCGCCTCATCCAATCACAAAGGTTATCGCCAAGAGTTCAACTCAAATATGGCAAAAGGCCCGATGTCATCAAACACATCAAATATCATTAAAAGCGTTCTGATGTACCCAACAGTCTACAATGTCGATCCACAGCACCCACCGCAACACGTTTCTTTCATGCTTCTGAAACTTCAAAATTCATTCTAAATCAAACCAGATGTTAACGCGACACTTATAGTGCAATTATGTAGAGAATAGGTGGGAATTTGGACATTCACCAAGACTCTTCCAACTGTGAGTACATGTGCTAGTAGTGGGTAGGGACAGTTCAGTGTGAGCATTGATCTTAAAAGGAGTTTCAAAAACCCACGTTCAGCGTGTTCTTGAATGCGCCACACATGCCCGGAGGGAAGGTTTTGAGTGGGTCGTGGCATGGCCCATCCCTGTGTGACCGTGTAACCAAGTGGATGGAAGGGAGGCAGTGAAATGTAGCACATTAACTACACATGTTGGATTTCTAAAGATGATAAAATGATTCTTGATTTCATTCTGGAAAAGTGTGTAGAAGACAGATACAGTGTGCAGTTGCGTCCATCAGGCTTCTTGACACATTTTAAAACTGAGTCGTCTGAACTTAGAGAAAGAAAACAGCGCTGAGACAGAACACAAACACTTCTAAGCAACTAACACCATCATTGCTGAAAAGAGAGAAAACTTCAGTTTTGATGGAGAAGCCACAATTTGCATTGCTTAATTTGAGCCCAACAAAGGCCAAAAGTCCAGAACATTCCTCATGAATGACCTCCACATTCAGAAAGTAGCCCAGAGTTGGTCTAAATATATTTTTCATTTTATTTTTTCTCCTGCTGTGATGGACAGAAAATCAGTTCTAACCATTGTCTCTTTGTAAGTATCAACATAAAAATTCAACAGTTTGATGATGATCTGCAAATCTAATTGTTTAAAATAGTAAAGTGTCATTCTTTGTTTTACTTGCTAAGAATCTCTGAAGTTTAAAATTTGCATCAGCTTTGACTTTGAAGCCTAGAAGTTCTGGAACATTGACCCCATAAAAAGACATCACTAAAAGCCCAGGTTACGCTGATTTGGGGGTTACTCAAACTTTAAAAACTGTTGTCTGGTTAGAAATGTCAAATGCCCTGAACTCCAAATAGTTTCTCCTTTAAACTCTGTGATCAACTTAGACCAAATGATGATAATCACACTTGGCAGTGAAAATAACTTTAGTCACACTTCAGATAAAACCAGCATGGAAGTGTTGTGGGGGTGCAGAAGTGACAACAGCTAAATTATCAAGCAAGCAAGAAAATGAGGACCTGAATACGTGTAGAACTGACAGGTTTTCATCTGTTTTAATCTGAAAGGACACATCTGGGGCAAAAAAAGGATCAACAGATCTCTGATTTTATTGTTGTGATGGAAGAGTTCAGAGGCTGGACTGTAAGTAAGGTTCTGTGTGTGCAGGTGTATTTCTGAAGGGGTTTACAGAAAGATAATCACATTACAAACACATTGAGGTGTTGTAAATATAACTGCATAAATGTAACTTTGGCATTGTTTTTTCCTTAGTTTTGACTTTCTATTATAGATATTTGTATTGATTTAAGTCATTTAGTGGAGACAGCTGAGAGGGGAAAGGTCAGTCAGACACTGATGGGGGCCCCATGACAGGAGCCAGGCAGCTGTATGGAAACCCTAAATCTTTATTTAGGCACTGCGGTTTGCATTCCTTTGAATGAGCAAGAATGCTCAAAGGCACACAAAATGACTGCTGTTTGCAGGCAGCTAATGTGATGACCCGGATCAGGCCGGTACAATGTGGTTTGAGGAGATGAAGCAGTGCGGTGCCTGAGGCCCAAACCTCGGTCTTGGAACTTTGCTTTTGGGACATGGAACCTCACCTATCTGGAAGTGACGGAGCCAGAGCTCGTGCAGGAAGTTGAGTGGTACAGGCTAGATCTAGTTAGGCTCTCCTCCACGCAAAGCCTGGGCTCTGAAACTCAGTTCCTGGAGTAAGATTGGACTCTCTGACTTGGGCGTGGTTAGAGGCAGTGGGCCGGGGTGGTCATGTCCTTTCACCTTCGGGTGGGAGAGAGGTGTCTGACTGTGGTTTCGGCGTACAGGCCTAAAAGCAGTTTGGAGTACCTGGCCTTTCTCTGTGTCTCTCAAAGGGGTACTGGAAGGTGCTCCAACTGGGGACTCCATTGTTCCTTTTTGGGGGACTTCAATGCCCATGTGGGCAATGATACTGCCACCTGGAGCAGTGTGATTGGTAGGAATGGCCCCCCTGGTCTGAACCTGCACAGTGTTTTGTTGTTGGACTTCTGCGCTCGTCAACGTCCATAATGGGTAACATGTTTCCGGTGTCCATCACATGGCATCAGGACACCCTCCATGGGAGATCGATGATCAATTTTGTAATCGTTTCAGGCGACCTTCGGTGGACAGGTGGTTCGGGCATCTAGTCCTTATGCCTCCTGGACGCCTCCCTGGGGAGGTGTTCCCTGCATGTCTCACTGGGCGGGGGCCCCGGGGAAGACCCAGGACACGCTGGAGAGACTACGTCTGTCGGCTGGCCTGGGAAAGCCTCGGGGTCCCCCCAGAGAAGCTGGAGGAAGTGGCCGGGGAGGGGGAAGTCTGGGCATCTTTGCTTAGACTGCTGCCCCCCATGACCCCATCCCAGATAAGGGGAGGAAGATGGATGGATAAATTACAAAAGGCAGTTTATTCAAATATACATCCATGGGTCAGAAGATCCATAATTTAGTCAAATCTGTCCAACACAAAAGGGCCTTCAGCTCTCATCTGTCTGCTCAGCTGTTTGAAAGGACAAGTTAAAAAAAAACTCTTGAACATCGGAGCCTCAGCTCCACCGTTTACAGAATTTCGTCTTCATTAACTTTTCAACACAATTTCCGTAACTCCAGCGGATTCTGAAGTGGAGAAAAGCAGCCTTAAGCTAATATGAAGCACTGCACAGTTTGAAGCGTTTTTGTAATTGACGTTTATCATCAGAGACTGCAGTGCAGAAAAGTGCACCTCTACGTTAGTAAAATTTTGAATATCGGTGCAAGGCCGGTAAGAAAAGACGCTTGTGTTTGCGTCATAATATGCATATTCACTGTGATTGCTTTTGATTTAAACGTTAGCCCTGTGAAGCATGTTAAAGTCCCACTCCACCGACATTATCATCTATGTTCCCAGGTCCTTATTGTAAATAAGAACATGTTCCTAAAAGCTTACCTGGTTAAATAATGATTACATTTTAATCAAATGATCAAAGCGTTCCCAATAGTCTTTTAACTATTATTATTACTATTATGCAGTTTTTAGCCAAAATAAAAAACTATGTTGTTTTCTAGGATATAGTTATTGTAGAGCGGCAAGAGTTCATCAAAAATTCACCTCTGAGTTGGGGGCAGGACTGTTAGCGTGGAAGTATATCTGCTGATATCCCATGAAATCTTTGTTTACAATCTCTCCCGCTAGCTTACAGCCCCTCAAAAACCAATTTTACTTGCTGTGTCACAAATTTCAACTCATTTAAACGTCATGTCTTTATTTGCTCCGATTTGAAGAAAGAAATACAGATGTTGTCTCAAATTATTTTATATATGTTCTCCATCATGAGAAAAATGTTACAAGAAGACTAAAAACACCCAAAAACATCCTCATTTGAGTGGGTCTTTATCTCCTTCTTAGCTTTTATTCAGGTTCAGACTGCAGCTCGGTGTTGGGAGTTGAAGCAGCCTGAGGTTGGTGGTGGTGGGGTAGAAATATCAATAGTATATTTTCTGCCAATAAGACACAATGCATTATAACGCCTGATATCAATGTAAGGTGAATTACCATTCCATTTTCATACCAAAAAAAACAATTTTCATTCAAGTGGGTCTTTAAAAATCCATTTTTTCATGTAGTTTATCAATAGTGTAGAATTGTGTTTTTATTTTTGGCATTGTAGACTTTATTTTTACAGGTTCGTGAGTTAATCATTCTTACGTCTTGATGCCGATACTGACAAAGGGAAAAGTGAGAATGTAAAAGTGCAATGTGGTCGAGAAGGTGGGTCCACCAAACATTTGTGCTGGTGCACCTAAGAAAGAAGGTTGGGTGCACCAGTGCGACTTTTTAAAAAACTGAGTCTAGAGCCTGTGAACCCATTACATAAAGCTGGTACCCCGATCCGGATCCCTTGGTCAGCTGCTCCGGATCGCTGGGGTTCTGCTGTGTGCTCGTGATACCCGGAGTTTTAGTTGGTGGTCAAGTTGGTCTGTGGGCTTCAGTAGTGGGCGCCTTTTTGGCAAGTTATTTTAAATAGACTGAGCTTTTGTGAGCAATATTAAGACAAGACATATTTTATTTCTTTTTAACATATTACATTATTCCTTTCATGTTTGGTTTTGCTCTGTAACTTATGGCAGATAACAGCCTGGCAAAGTTCACCTGCTAGGAGGGGAAGAGGTTCATGTAGTTTGGGGAAAGTCTCTGTCAGTCACTGCATCTCCAGTAACTATGACATTGGGCAAATTGGATTTGTGATAATAAATTCTCTTGATGTAAAAACATCAAATTATGAAAAATAAACTTGCATTGCCTGGATGTGTGCTCCCTAAGCAGATCAATAAAGAGACAGTCCTAGTGCTTAACAGAGATGCTAAAAGCAAAGCATTAACTCTCCACTCTGTTCTTTGTGCAGAGCTTTTTGGTTCGGTACTGTTTTCACTGCGCTTTTTGGAAGTGAACTAAAGTTGGCGTCCAGTGTCACGTGCTTCGCCAGACATTAGGAGGGAGGACCAACCCAACAAGAACGAAGACATGTTATCTCATGTTGTTGGAATACAGTTAGGACCATAAATATTTGGACAGAGAGACATTCTTTCTCATTTAGTTTCTGTACATTACCACAGTGAATTTGAAATAAAACAACTCAGATGCCATTGAAGTGCAGACTTTCAGTTTTTATTCCATGGGTTAAACTAAAAGATTGCATAAAAATGTGAAAAACTAAATCAGTTTTTTTAAACACAAGCCCTTCATTTCATGGGCTGGTAAGTAATTTGACAAATGAAATAAGTGAAAACAAAATGGTCATTCCTAATATTTGGTTGAAAAGCCTTTGTTGGCAATGACAGCCTGAAGTCTTGAACTCCTGGACATCAGCAGATGCTGGTTTTCTCCTTCTGAATGCTCTGCCAGGCCTTTACTGCAGCGGCAAACAGTTGCTGTTTGTTTGTGGGCCTTTCTGTCTGAAGTTTAGTCTTCAACAAGTGAAATGCTGCTCAAGGGTTCAGATCAGGTGACTGACTTGGCCATTCAAGAAGATTCCACTTCTTTGCTTTAATAAACTCCTGAGTTGCATTGGCTGGATGTTTTGGGTCGTTGTCCATCTGGATTATGAATCAGTTTGGCTGCATTCACCTGGATCTGTGCAGACAGTCTGTCTCTGAACACCTCAGAATTCATTGGGCTGCTTCTGTCCTGTGTCAGGTCATCAATAAACACTAGTGTCCCAGTGCCACTAGCAGCCCAGACCATCACACTGCCTCCACCGTGTTTTACTGATGATGTAGTGTGCTTTGGATCAGGAGCTTCTCCACGCCTTCTCCATACTTTTCTCTGGCCATCATTCTGGTAGAGGTTGATTTTGGTTTCATCCGTCCTAAGAATGTTTTTCCAGAACTTTTTTAGATGCTTTTTAGCAAAGTCCAGTCTAGCCTTCCTGTTCTTGAGGCTTATGAGTGGCTTGCATCTTGCAGTGTTCCCTCTGGATCCACTTTCATGCAGTCTTCTTTTGATGGTAGACTTGGATATTGATCCGCCTACCTCCTGGAGAGTGTTGTTCACTTGGTTGGCTGTTGTGAACGGGTTCCTCTTCACCATGGAAATGATTCTGCCATCATCCACCACTGTTGTCTTCCGTGGACGTCCAGGTCTTTTTGCGTTGCTGAGTTCACCACTGCTTTCTTTCTTTCTTTCTTTCTCAGGATGTACCAAACTGTTGATTTTGACACTCCTACTGTATCAGTGTCTGGCTTGGTTTTTTTCTGTTTTCTCAGCTTAATGATGGCTACTTTCTCTTGCATGGAGAGCTCCTTTGACCGCATGTTGTCTGTTCACAGCAAAATCTTCCAAATGCAGCACGAGTCCTCTAATCAACTCCAGGCCTTTATCTGCTTCACTCATAATGACATAACAAGGGAGTTGCCCCCACCTGCCCATGCAATAGCATGGAAGTCAATTGTTTAATTACTTAACAGCCCATCAAATGAAGGGATTGTGTTAAAAAAATTCTTTAGTTTTTCACATTATTAAACAAGCTTTTTGTTCAACCCATGAAATAAAAGCTGAGAGTCTGCACTTCAATGGCATCTGAGTTGTTTTATTTAAAATTCACTGTGGTAATGTGCAGAAACTAGATTAGAAAGAATCTGTCTCTGTCCAAATATTTACGGTCCTGACTGTAACTATTCTCGTCACAGCAACCCAATTTTGAAAGAAAACAGCTATTTCATTTGTCAGCTTTTTAAAAACCTTTTTAGTTCAACAGAACGACTTCTGTAGAATGTTTAACTGCATACATTTAGATTTAAAAAGTAAATATAACAGGGAAGGTGTTACATGCAGGGGTTCTTCATTGTCTTTCTTTTTTCCTTCCTCTGCGTTTGCTGAGTGAAGACACCTGGTGGACACCTGATGAGCTGTGCAATCAGGCCCCAGAGGCCACCAGGCCTGCATATGGGCTCCTGTGGATTACTTTGGAAAGGAGCTCGTTCTGGATCACAATGCAAATGAATGTTATGTCCCTTTAGACTGGAGAGTGTGGGAGGTTTGTGGACAGGTAAGACAGGGCCCCCTGTACACCTCATGTAGCTTGCTTTCTGTTATGCACACTAGGTAAGTTGGTTGGTGCCACCTCTATTATGTCATGAAACCTTTTTTGTAGAAAAGACTTGTGTTTTCTTGTTTTAGAGCTGTGATAGCCAGGCCGGGTTTTGTTCTATTTGTTTAATTCATTTGGCCCAACCTTGGTCCTACCCCCCCCCCTCCTCCTTTTTCAATAAAAGTCATCCATTGCGTGTTTTATGTTACGTACCCTCCAGCCCTAGACCTGTATGTTTGTGGACGTAACAGAAGGGCAATCGATAGCTTTGCATTGAGTGGAGACCACTCCAGATGAATCCCGACTCATTTGTTATGTGAACTTTGTAGTTTATTGAATGTAACATTTTGTTCATGAACTTATCTAGAGAACTGTGTGCTAGCATACTGCAAAGAGTTTTCCTTAAGCGGAAATGCCCTGTCTGAGTACCATCAAGTGTCCCCAGGTTCTAGTTGATGCAGGCTAACAAAAGGCATTAAATATGATAGATGTGTCTAACAGGAAGGCCTATTTTGATTGGCAGGAGAACATCCAATAAGTTGTACAATGTCAAACACTTAGAATAAAAGCTTCAGAGTCTACACGTCTGTATAACAAACATTTATTCCAATATTTCATGTCTGACATAACTTTGACAGCTGTGGTAGACTTGCTGCATCAAACTTGAGTTTCAGTTGGTTTTCAAATGATTCATATTTGATCAAATCAGGTTAATAAACCAGAGGAAGATTTTCTTTTTCCTCACATGACAGCAAAGATATGTAGGTATTTTTATTTTTAGGATGCATAGAACAGAAATGGCTGATCACATTATCGGTAAGCATTTATTGTCCAGAGACGCACACATGCATGACCGTCTGCTCTGCTACTCATTGGATCGATCACTTCAGGATGTTGTGTTGCATATGCCTTCCAGACAATCTGTCCATTTGACAGAGCTCCCCTTAGGATTTTTTTACTCAATCAACATTTATAGACACTCTCAACCAGAGCTCTGTGAGAAAAGCGTGACAAAAACCAAACCGGCCATCAGCGGCTCTTCGTCATGCAGACATGGGGGAGATCAGCCTCTGAAGATTAAAATGAACATCAGAATGGAGAAGAAACATGGCTGAGGTAACTTTGAACATAACCTTGTACCATCTCAAAGTGACAGCTGGAACCAGCTGGGTTTGTGTGATTTGGGGTTTCACTTCTCTGTTTTTTTTGGCAGCAGTGCCTCTTCAGCTCATCTGAATGCTCTGAGCTGCTGGACCTGCTGACTCCCATCAACACACAAAATGTCTGTGGCCGGTTCATTAAGACAGCATTCCTGTTTAAAAGTCAACAGGCACAGTTTTGAGGCCTTCATTAAAAGCAAACTCAAAAGTCCTGTTAGTTTCACACATCAGAGGCCGCTGCTTCTTTCACATAAATGTTAAAACTGGTATTAATATTTGACTGCCGTCAGAAGTTAGCATTAAACTTTTTTTTTTAAAACAGAACTTCAATTTAGTTGGACTAAGGCGGAGTCAGCCCACCTGAAGGTTGACTGATGATCAGCTAATAGGATTTGTCGATTAACTGTTGAAGACAAATGATTGTTCTAGCAAATAGAAACTACAGCTGAAATGGGAAACGTGGGTTTGATCAGACTGGGTTCAACTGATGGTGGAGCAGAGATGTTTGTCAGAGTTTCGGTCCAATACCTAATGCAGGCATCTTTGTGTAACTGTTGGAATCTGTACATTTGTGGATCGTCTGGGGCATCTGCTAAGGATTGTGCTTCTGGAGCCACAAGTCATTGTTTCTGCAGATAGAGAGCGGTAGTTAACTGTGGGAAGAATGATCTCTGTTTTAATTAAAGAAAATGCAAATAACAATAAATGTCAAACCTTTAATTGGATGTTCCTAAAGTTGTGTAAATAAGCTACTCAACATCTGTTTAGGAGCCAAGATGGTGTACGACTGTGTGCATTAAAAGCACATTGACTGGTTCCGTTTCAGATTTTAGAGTATCCTTTAGAAAAACGGTCATTCAGAAGGTTTACAGTAGAAAATGGAAGAAAACACTGAGATCCTGCTGCATACTGGAAGTACAAATGTGTCAAATTCAGTAAGAGAATTCTAAAAGTGATGGCCCGCTTTACCGTCAGTCATTCCAGTTTTTTGTGGGAAAGCATCACTTCCCTGGTCCCAGGTTCTCTTTACATTTGGGTCTTTTCACCGGATGGTATGGCCACTTTTCAAATAACTGAACACAGAATGAGAGAAAACCTGTGCAATGCCTTAAAGCAAAACAGTACTTTCATTAAAAGATTTTTACACTATGAAATACTCACACACACAAAAACACAATTAAATTGCATAATGCTTCGTAAAGTCATCATTAAAACACACTGTGAAACATGCAACTTCATCTGGGAAATGCTAAATCATGTTAAACATAAAGCAACATATATTGATCATATACAGAATATGATTGATCCCAAACTCCTGGCTTTGGAAATCTCCACAGATCGTCACACCAGAATTGAAATGGTGGTTACAACAACACGTGTGCCAAAATTTCAAGTATTTCAACATTTTTACTCTGCAACATGAAAACAAATTCATAGTATAATATTTTAGACTTGATAAGTGAAACTGTCAAACGTCTCCACGCTCAGAGAAACTCAGAGAACAGTGGAACAACAGTCACAGTAAAAAGCTGCTGGTTACTGAATGGCACAGAGGGAAATCACAGCCCGACTTCGCTGCTGGTTCAGCTCATGCAAGTGAAGAGGGGGATCAAATCAGCAACGGGGCCACTCCTCCTCAACAGAGCCTCCAACACACCGCTGATTATTCCACTGAGGTATTAGGATGTCACGACGTGATGCTGATCACACAAATGCTACAAAGAAGTCAAGTTAGCACTGCTGCTAATGTTCAGAGCAAACTGTGCTACTAATTCATGTATTCATTTAAAAACACAACGCACGATTTAGGAGATACCTGGTTGACATCAGATGTGGCCACAATATTAGTTTGCTTTCTTCTACTTTATCTGAGTTTATGTTGTACAACTCATTCTTTGGGTTTAGGAGAAAAACAAAAAATGTGAACTTTGACCATGCTTGGGGATGCTGAATGTGTGTGAAACCTCCTGACTCCCATCAGGTGGTCCGTACCGTGCCCCAGTACGCTTGGTTCTGTGCCGCGGCGCACTTTAGCCATTGATGAGAGCTGAACAGAGCAGGGTGCCTCCCTGAACCAAGTCCTCCAAAGAATCCAAAACCGAAGACAACAATGTGCTACAAGTCAGATCACAGTGGAAAATATAAAACACACTTTTTATTTCCTCACTAGACTTCCTTTATCTGTGAGCCAAGCTTTTTTTCTGAACTTTTTTTGGTGTAGTCCCTGCCACCTACTGTCAGTGCTGTGACAAACACTTTTGTAATGTCAGTGCTGTTTCTCCTTTTAGTGCTGAAAGGATTTGTATGTCTACGGGTTTCAGAGCCACACAGATTGAGGATTTTGGCAAACCTCACACAAAGTAAACATTGGTTTCAGTGCAAGGCGCAGCATTGCTTTCATTGCTACAGGAGGGAGGCTAAGCACACTTGGGTTCAAACTGTTTTCTGTTGAATTTGTCGTTTCTGAGCAGAAAACATGGAAAATAGAAACTATTTGAAGTCATCGTTTTAAAGTTTTACAAAAGACTTTTTTACTTTTACAATTATAGAATTTTTCTGGGTTTTATCAAACAGTGTAGCACCACCTTCAGGTATACACACCACTTACAATGATGAGACGTAATACACCTGTTACATAGTCATAGTCTGAATGGAACTGTTTTGATTCTTTTTTAAAAATCTACAACTAACTCTTTCCAAGTGTTTATATATGTATATATATATATATTTCAATATATGTATATATAATCATTATTTCTTGAACCTGCATGACTGTAAGGAAATGTTTGCCTCCAGTAAAAACTACAGGCACAGACTCAACACCAACAAGGGTTTTTTGGGCGTGACCACAGCACACAGTGAGAACTTCTACAAGACTTAAATGCTTGTGCTTTAGTGTAAACTAGTACAAAATCATGCTATGGAAAACCTCATAACTTATGTACTCTGACCATTTACAGTGACAGCTGGCTTTTTACCAGTTTTCCGATCTTTTTGGCTACGTCTTGATCGGACCACCAGGTCTCTCTAGACTTTAGTCTTTGAATGCTGGGGTCATGGATGTTCCCTTGTAGAAAACATTGCGAGCAATGTCCGGGCTGTTGGCTCTCTCTGGAACCATGATCCTGCTGTTCCCTTTTCTTCGCAGTGTTGACTCGCGACTGGAAGCAACTGAAGGGGTCTCTGAGGCGGTCTCTCCACCACCTCCGGACGCAGAACCTCCTCCGTCTCCCGGAGTGACCCGTATGGTAGAAAGACTCTGTGGGCTGGGTCTCTGCTCTGACTGGCTGGCGCTACTGCTCTGGGTGTGGACAGTAACTACAGGTGTGTTTCCAGCTGCAGAAGCCGTGGTTACGATGTGATTGCATCTCTTCCTATCGATTGAGCCTTCACGTATCGAGTCTGAACTCTCCGAGTCTACGTTCTGATCAGTGTGGTCAAAGGACTGTCTCTGACCTGCTGCAGCGGTCCCGGGGGTTGCACCAGCTCCAGTGCCATGATCCAGGGAGCGCCATCTCCATGATCCACTGCCATCTGTGGATGGAGGTTGAATCACTGGTTTGCTATTTTCAGGGTGGGCCTCTACCCTCACAATGGCTCCAGTGCTCCCTGAAATGCTGCGTGAGGTGCTGCCCAGTGAACCGGAGCCTGTGTTGCTGGTGAGGTCTTGATCAATGGGTGCCCTGCAATGAGGAGCACCCTGGCTACTTCCATTCTTGTTCACACCAATGCTGCTCTCATCTAAGCTTTTGGAATGTGTTTGTAGTAGCCCCTGCTGCTTGGACATGGCAATCACCTGCATGATTCGAGGCTGACTGTTTGGTATGTTTCCGTTAGTCCTGCACACTGCCGCCATATCTGCTGCCCTTTGCCAGTTAGCTTGAGCTGTGCTGTTTACCGCCGACATCCTATCACTGCCTCCATCTCCTATTGGTTTCTGGGAGGTGCTGCTGTAAGGCTCATGAGCCTCCTCTGGGATGTGGACTAGCTGTGAGGAGCCCGGTCTGGACTGCATGGATATCCTGGTTCCTCCTGCTATGCCACTGCAGTTAGTGGGCAGAGTGGTACTAGTACCCGGGGGCAGGCTGGACATGTATGCGTGGCTGTCGAGACCTCCGTTTAGGCTCACTGCAGAGGGTTCAGAGCTGGACCGAAACTCCATGCTGCCGTGGTGGTGTGCATGCTGGGAGGACTGGCCAGACGCAGAGTCCACAGAGGACGAAAAGGACTCGGACACCAGCATGGAGCACTTGTGGTTGTTATTCTTACTCTTCCACTGAGACAGAAGCTGTTTGGAGCGGCTGGAGTCCATTGAGGCGTGGTGAAGAGTGGCAATGTGACGTCTGGCAGCTTCCTCGTACATCGAGATGGCTTGAGGGGTGTGAACGCGAGGGAGGGTGTGACTAAAAGTCATGATAGCGTCTTTGTTATGAGGGTTGCAGGGGGAGATGACCTCAACATCTGCACTGGAGCGTTTGAGGCTTTCGTCCGCTCTCTGCTGTAGGCTTTGGTGGAGCACGCCTTCAGAGTGGGAGGTGGGCATGCCCGGCTCACTCACCATGCCAGCTTTGACCTGTAGGTGATGGAGGATGGTCTCCTGGCCTAGGTGGGGCATGGAGCAAGAGGGCTGATGTACAAGCAGAGGGGGGGTGCTGCCGGTCTCTTCACTAGACTGAAAGTTTCCAACTGCATACAGACCCTAGTGACACAAAAACACAGGAACACCGAAGGCTTATTTGAAGTCAAGTGTGATCCTCACATCAACTTTGACAATGCAGACAGCCTTTGCAGTGGCCGACCTTTACGATCGTGACAAGATAAGACAAACAGAGATGATCTGAGCTAATGTCATTTATTTGCATCCGCAGCATCCGTGTTTCCTCCATTTTCATTTAGGCCAACATTCTTAAATCCTCTCTGATTTGTCTTCTTAGTCACGGCTGCATATGGGCTGGCTGAGGTGAAAAAGGGGGGGAACCTGTACGCGCCATGCAAGTGACCTGCATGAACTATAACGGCCATAGACAGCTTGGTGAGTCCGTAAGGCGAAAATGTTTCTACAGGCATGCTGCCGGCGACATGTTGTAGTGCCGTGGACACTTAAGCAACATGTAAGGGGGGGGGGGGTGGATTCAGGTGTGTCATATGGATCTTTCATATTCAAAAACCCTACAGAATCCACAGGAAGCCTGTTGGTGCTGTTTCTCCTGCAGCCTTTAGGAGGCTCGTCAGCTTTCAGGCCAGAACACAGAATTGAGTTTTGATTTGATTTGATTTTTATTTTTTATCTTTAACCATTAATTGCAGTCAATACAGGAAAAAAATCCCACAGATTTATCAATTTCATTGCAGAAATGATGAAATGCATTGATACATAAAAAACAGTCATTCATGATTTCAGTAAACAGAAACTATTATATAATAATCTTTGATTCTCAATAAAACACATGATCACATTAAACCAGTAATTATTGCTACACATTGGAGATCAAGTCAAGAAAATCAATAGTTATGGATTATAATTAAAACATTTCAGTAATCATTATTGCACAATGTAATACTCAGGTTTTAGTTAAAAGAGCTTTGATTATTTCACCACAATCAAGTTCACACATGGATTTGGAATTATTCAAACACCTGTTGATCCTTAACTCCTCGTATCTTCATACTGTATCATGAATCTACAGAAACGGGTTAAAGGAGGCTTACCAGGTACACGGCAATCGCACCTCCAATCAGAAATCCCAGGTAGACGTCTACAGCGTGGTTCTTGTACTGAATAATTCTGGTCAGCCCACAGATGATGGCGCTCATGACAAAGGAGAAGACCAGCAGAGGTTTGAGCAGCTTGGAAGAGTCCGTCAGTGTGCTGTTGAAGTACATCTGTCAACAGCAAAGACATCCAATATTAAACCATCAACTTTCCATCTTTGTCTTTTTGGACAATTTGTTCTTTCACAATTCTGACTTTCAGATATTTTTAAGTCAAATGCAAAAACACAAGACGAAACCATCGGGACTTGTTTATTATCATTTATAAGATTTGAATAATATCTGGATGAAAGTATTTCATTGGACTGCTTTTCTTTGTCTTTCTGCTGCCCCCTTCAGGGGTCTCCACACAGAATCATCGGGCCACATCTAACTCTCTCCGTCTTCCTCGCCCACACCAACCATCATCATCGTCCTCCATCACTTCTCCCATGGCTTCTCTCCTGGCAGGTCCAAGCTCAGCATCATCACTGTCCTTCCTGTCAACCTGTTCAAACCACCTCAGTCTGCAAACCGGCCAAGGATCAGCTCATTTTTGTGATGATGGGCTCGAAATACCACTTTGGGGTTGTTTACAGTGAGGTATGAACATAATACATAGTCACCCTGCACCTTCAAACCATGAGCCCATGCTTCCTCCTACAGCAGTACAGTGCGAGAGTCTTGGAGTGCGATTCGAGCGTTGCTTTGTTGGTTTCATTCATCATTTATTCATCCCGATTCAACACACAGCAGCGTATCAGTATATAGAGTCAGCTGATGCCATTTCTCCGTACAGGGGAACAAACTTCAGGAACCTGTGGAACCAGCTCTTGGAGGCCGATGTGCTGGCGTGCTCTTTATCTCCGCCCCCCTTCCTCAGAAATTCCCGCAGCAGCTTCCTCAGACGCAAAAGCCTCATACAGTCGTCTTGAGTTGTCTGAATTTTTGTGATGAATACGTGAAACCAGGAATAAGCAGGGGGACACTGAAATGCACCTAGAAGCTAAAAAGAAATTTATAGCCCTTTTTAAACTCAGAGGAAACATATTATTAACAATAACAGAGTCTTTAGAACAGTTTTTTTTTCCACAGGATGGCTGGGTCCACCGGTGTGACCATGAATTTCTTTTAGGCACACCATTGAAAAGTGCAGTTCCATTTGCGACCACTAGAGCCCTGCTTGGAAATGACACACAAAAGCACTGGATTGTGCCGCCTTGTGGTTGCATTATCTAACTGTAGAGCCTTGTTCCTTCCATGGTAAACGCGAGGCTTCAAACTATTTGTATTCTTGTTGTCACTTTATTTCTACAAATACTCACCGAAACATAGACGGCAGCAAAGGAGGCAAGGGTGGCATGCTGCGATGGAAACGATTTTCTGAAAGACATAGAACAGCAGAACTGTGAGTCAGCTAACATCCTTTAGCTCTGCTCTCATGATTCCTGCCTGTCTACATTTAAAAATGAGACAAGCATGCAGTCTGCTCTGCTGTGAGCTGCAGCTAAATGCTCCGCTGGAGGGAAAGGGAACCAGTGGCCCACTTTCTCTCATGGCTCCACCCAGTGACCTACTTCTGACACCTCTTCATCGTCGCTCCCATAAACCAGAGCCCAGCTCTTACTCACTGTACGTGCAGAGATGAGCGTATCTTTCATTTTTATGTGCAGCATCTGTGGAGTCATAAAAAATTCATTTACACACAGACTCATGCTGCTGTGCTTCTGCATGAATCCATCCAGTTTTATAAGAGGTCAGAACATTTGTAGACCACAAATAAAATGTTCCATCCTGCATCCAACAGGGAATGCTGAGCAAGACACCTAAACACTGCTGTTTTAAACAAAAAGCACACTCAGATCAACAAAACTGTACTTAGAAACCTGGGCATGCAGTGGAAATCATGACCCACTGAGATCGTCTTACCCATGCCTCCTGTATTCCAAACCATTTTCATTTTCTACAGCCAGAAGTTAAGATGACAACTCTATTTTTGGGCGGACAGTCCAAAGCTTGCGGGTGAAGGCTGAAAGTTGGGTTGGGTGCAGTGAACCCAGTGATGGACAGGACATAACGAAGCTGCAAGCCTCCATTAAGTCTGCCAGTCCTGGTGCCAATCCCACCAGTGACATCTGGTTCTGGTTCTGGTTCTGGTTTGGCCCATGCTGGCACCTCCTGTTGAAGTGATTGACCCCTACACTCGTCATTCTCTGCCTGTTTTGTCTTTTTACAACATGTGCTCCTCCTTGTGTAGGAGTTGATGATATTAAAAGCATCACACAGCCATTGATCCGTCCAAAAAGCTGAAGAGGACCCCCCCCCCCCCTTCAAAGGCATCGTATTCACTGAAAATGTCAAAAGCAAGAGGTGACATTTTGATGCCCTGTAACCCTGCTTCACACTTGTACCTTCCATTTATCCGTGATTACTTATGACGTGTTGAAATGATGAACGGGGGGGTGGGGGGGGGTCAGGGTTATGACTTTTTGTTTAACAAAGAGAAGAATCACATGTGATGGAGATAGTAGTGTGTAAGCTACACAACCCCAACACCTGTCTGGACGATGGCTTTCTTGAAGGGTCTCCTTCTGTTCCTGTTGTTCCTCTTGTTCTGCTTTTCTTTCCTCTTCAAGCCAAAACTTTTCATTTGAACTTTTTCAGCAAGGTTTGAAGCTCTGGGTAAAGTTTTTAGAAGCTTTAGGAAATCAGCCCCTGGTCTGATCTTAGCTCCGCCTATGTTTATAACTTCTAGCGTTGTGTCCACATGACATCGTGAGTCTGTCCTCTTGGTTTTTTATGATACCTTGTTTTTCTTAAACACCCACTCCAGTAAAAAAGGTGTTGCTGGTGTTTTTAACACGTTCTCGTAGCATTTTCCTCATGATGGAGGACAGATGTAAAAGAATTTAAGACTGTGTATCTGAGGATTTCTTCATTCAAACTGTGATGAATCAGGACTAAAGGAAATGCAGTTGGAAAAAGCTTGTATTGTTACGTGGAAGCAACAATCCCCGTTACAATACAAGCTCTGCTCCAGTCTGATCCTCCACCTGCAGACACACAGATCCATCAACGTCTGAGCTGGAATCTGGATCAGAACTGGACGGATCTGATTTTGCTGCCATTTTTTTGGGCCGTTGATGTTAGCTTGGGTTGTGAGGGGCTGTAAGCTAGCGGAGAGTTAAGACAAAGGGACGATGATAACCTCAGGTGAATTCCTAATGAACTCCTGCCGCTCTGCTGAAACTGTGTCCTAGAAAACGACACTGGTTTTTCACTTTGCATCATTTTAATTAAAAACCCACTGGAAACAGCATAAAATGAAGATAAAAATAAAGTTGGAGTGGGACTTTGAGTACGTTATGAAGCTGTTTGGCTGTTTGCCTTGTTGCTCACCTGCCCTGGGTGATAGCTTTGGGATCTGCTCCAGAGCAGATGTCCTCCATGATGAAGGGGTTCTGCTCACAGCTGAGGCTCAGAGTGGTGTAGTTGGGCTTGCACACAGTGAGGAAGTAAGGTGCAGGGTAGCCAGTCATCAGCTGGAGGATGTCTGTAATCAGGGCTGTGGCACAAAGTCCAAAGGCATGAACTCCTGTGAACGTGAGGACAGAAGCTTAACTCAACGGGCAGCATCAGATGTGCTGACAGGGCCAGAGCTTTGCACGTCATCAGAAAGTTCAGAAATGCTTTAATCATTTCTGTTTGGAAAAGAGAAAACCACCTTAGAGCTCCAAAAGTCTGTCTAAACTGAGACAACAGTGATTTTGGTTTCTGGTCAGACATGCTCACAGTCACTCATGTGTGTGGAGGACAGGAGGAATGTCGCTACCAACAAAGCGGATGGCTCTGCGCATGAAGGAGTTGAAGTTGCATCCGGCGGCGTTGATGTTGGCCTCCGCCGTGGCGCCGTTCTTCTTCTGCGACAGGCAGCAGAACAGGATGGCCTCTCCAACCATGATCTGTGAGGGCAGAACCGCACGTGTTTCACGTCTTACAGAGAGCAGCAGGTCTGTTTGATGCCATTTATCCTCGTGATTCTTGGAGTTTTGTAAATGCAGCTACATTTCAGCTGTACAGCACGTTCCAGATTATTATGCAAATTACATTTTTCTACGATTTTTCTAAATAGTGAATGTGAATATTTCACTACCCATTTTTCTAGAAGAAAATCGTTTTTTTTAGTCTCATGTAAACCAGAAAGCAGGTTTTTCAAAGCAGGAAAAAGCTACAGATCAAGCCTTCTGCACATGTAATCCAATGAAACCTGATTTTAAGCAGGAACCTTCAGGAACAAGATCACATATGAAGATTTGTAATCAATCGCTTGGATTGGTTAGAACTAAGACATGTGGATGAATATGAAACATTGTTATTTTTAAACCATTTAAAAACTTTTTAGAAACACTTTAGCTCTTGCTAATGCTTATATTTAAATTATTACGCTGCTTTATAATTAAGTCTACAGTCCATCATGTCAACTGAAAGTACCAGAGCTACAAAATATGCATTACTATGCTAATAGGCTTTAAAAATCCACTCAAGTCTGACTTACTGTGATGGCCGGTCCAGCAAAGTGCCAGGCTCAGCAGCATCAGGAGGGGGATAGCCTGTGGTGAGGGTCGGCGTAGGCAGGCTCAGGTTGCGTGTCATGACAGTTGGTAGCCAGACTGAACTGGTTTGAACACGTCCGTCCACTCCAGGAAGTAAAGGCTGACCACTGACGACACAAGGATGGGCAGCTGTGGATCAAGATGGACAGAAAATCTGGTCAGAGGTCACAGGAACGATACCAGAAGCTCTGAATAACTCTAAAGGATCAATACTTGATCCACAGGCAGAGAAGCTTTGCAGCCATAACCTTATGCTTCACTGGCTATGTCATTGATTTTATAGTGAGCACAACTAAGGTAGACCAAAACGAGGAATTAACATTTAACTGCACCCCACACCCCATCTCCAGCAGCTGAATTCATTGTCCTCATCCCCATGTTGCACAGAACTCATGTATATTCATCTGTGCTGAGAACATAACATCACAGGGATTCATTCCTATTCCCATCTTTGAAATGAAGTCAGAATAATAAAGCTGGAGTTTAATTCCCAGCCGACGCTGCTTTCTAATGCTCCAATGCTTTGCACGAGCGCCTGATTTGGATGGTCGCCATTGTTTCAGGCTGCAGCTGACTTTGTCGTCTCGTCAGTGTGCGGTGCACTGAGAGCTGGTGGCCTTCAGTGACAAATCCAGTCCAGCAGTTGAACGATGAAGGGGGTAAGCACCAAGATACACTGTCCTCTTTGAACCAGCACAGCTCCTAACAGCTCCAACTCCAAAGAGGAAGGTATTGATCCAGAGGAGCTTCCTGCATTCTGTAATGGCCATGATCTACACAGAGAACGAGTTGACCATTCCAGCTGACTGTGTCAGAAAATAGGGTCTTCAAGTGTTCAACCAGTCAAAATGCTGCATTTTACAGGAATAACTGACTTAAGAGTGCAGTGGCAAAGAGAGTTCTGAGTCATTCTTTCTGCTCCCTTCCTCTGAAAAGCTCTGCTTCCTGTGGGAGATGGTGAACAGCACTGGCTCTGTTGCCCTACATCTGACAAATAAAATATTCTCAGTCTCACCCCATTTTCTCTCCAGGTTCAGGATCTTTTCGTTCAGTGGGTTGAATCTTTGCCCTGTCCCTGTTCACCTGACAGTTCCTCAAGGCTGTCAGACGCTGCTGTGCTGTGAACAAAACCATCACAGATGTGGAAGTGCTGTCTTCCAATGTGGAACTGCTGATGTCAGGTTGGTAGTTGAAGTCCCACCACAGGGCCTTCTAAGCAGTCCCAGAAAGTGTTGAAGGCCAGTTCATTGTGGTCATGCCAGCGTGGAGCCTATGTAGCACTGTGCCTTCCCAAGTATGCCAATTGTGATATGATGATGATGATGATGGATATTCCTCCTGGATGCTTTTGGCAGGTACACATCTAGCTGCATAGAAGAGAACAAAGTAGAACCACAGAACCTACATCCTATTGGAAAGTATTTGGTACCATCACTTCACTACTCCTTAGTTAAATGGGTAAATGATCCCAAAGTGTTTCCCTGAAAGCAACCAGGAAGCTGCACAGGAACACGGGTACACAACATGTTTAATATGATCCCTGTGTGGGAGACACCACAGCTAAAAGCAAACCAACCACTCAATTTAAAAGAGAAAAACGGAATCACAAAGTTGACATTTTCTTCGGAATGGCCTTGGCGGTGATTCACAAAGACGCCTGGAAGCTGCGGATGCCTTTGGCTTTGTGTGGTGAGGTCATTCAATTGAGGAATGAAGCTGACGGTTCAGGAACCGAGGCGATGAGCCCCCCCACACACAGCTGATGCTGAGAGCAGTGCATGCGGGCGCTGCTGATCCCTTGCTCCACTGTTGCTTAACGATAGCGATGTTACCAACCCAGCATTCGGGTAAATGGACTGGATCAGTCAGAACTGACATCAACCTGCAGCTGTACAGGGGTTCTGCTTTTCACATGTGCATGTTTGTTCTATGTGTAAAAGCAGTTGGGGGCAGGTCAGCTTAGTTTGGACACTAAGCTACATGGGAATCCTCTGAAGCACAAAGTGATACCAGTCAAGCAGCTCATTTCCCGCCGTTTTTCCACTGGCAGGCATCTTCCTTGGTTTAATACACGAGCAGAGATCTTCTGTGTCCCTGCAGCTTCAAATGCTTCTGTTAATGCAGCTTTGAGGAGAAGGAGCCTGGGGAGCTTTGCCTCCACTTCCTTCATTTTGCTCATGGACTTTTCTGTTTCATTTGCTGCTTTGGAGCTGATCAAATGCAGTTTGAGCATCTGAAGGGCGCTTGCAGGTGAAGACACACAGCGCATCGTAGACATGCATCTTGGTGGGCGGAGCACTCCATCCACCCTGAGAAAGTTGATGAGATGAAGGCGACTCAGTCATGCAGTAAACGCGTGTTAAGCAGATTGATATGGTTTCCGCACAATTGGGGCTTTGGTTATGTTGGGCGGTAAAATTGCATTAAGGGTTCGAGCAAATTTGGGCTGCTTTAAAATATTTATGTTTTTCACTGTCATTATTATTTTTCTTATTTAAAATATCAATTAAAAGTATACTAATTAATATATTTAGCATAAAAAGCATGTAGAGTATATGAAACATTAAAATGTATGTCACTTAGCCGAGAGGTAAAACTTGAAACAACAAAACAGGAAATACAACAAAATAAAACAGAAGCCGCTCAAACTCTAAACAGAAAAATGGCGAAACAAACACAGAGGCAAGCATAAAACTGAAAACTACAGATAAGCCTTTACTGGTGATAGTATCATGCCAAGTGGGGAAAATATAAAAAAACTTCTTTACAGAAAGGAATAGAGACTTTACAATTGTGTGTATGGGCATATTCCCAAGTGACACTGCTTAAAGATGACACGAGAATCGACGTCTGGCGCTCTCAAGCCTCATGGAGTGCGTCATTCGAGCAGGAACGCAGGTGGACATCAGCTGGGGCTTCAAAAAACTCACAGCAATTGTTGCGGGGGTTTGATTCCTCCATGTGTTAGCCATATTTGGCTTTTATTGACTGTACACAGTAATTAGTGTTCAACGTTCTTCAGTTCAAGAAAAAAGTAATACATTGAAAAGGCATTCGTTTTTTAAAGCTGCATTTGAGTGACTAATTAGTCTTATTTTTAATTGTATTAATTTTTGCTCACTTAAAGCTTGTTTCTATTCTCTATATTTAGCAATTGTTGCGAGGGGTTGATTCTTCATGTTTGACATTTATTGACTGTTATTAGTGTCCAACGTTTCAAGTTCAAGTAAAGAGTAATAAACATTAAAAAGGTATAATTAAAAGTTGCATTAGTGACTAAATAGTATTTTTTCTATTTATTTATTTAATTTATTATTTATTTTTTGCTCATAATAAAAGCTTGTTTCATTCTTTTATATATTCAGCAATTATTATGAGGTTTGATTCTCCGCAGTAATAGCTGTTGATGGCATTTGCTGACTGTTATTAGTGTTAAACGTTTTCAGTTCAAAAATAAAGCATACATATACTGAAAAAGCACTGAGTGACTAAATAGTTGTATTTATTTTTTATTTTACACTGAAGTTTCATTCTTTAAATATTGCTGCATAACAAAGTTATGCTCTCCTGCTACAGAGTACACGATACGAGAAACCTATAACTGAATTTTCTGTACTTATTTTATAAAAACATTTATTATAACAGATTTATTATATAATAATTTTTTGGTGTTGGGATCAATGTTGAGGCTTCGCAGCATCTGAAGGGCGGGTTGCAGGTGAAGACACACAGCGTACCGGTAGACATGCATCTTGGTGGTGGAGCACTCCATCCCCCCTGAGCAGCTGATGAGATGAAGGGGCGACTCAGTCATGCAGTAACCCTGAGCAGGCTGGATTCCATCCTCCACTGGCTGCACTGACCCACTTTACACGGGCCCTGCTGTCTGTGAGTCAGGCCCAGAACCGGCTGCAGCTGACGGTTGTGTTCAGGTGGAATCTTTTTCTGAGACAAGCGTGCATGGAAATGTTGCTGTCATGCCGACTGCATCAAAGCAGGATCCAAAATACGTGAGGCCAGGGTGCGCGTGACAGGCCGGCAGTGAAGTGGAGCGCGCATAACGCGCGCAGAGGAAGAGCCCCGGTTTCCACAAGCTGCCTGTTCCCGCATTTCAGCCGCTCGAAAAGAGGACACGTATCTGTCCGCGTGCTCGGCGCCGTGCACGGCTGAAGGACAGCAGGAACGCTGGCATCGCTGCTGCTTTGCTGTCTGCAGAGACTGAACCTGGACGCAGAAGCAGCTCCGCTGTGCGTCCAGCTCCTCTGTAGACCCTACAGACCCAAACGGCATCAATGTTTGTGGAAGCCGCTCCTCGGTGCATGCGCGCGCGCGCCTCCATCCATGCTGCCTCCCTCCCGCGCGCACCACCCGCGTCCGCAGCTCAGACCCAAAACTCACCTCCACAAAATAGAAACACGGCAGCAGGCTGACGCTGTCTTTGGTGAGCACCCCCTTGTCCCGCGCAGACATGGTCAGGCCTGTCAGTGCGGATCGTGACGGGGGGACAGCTGATGCTCCTGCGCGGATCAGGGGCGCTCCTCCATGCCGCGCGGCCGGACGCTGGAGACACAGCAGCTCACGATCCGGACTCAGCCTCAGCGCCCCGGCATTCAGTCAGGATGGGGGGAGAGCCGCGGCTCGGTTCTGAGCAACTCCACCCACCCACCCACCACCAGCGGAGAGGACGGAGCTGTGGCGCAGGCGCGCCGACATGAGACGTCTGAGTGTGACCTGTCACGTGACAGCCTTCGGTCGCCGTGAACGGAGCTCCTGCCGTTAGAGGGAACACCTGCTGCAGGCTCCGCTCTGCTTTCACTTTCAAGATGACATTTTCTTCTCGCTTTAGCTCGAAAGCCAAAAACACGGCAGACAGCCGGCAGAAGGACGCCCCCTGCAGGCCGGAACCCTGACTGCATGCAGAGTGATGGATCCTTTCTAACAGCGGTCCATGGTTGTGTACGGAGGCCGGGACGTGTGTTTACACTGAAATAATAACGAAAACTGAGAAGAAAATGTGAAATAGTTGAAAGAGGAAGCTCATATTGTGGAAGTATTACACAAATATTTCAAGTCAGTTGTCATTCAGCTGTAGGTCTTTGACAGGAAGTTTATTTTTAACCACATTCATCAACCAGCTACAGAGCCCATGTCCTGACATGAAAAAATTTAAATATATCTCGTTCTTATCGCTCCTGCTTAGCCAGCCAGTTTATTCCCAGTCCAGACGGAACGGGCGCATCGCTGCCCCCCCACACCTGTCCAGGTGTACCCCGGGGTCGCCCAACAGTGACCTGGACAGGCTGACTCGATGTAAATTTCCCTTTGATACTGTGATCTAGTTTTGACAGTGAGCTAACCGGGAAATTTAGGACAAGCAAGAGCTGTACTCCACACAGACAAGTCAACTAAAACTAAATGTTCTACTCATATTTTTTCTGCACAACTTTGTCTTTAAATGAATACATTTTTTGTGACATAGCAAAGATCCAGATTGTTCCACAACTACTGACTGGCATGCTCACCTTAGCACAACACCATGGGAAGTCAGCCGCGCATGCGCTTCGGCTCTGGGGCGGCGATCGGGTCACGTTCAGCAGACAGGCAGTAAAAGAGAAGGTGCAGGGCGCCGGGTGGAGGAGGAGCTGAGGTCAGCGGCTGTCCCACAGAACCCAGAGACCCCCGCCGACCCCAGGAGCTGTCCAAGGTAGGAACTCTTCAGCTGCTTGTGGCTGTTGTTTTTTCTGCAGACGCCTGTTTGTCAGTCCAGAGAGGCCGCTCATGTTCTAGTCCCACACAGAACAGGTTCTCATGTCAGTGAAACTCTAACCCACAGTGAGAGCACAGCGTGAGGACATCAGATCCACGTCTCTGCTCCAGAATTCAGGCCTCATTCATACTGAATGATGCTTTTGTGGAGAGGCTTCATGTGAGCATGAAGCCTGATGGAAGCTCTACAGAACTGGCATCCCTGAGCTGATGAAGGGGATCCACAGGAGTTCTGCTCTTTTTAACGGGAAGCTACTACTGATTTGCTGTCATTTTTCTTTGTTCATGGTTGATGTAGATCTGATTTTAGGACTCATTTAAGTCAGGGTTAATGGCCGACGAAGTGTGCGTTATTACTTTTTAACGCACGCCGTGGAAGCCTGAAGTGCATTATTAAGTAATAATGCACACTTCGAAGGCCATTAACCCGCTTATACCATGGTCACTTACAAAGGCAATACATATTAACCAGTTTTTAGGCCTTAATTCTTGTTTTTTTCCGATTTGTATCACTTTTCCCACAAATAGTCCGTGTCGCACCACACCACCACTGCAGTCAAGATTCTGCCATATAAAGCGATATATGTTTACATATATATATATATATATATAT
>CM074504.1:24150689-24163877 GCA_037389245.1 Oryzias sinensis
CCCCCCCCGTGCCTTACTGAACTCCTTAATGCCGCTGTCCAGCTCGCATTCTCAGATCCTCCTCCTCCTCCTCCGTCCATCTCACCATCTGTTAAAGGGAGGATTCATCCGCTCAGCCCCTCAGTATTGCTTCATTTTCCCTCTGTGGTTTTGGATTGTATGTTTTTTTATATGTGTGCTATTTTAACCTTATGAATGGAATGTACGGCTATTATTGCAAAGATAGGGAGCCACACTTTTGCTGCGTCCCCTCCCCTCTGCGGGGTGTGAGCGTGTCCTGCTTCTTGTTTTAGGTGGTGAGCGTGGTCCATAACTTCAAAGGAAAACTGCTGCTGAGCGAGGAGTCAGCAGGGGAGCGGCCGGCCGGCACAGCCGTGCTGAACGTGGGCCGGATGGAGAGTCCTCTGGAGAAGTACATCGCCTCACAGGTCTGTGCGGCTCCACACTCCGGAGCCACAAAAACACCCCCATCCTTTACCTCACAGTCACTGTCTGCACACCATGCGCGCCCTGCTGCCCCGTTACCTAGCAACAGCCGTCTGAATGTTACTCGCTGGTTTAGTAAAATGAAGCACTGACCGGCATACAGCAGGACATTGTTTACTATAGTTACCATGGTTACCGACGTCATTTGCTTCACCCTAAAACTGAAGCAAAAGCCAGAAATGTGTGGAAGTGATGAATCTCCATGCTGCTCCTGCACGGCCTCAAACACCAGCAAACTCACACGGTTGTGTAACGAGAAAGCCGCCCGGCTCTCAGGGGTCGGAGGGCTTACCTTGTATGTCTGCATCCGTGTTGCTTCTGCAGGAGACAGATGATGAAGAGGAAGAGTCTTGCTACATGAAGGAGTGCCTCCAAGCCTTTCTGCACTGGCTGCAGGGACTCCGCTGGTTCCAGCGTCTGACAAATAAAAGGCAAACAAAGTCTGCAGTGGGTTCAACACAAACCAAGTCTCTGGACTGAAGCTGTTTAAGGTCCACACGCCTCACTCTGTGCTGCAGGGGGTCAAGCATTAAACTGACAGATGGCGTGCAGGTTTCATGCTGAAACGACCTCCCTGATGTCTGCACTGTGATGCTCACAGAAGAACTTTTATTCTGGGAAAAGACACATTATTCCAGAATGCAAGACAACTCTTTCAAATACTAGTTTAAATGCTGTAGGTGCTGGTCATGTGATCATGTTCACCAGCACATACTGACAGGGGAACCGCTAAAAGAAGAGCTCCTGTTTTAGCAAAACGGTTTTCTATTGGAATGCTAATGTGCTGCTCATCCATTAGTTACCCAACAACAACATTTGTCCCCTCGTGCACAAACTCCAACTTTCGTCACACAAAATGGAAATTTTTCCAGCCGAAAAGCGACACAAATGTTTTTTTCTCTGAGGAAAATGAAAGAAACAACCTCAACTGCCCTGCTTTAAGGTAACCACGGGGTTTTTCCCAGCAGCCTTTAGTCATGGAGCTCTCTGGGCCCGGTTGGGTCTGGATCCAGCTCCTCTACTGTCCGTACTGATCCACATCTGCAGCAGCTGCTGTTCTGTCACACAGTGGCATCCCATCAGTTCATGCCGGACGCTTTAAGAGCAGTTTGTGGGGAACAACAGCTGTGTGCTAGAAAAACCAGGAAACCTGAAAACCAGGAGCCAGTCCAGAGAGGGGGTTTGCTGCTGAAGTGCTTCCACAGCTTTCTTCTGAAGTGACTTTGTTTCTAATCCTCCAAAGCCGTCAGCATTAGCATGTCTGCATGAACTCTGCTGACCTTCTGTCTGTCTGCAGAGCTGCAAAATGCTCTTCTGGGTTATTTTGCAGCATCCTGCACTGGGTGGTGTGACAAAGAGCGGGACATCTCTCGCTCTCACTTCCAATATGTCGGCCTTGAAGGAAAATTGCCTGCTCCTATAAATAGCACTGCTTAAAGATGCCTGGAAGCAAAGAAGCTGCAGTGAAGGAAATGTCAGGGGGGAGAGGAGAAAACATGCAACATTATTTCCAAAGCAGCTGCTCTGTGATTCATGACGTCATCTGAAAAACACACGTCACTTAGACTGACGGGATGAAGCCAAGAATCCCAGACAGGAAGTCAAGAGGAAGTTTGAAAAGAGGCTAAGAGAAAGTAAAAAACGTATTCTTAAATGGTCTTTGCAGATCATTGGAAGCCAAAGTTTTGACCTTTTCTCTCATTGCGTCATGTCAGACCATGTTAGTCTTTTCTAAAATGTTTGCAATTAGAACACCTCTCCCCCACCAGACCCACACTTTAACAAAGAAGGACTTGGGGACACGAGTGGATGAAGCCCCAAAGACACGGAGGAAGACTGCAGGCAGATGAAAAATGAATGAGCAGCTCAGGAGAAATGTGCTGATGAAAGCAGTGGATGCTGCTCTAAAGTGACAGGGAGCTTCCTGCGTTCATGCTGGCTTCACACAGGCGTTTATCAGCTTTGGAAGAAGCTTTTCTCAAACCCAGCATCCACAGTGAGCTACAGCAGTTAGCTCAGCTGCAGCTGAGCACAAACTGACCGCTTTGACCAGAAAAGCCTCTTCAGCTGCTGCAGGTGCAGGACTCAGTGGTAACAAAGACGTGGAAACCTCTGAACTGGAATATTGTACGACAAACAGATGACCTAGAAAGACTCTGGAGGGTTCGGAGCAAAGTTTCATTAAAACCCAGTTGAGGTAAAGAGGACATGCAGCAGCAGGAACGCCACAGCTTTTTACAGACGGAGGTCGACCCAAACAGGTGCTGCAGGTTTTGTTAAAAGCTCGTACGTCTACTTCAAGGATGTCATGAAAATGGAACGTACCATTATGGTGCGTGTGGTAAGTGTATCGCAAAGTAATTGTAAGGATAATGGAAGTTACTCTCACTTATGACGTATGGGTGATGCTGTCGGACGGCGTCCTTACGCCGCACTGGGTAGTTGATAGAGCGGTGTGAGATCTTGCATGGAGTCCCAGTTCAGGGAGATTGACAGTCATGTTTAGCTTCTTCCATTCTCTAAGAATTGCTCCAACAGTGGATCTTTGTGCAATAAGCCTCTTGGTAATTGCCCCGTAGCCCTTTCCAGCCTTGTGAAGGTCTACAGTTTGGTCTCTGGTGTCTTTGGACAGCTGTTTGGTCTGGACCATGTTAGTAGTTGGAGTCTTCCTGGTTGTATGGGGTGGACAGGTGTCTTTATGCAGCTAACCACCTCAAACAGGTGCTTCTTATTTAGGAGAATAAGTGGAGTGGAGGTGGACTATTTAAAGTTGGACTAACAGGTCTCTGAGGGCCAGAATTCTAGCTGATAGACGGGGTTCAAATACTTATTTGTAGCAGTAGCAGACCAATAATAATTTGAAAAATCCTCCAATGGGATTTCCAGATAGTTGTAGATGATGTCTCTCACAGTGGACATAAGAGGAAAATGTCAGACCCCTCCATGATTCCTAAGGAGGAGAACTTACTAGATCACAGGGGGCTCAAGTATTTCTTTGCCTAACTGTAAAAATTTTTGAATTATTTGCAAAAACCCTAAAATCTTCTTGTGAAGATTTGGTTTGGTTGAAGGTGATTCATCAGAAAGACTTTCTGGATTTGTTAAACATTTGAAAACAGACTGACGGTCATCTGCTCATCTCTGCTCCTCAGCCCTAACAAAACAAAAACTAACATTGTGAGGTTTGCTGAGAAATGAAGATTACAGAAAGCAGCACAGACTCAGAACTGTCCTCTCAGCTGCAGAAGTTCATGCAAACCTCCAGAAAGCTGAGGCTGCGTTTCTTTTCTTTGGTCTTTTTTGGGTTCTCTCCTGGGTTGTGGCTTGCAGCTGCGCTCCTCAGTGCAGACTCCCTTCAGGTGTGTGACAAATCATCCAATGTTGCTGTGAAATGTATCACTATATGCAAACGTCAGCCTCCCGTCCTCATGTCTGCATTCTGCAGGTCATTGGTGACACAGCAGCAGGTTGGTCCACAGCACCCGTCCGTCTGTTGCTCCAAAAGGCTGGGATGTTTTTAAAGACGTTTCAAGGATGAATGTTGTGTTGGAGGAAGCTTCCTGTAGCTTCTCTTTGTTTTCTGCTGCAGTCTTTCTCCACGAGAACAAGAGCATCCCATGGAGCTGTATGAAGCTGGAGCAGCTCTCAGAGCCGCTCTGTTCCCACTTCTGAAGGTCTGTTAGACAGCAGGAGCAACAAAAACCTGCTCTGACGTCCAAAGGACTTCCTTTCCGCTAGGACTCCTTCATTAAAGGGGCTGGAGTCATGAAGACGGATGTTTCTAGGAAAAGTTCAGCATTTCCAACCTCTGCTTTATAGTCGGAGGATTCTGACAGCAGGCCGTCCCAGGGCAGCTAACGGGCCTCCTTCCACCCCCCCATAAACCTACGTCTACGTCTGAACCTGAGCTGCAGGGAGGAGTGGAAACTCTTCCCCACTGAAATTCCCTGGGATCTTTCTCCTCTCATCTTCATCAGTTGTATTTGTTTCTCTTCCAGAATCACATCGGCTTCGCTGAGGTCACATGACGTGGAGTCAGCAGTGTGGCAGACCCACTGGACGTCCACGCTCTTCACTGTCCAACCCTGAAAACCAGTTTCAGCACTGTGTGTGTGTGTGTGTGTGTGTGTGTGTGTTGTTCTGTGTTGTCTGTAGCAGGCTTCACTTTTGTCTGCATGTATTATCTTAAAGGAGAAGCTGGAAGAACCTGCAGCTCATGAGTCAGGTTCTTCTCTTCCATCTATGCACCAGTTCTCAGTCCTTCAGAGTCCAGCGTCTGAAATCGGACTGTTTGTGACGCCATTCCCAGCAGGACAACAAGAAGGATTCAAGCTAGGAAGAGGAAGCATCATCCCAGTCCAGTGCTGTGCAAGTCCCAGTCTGTGTGAAACTCCGCCCCCGTTCTACAAACCGTCAGCGGCAGAGGGAGGGCTCCGCCCCTTTCTGGATGTTTTATTTTAAAGCAGCAAAAGTTGTAACTTCTCCCAGCAGCACAAATGTTCCAGCATGAAAAAACAGCAGACCTGACACGGAGTTTAGAGGGAAAGGCGCTCCAGAACTGAACATGCTTCTGTAAAAGGTCACCTCCTGCTGTCACCAACATCCACTGCAGCCCCCCTTCCTCCTCTCAGCTGAGTGTAGCAGCTCCCCCCCCCCCTGATGAGGCTCAGGGAGCACCCTGGACTGTTCAGTCCTGGTCTGAACTCCTCTCAACGTTGCTGCTTTTGCCTCCAGCCTTGCCAAACGGTTCAGCGCCATGCTAGCAGGCGTCTCTGCATGAAAAGCAGTGTCCTCAGGTAGATTTCAGGCTCATTTCAAACATCAGTGACCAGCTTTAAACAGGAGCTGAATTTAAGCTGGATTGACTTATTGAACCTCTTGGTGTTTGTTGGTTGCTGTGCAGGTCCGTTATTTTACATTTCTTCAGTGCAGGTTACAAAAGAATCAGTAGTTAAAGATTAATAATACCTGCTGTGCATCAATGAGTTGTAGTGATCAGTGCTTCTTAATGAAAGTGTCCACAGAAATACTTTACCTTTAAATCAACTAAAATGTGTCAACAATCAAAACCAATTAACCAGGACGCTCTCTAGTTCTGCCAGGCTCCGCCTCCATGCAGGAGGAATGAATGACCCCCCCAGCCCCCGGCACCCACCTGACCTGTGGGGCTTCACATCCTTCACACACCGTTCAGGCTGTGAGCTTCCAAAGCCGGTCATGATGAAGGTGCAGCCCAAAGTCCGGAAGAGTTTTTTAACCATTTTTATTTACTAGAAAGCATAGAAATTAAACAAATGTGTTAAACTGGTAAATATTTTACTTGAATTGACTAAAGAAACTGGATTGAACTGATGTTCCTGCTAGGTGGAGCATCTGTAAGGCGGAGGCTTAACATCTGCTTCCATAAAGGTTGATCAGGTTCTGTCTTTTTAGAACTCACACAGACAAGAGAGCAACATCATCAGTGGAGCTCAAAGATGAACATATCACCATGGCAACGGTTTAACAATAACCTCCATTTACAGTAACTCCTGTAAAGTTTGACTCTAAAGCACATTTGTCCAAAATGGTTCTGGGAAATGCAGAGCTGCATGAAGCAACATGCTGATGATGACGTGTCGTCGTCCTGTAAACACGTCCTGATGCGTTCATTACAGGGACTGTAAACTGCAGCTGTTGCTGCTTTAAAAAAAAAGCTGCTGGATCACATCGGATAAAAGACGAAAGAAGATAAAACCTTTTTGTAAAGAAGATAATCATGATCCTGGCATTTAATTTTCATATTCAAACTAAGGTGGTGTTTATTTTCCTCTTTTATTTCTGGAGAAACTGAATTATAATTCAAATCTGTTTGTTTGTTTGTTTGTTTGTTTGTTTGTTTGTTTGTTTGTTTGTTTGTTTGTTTGTTTGCATCTGCAAGCAAAACGTCTATTTGTAAAAAGATAGGTGCATGTGATTTGGCATTCCTACTTTGTCCTTCTGTCAAACAGACTGGTGTTTGTAACAGACACTTAGGCGTGTGTGTTTGTTCTATGCGCACACATCTGCAGGGGAGAAAGCAAAAATACTTGTGACAGTGATTAACTCCACGAGAAGAGACGTTACTTTGAGGGATTTCACGTTTTTTATTCCATTCTCATAGATGAGGGGTCAGAGTTCACCTTCTGTGAACCTCTGCATGTCCCTGCAGACGTCCATTCACATTCATTTTTTATCCCTCACACCTGAAAGGTTGGACGAGCTTGACGTTGTCACGTGATCGTGAGCCCCCGCTTTGCTGGTTAAGTGAAAATCTATATCCCACTTTCATGGGTCCCACTCAAAACCGGGAGTTTAACCCCATGTAAATGATTTGGACTGAAATGCACTGAAAGACATGCCACTGATAAACCTCTGTCGGATATTTTGGTTTGTGTAGCACTGTAACCCTTGTGCTATCCTGGGCACTTTTGCATTGGGAGTTGGGTCATCTAGACCCACTAGACAGTGGGGTCATCTAGACCCACTAGACAGAGCTCTGAACCTGTTTTCTTCAATGATTTGTGATCTTCACTGGTGTCCATGGATTACATGAAATCTTTCCACCTTTATCCACCTTTGTCATGGTAGGGAGAACACGTCAATGTAAGGGGGGGGGGGTCATCTAAGATAGCACAAGGGTTAAAGCATCTACACACAGTTTCAGGCTGTCTTTTGTAAATTATTTTCCACATATAAGCATGTAAATTGCAAAATTAGAGTGAAACACCAGCTTTAGCCCTACTGGGACCGGTCTGGGAAAGAATCACGTGACATCAAACTGGTCCGTGGTCTAAAAAGGGTTGGGCAGCACTGGTTTAGGAGGAGCGTGTTGCCTGTCAGGCTGGATCAGGAAGCTGCTGGTGCAGCAGGCCTGTGTGATCTGAGCGAAGCACAGTGGACCCTGACAAACACAAAAGTGCTCCATGTTTTTCTGGATGTCCCTGGCTGCTGAAAGGATCGAGGACACNACCAGAGGCTGGTTCTGACCAGAGGCTGGTTCTGACCAGAGGCTGGTCCCCCACATCCTCACGCATCCCTCCTCTGGTTTTAGAGCAATACGACGGTGAACTGAGGAGAGGGAGGGATAGCAGAAGAAGTGAGGCCGGCGTGCTCCGAGCGCTGTGCAGTAGCATCCTGACAGAGTCCACATGGACAACACGCTTCCAGATTCTGCATCCCTCTGGATCCCAAGAGAGCTGTAAAAATGTACATGTAAAAGTATTTCTCTATAAACAACTGCTGTCTATTTTCTTATGACTGTGGGGTGTTGACAGTTTCTGGTGGTGGCTGTTTGTGTGTCCGTCAGTGCGATGAGCTGTTTCTCTTCCGTTGGTGACAACATACATTTCTGTCAAATAGCTGTTTTTCAGAAACCTAACCTCTGTGACTTGCTGGCTATTCCGTTGTTATCTTCTCTCTCTCTGTTTCTGAGTTCACTTCTGACCCTCTTCTTTCCAAAGTGTTCATTTCTTTCTGTACACCCTCTCTTGTATATCAAATGTGTCTTCACGTGTGACCTTTTACACGGTACAAGGAAAATCTGCAAATCTTTGAATAAAATAATTGAATTAAAGTTGAAAGGCTTTTATTGAAAGAAGACTGAGATGCTGCCTGACAGGCAGAACGGTGGGTTTTCCATCTTCCACTATGCTCTGTGGTGCTGAGCTCAACATTGCCGTTTAGTTGATGTTGAAATGTTTGGAGCAGAACTGGAGAACAGCTTCAGAGGAGGATCTCTACATTTAGGAGTTCCATCAGAACTGGATCCCAGCTGAATCCAGAAAAGTAGGCTCCAGCCTTCCAGATGTGCAAGCCGGGTATGGCACACGTTGCTCACAGGTACCTGAGCAGGAAGCAGCAGCAAACCAGCGCTGCCCAATGAGGAGATCCTGCTGTAAGCTGCTGTGGTACATTCATCACAAAACCTGGGTTTGGTTTTTTGTCTGGATTATGTTTTCTTAAGCAAAAGCTGCGCCTGGAACAAGACGCTCCCAAAGAAGGTGTGCTGTAGATAAACGATGCACCAGCTGAGGGGCAGGAGGCAGTTGTTTGCATCTTCAGACTGTGAGGACCAAGATGGCAACAAACCACTAAAGTATCTTCTGGAAATATTATGTAGATTTTTATTTTAAAGAATCCTTTCTCCAGTAGGTGTCAGATGGGCTGGAAAGAGACAACAGTGGGGACTTCCAGGCAGGGAGGAGTTACAGAAAACCAATGGGTTGTGAGTGTCCGTCTCTCCTCAGTAAAAGTAGATTCTTGCAAATGTGCAGAGGATTAGAAGAGGGAGTCACAAGCAGCATTCAGTTTTAACTCCAAACTCTGAAGGTTTCTAAACCAGTATGTAATCCAAAGGTACTCTATCCAAGAAGTGTTAGAGGACAGTCACATGAAAAAGTCCAACATAGAGGCAGACAAACTTTGTGGTCCAAAGCAAGAAGCAGGAAATCAAAACACTGGGCATCAGATGAGGACCATGGAGGACACGTGAATCCACGGCCAGAGTGTATCTGTTGGCAGTGATGCTCAGGTCTGAGTCGTCTATAAAGGCAGTCATGCAGGTGAGTGGAATCCTGCAAACCTTTCAGGGTCACCGGAGCCTATCCCGGCCACTTGTGGGCAAAGGAAGGGACCCTGAACAGGTCGCCAGTCTGTCGCAGGGCCACAATCACACACCCATGGACAATTTAGAGTAACCACTAACCTATGAAGCATGTTTTTGGACGGTGGGAGGAGGAAACCCCACACATGAACGGGGTGAAGATGCTAACTCTACACAGAAAGGTCTCCCGTTGGTGTTCTTGTTAAGGTCCCCCAACCAGGACTTGAACCAGGGGCCTTCTTGCTGTGAGGCAAGAGCGCTAACCACTGCGCCATTGTGCAGCCAACGGGGGGAAAAAAAGACTTTAAATTCAACTTTTTCATCAGTTTTAGTCTCACATTTTATGTAAGTGAAATAGAAACCTTTATAACCACAACATATATTCCTCGTAATCCTTGTTCTATCCTAGGCACTTTACCATTGGGAGTTGGGTCATCTAGACCCACTAGACAGAGCTCTGAACCTTTTTTCTTCAATGATTTGTGATCTTCACTGGTGTCCATGGATTACATGAAATCTTTCCACCTTTATCCACCTTTGTCATGGTAGGGAGAACACGTCAATGGAAGGGGGGGGGGGTCATCTAAGATAGGGCAAGGTTTAAGTGGGCTTATGCAGACATGTACATATTTGCACAGCACCTACATGTAGCTGCAGGAAATGTGGTCAAAGACAGACCTGCAGATGCAGTTAAGGCAGAACACTCAGGGGTGATGTTAGTCTGCAGCAGCAATTACATGCGGCTGCCACCTTCTTAAAGACGGGCTTTGATTCATCCTTAAAGGACAGAGACAAACGAACCATCAGTCTTCCTGTTTTGAAGTGACGAGTATATTCAATTGTAAATAATTTGTACGTTTGCTTTGTGAGATGTATCCGTTTTCTCCAAGTTTACTGTCGCAGTACCAACCCATGATCAGTGTGCAGTAACTGTTGTTAAGGCCCTGGTAGAGCACTGGATCCAGCCCTATGGTGTCCCCTCTAGGATACACTCTGACCAGGGTAGGTGTTTCGAAGCAGATGTGGTGCAGGGTTAATGTAAAGTATATGGGATCAGGAAAAGCGATACGACCCCCTATCATGCTCAGGAAAACGGGCAGTGTGAGCGCTGTAACAGGACCCTACATGACCTGTTGAGAACACTGCATCCACATCAGAAGAGACGATGGGTTGAATACCTTCCTGAGCTGCTGTATGTGTATAACACCACCGAACACCATAGCACAGGTTACTCACCATATTTCCTGATGTTTGGGAGGGCCCCACTTAGGCTTTTCGATATTTGGCTGGGTCAGGATAGGGAAGACTTTGAGGGTGACGAGCATGCTTGGGTGGTGGAACATTAGGAGCGACTGCGTTGGACTTATCTGCAGGCGGGCCAGAATCTGGACCAAGCGGCAGAAGCTGGTCGTGCTTATGCAGGCCACGTAGGGGGTGATGCATCCCTGCTGCCGGGCCAACTGGTGTACGTAAGAAACAGGCGGTTACCCGGAAGGCATAAAATTGGATGTGTGGCTTCCTGTTCCCCATAAAGTGTTGGAGCGTCTGGGTGGGGATTCGCCTGAGTACTCTGTTGCGCCTGTCGACTCCTCTGGGCCAACCCGCGACGTACACCGTAATGAGCTACAACTCATGCCAATGGGGAGGCTGATGACTCGGTGATTGGTGTCCTTGTGCCGAGCACTGGGTCCAGTCTTGAGGTTCAGGGGCCTGGTTCTTGTGGGGGTGGGGTTGAGGCTTCAGCTGCTTCTTTTGACACTCCCGCCCCGTGTGTGCCGGTTTCCACAGTGCGTCCCTCAGCATGTGGGGTTGAGGTGGAAGCAGATAACCCACAGTTGACACCTGTAGTGTCTGGGCCTGTTGCGCCTCGCCAGACGGCTCGTTCCACTGGAGGGTTACACTCTAACCCTTTTCGTTTGCCCAAGTCGGTGTTACCATCTGATAGCAGATCAGTGGGGCACTGATCTTTTCTTGGGGGGGCATAAGTGCGACCAATGGGGATTTGGTTAGGGGGCGTGATGTGGTATATAAGGAGAACAGTTGTGTGTGTGGGATGTAACACTTGGCCGTTTCCGGTTTTGCGGAGTGTTGTGGGGTTGCTGTTTATGGTATGTGTTTGTTCTCACATTCATATATATATAGTGTGTTTAATGTTTCACCTGTTTCTTTATCCCTTGTGCTATCTTAGATGACCCCCCCCCCTTCCATTGAGGTGTTCTCCCTACCATGACAAAGGTGGATAAAGGTGGAAAGATTTCATGTAATCCATGGACACCAGTGAAGATCACAAATCATTGAAGAAAAAAGGTTCAGAGCTCTGTCTAGTGGGTCTAGATGACCCAACTCCCAACGTTAAAGTGCCTAGGATAGAACAAGGGTTAAATATATTTGTGTATGTCAAATTATTGTATGTCGTCATCTTTTGGTAGCAGTGCTGCTGCTTTGGTCTGACAATATAAAAATAAAAGGGCTTGAACCTTTCTATTGTCTTCGCTCTCGTTTCTGCTGTCGTGGCACGCACCTGCGGAGGAACTGGCTACATTACTCCTGGATTTCCATGCACATATCTGGGCCATAGTAGAGCAGAGTGAGACTTTCAGTGCATTGCCTCATGCTGACCAGAGTCTCTGCATTTTCATTCCAAGCTCCTCATCTGAGCTGGAATCAGGTTTTTTACACTCTGAGCTTTCTAAAGGCATTTACATCACTAACACAGGTCTGCAATGAATGACCCACACGCTTGCATCCACACGACCCTAAAGTGGAATCTTAGGAGTTAAATTTTCAACATTTTTTCCTCCAACGGTTCGTATCTGTTGCACACCTGCAGCACCGAGACTGCTGTGCACCAAGAGAGGGTTAGCCTAATTCTGCTTGTAAACCAGACTGTGCAGCTGCAGGTTTTGTTTGTGTGTATGCAGTGTTTCCATGGGCTAGATAAATAAAATCAGGATGTTGGGTTTATCATGGCATCAAACTACATTTAAACACCACACAAAACAAAGAGGAATTACTTTAGAATTGTTGTTTTTTTAACACCAGGGGGATATTCCAGAAAGCAGGTTATGCTAGCTCTCACGGTAAGTTTGAGGCTAAGGAAGTTGATAACCTCAGCTTTCGGTTCCAGAAATGGAGGTATGTTTCAGGGTAAGTCTAGTTGCCATAGCAACTCATGCTCTGAACATAATCTGGTCTGGAGCAGGTTTAGTTGAAGGTTAGTTTGTTTTCAGAGAGGTGAAGCAGCATGGCGTGTCCATTTGAAGATGATTTAGTGGATGAAGAAGCTCAGATAATACTTTTTCCACCATGAGAGGGTGATAAGACCACATATGGATGTTGGAAAGATAAACTTTTTACTTTGATCTAACTTAATTATTTGCTTCAGTTGAGATAAATCTTTTTTTTGTTAAGTCAGTTTAAAAACAACACGTAGTTATCAGACAGTTATTTTACTTTCATTCAAATTAATTCAATTAAGTAGGTGTAACTTTGGTGCTGCTGTTAGACGGGCACCGCAAGGAATTGTGGGATACCATTCCCTTTGCCTGTGTGGACGGATTTGGGTTTAAGTGTGGCTTTTTGACCAAATGTGTTTAGTTGTTTAGCTGTTTTACTTTGTTTTGTCTAGTTATTTTATCCTGTTATGATTCATTCTTTCTGCACCATGAGTGAGAGGGAGGAAGAGGAGAATGAGGTTATTTAGCACCACTAGTACAGTAATATGGAATAAAAACTGGAGTTACAGTCAGTCATGTTAATTAAATGCATGGTATATATTGTAAATTAACACTGTACCATTTATTTTAATTTTATAAAAATGAGAAAATCTGCATCCTCTAACTTAGACATATGAGAGTTCAAGAAGTACAATAAATGAAGATGGAAAAACATTTAATTGAATTGGAGTAAAATGACATTTACCTAGATAAATATGTACATTTGAGTTGTATAAATAACTATTAAGTTGGATAGACATAAGAAATTAGGTTGAATAAATCTAACTCAATTACTTGTTACCAACTGAATCAATTCATTTAAGTTTTATAAGTTGTATATACATCACAATGTAATTGGAAATA
>CM074504.1:24164377-24229732 GCA_037389245.1 Oryzias sinensis
AAGAGAGCAATATCATTTCATCACTCAGTGTGCCACATGCTCACTCCTTCCTCTCTCTCTCTCCCTGCACTGAGAAAACATTAATTCTTGTTATGCGGAAAAGAGAAGAAATTTCCCTTTAATGGCCTATTAAGACACGGTTTTCTCATTTTTTTCCAAGCTGGTTCCTACTATTCATCATGTTTTGTGTCAACTGATTTATACCATTTCATTTTCAGCTCCTCCTAACATTCCGCTTTACTGCCTGAAATTATCTTCCCTTTTTCTTATTCAACATTTATGTGCCATATTTTGCTTTTACTTTGAAGCTGAACACAAATGTGCACATCAGGGACAAACTGGGTTTAACTTTAGCATGAAATAACAGCGGCAGTGGCTCAGGCGGTTGAGCGGGTTGTCCGATGATTGAAGGGTCCCCCCAGTCAATTGTTGTTGTGTCCTTGGGCAAGACACTTCACCCTCCCACCTCCAGTGCAGCTCCAATGGTGAGTGAATGTGCATGGATGATCCTGGTGATGGTCAGAGGGGCTGTAGGCGGGAACTGGCAGCCACGCCCATTTCAGTCTGCCCCAGGGCAGCTGAGGCTACATCAGTAGTTACCATCACCAAGTATGAATGAAAAATGAATACATTGGAAGAACTTTTTAAATCTGCCTTTTTGTTCTCTGCATGCCTTTTAAAGTTATAAAACCAATGTTATGTATTTTCCAACCTCTGGCAGCTACATACTAACATAGGTGACCGTAGGCTTCGTGGCCGTCATCCACCATTGTTTGAATTTGAAGACAATATTTTTCCCATATCTCCCATATGGTCTGCCCTTTGAGTCATTTTGGCAAGCAGGCCAACAGCTCAAGGGTCTTCACTTTTCCCAGTTTTCTTGCACAAAACTGTTACACCCACAGAAGTCTGTGCATATTGCAGTAGAGTAATCTGGTCACTAACACAATGGGTGTTATTAATATTACACCTGACTCTAGACTACTCAAGGACACTGTACAATCACATAAACTGTCCAACTGGAATTACTGCTGCTGCATTTTTTTTTGTCTTGTTATTTTAATCTATTTCCTTATTCACTTATGTTTATTTATTCATACAGCCACCTTACACTTACCTTCTTTTTTATTATTTATCCTTTTATTATTTATCCTTCTACCTTGCTAGTTTGCACGAGAGCACAAATAACCGAAGTCAAGTTCCCAGAATGCTTAGCACTTGTTGGCCCTTTTGCCTTCACTTTGCGGTCCAGCTCACCCCAAACCATCTGGATTGGGTTCAGGTCAGGTGACTGTGGAGGCCAAGTCATCTGGCACAGCCCCCCATCACTCTCCTTCTTGGTCAAATAGCCCTTCCACAGCCTAGAAGTGTGTTTGGGGTCATTGTCCTGTTGAAAAAGAAACTAAACGCAAACCGGATGGGAAAGCATGCCGCTGCTAGATGCTGTGGTAGCCATGCTGGTTCAGTATGCCTTCAATCTGGAATAAATCCCCAACAGTGTCACCAGCAAAGCACCCCCACACCATCACACCTCCTCCTCCATGCTTCACGGTGGGAACCAGGCATGTAGAGTCCATCCGTTCACCTTCTCTGCGTCGCACAAAGACACCAAAAACCAAAAATCTCCAATTAGTACTCATCAGACCAAAGCACAGATTTCCACTGATCTGATGTCCATTCCTTTGTTCTTTAGTCCAAACAATTCTCTTCTGCTTGTTGCCTTTCTTTATTCTACCACGGAGGCCTGATTCACACAGTCTCCTTTGAACAGTTGTTGTAGAGATGTGTCTGCTGCTAGAACTCTGTGTGTCATTGACCTGCTCTCTAGTCTGAGCTGCTGTTAACCTGCCATTTCTGAGGCTGCTGACTCGGATGAACTTATCCTCTGCAGCAGAGGTGACTCCTGGTCTTCCGTTCCTGGGGGGTCCGCATGTGAGCCAGTTTCTTTGTAGCACTTGATGGTTTTTGTGACTGCACTTGGGGACACTTTCAAAGTTTTCACAATTTTTGGGACTGACTGGCCTTCATTTCTTAAAGTATTGATGGCCACTCGTTTTTCTGTACGTAGCTGCTTTTATCTTGCCATAATACAAATTCTAACAATCTATTCAGTAGGACTATCAGCTGTGTTTCCACCTGACTTCTGCACAACACAACTGATGGTCCCAACCCCATTTATATATAAGGCATATGAGGTCTTGGTGTTTCTTTTCTGGGTGGCGTGTGGCACATCTTACGGTGTGGTAGCCAGGCCCTTTGACATGCCACGGTCCACTGTGACATTGTGACATTGTCCACAGGACGGCAGACCGCATCCTCCAGCTGATGAGCAGGGTCATCCGGCTTCCCAGTGGGAATGAACTGCCATCAGTCACCTCTGGTTTTTTGCAGCTCGCTGGGTCTTCCACCTTCCAAAATGTCGTGGGGAGCATCGATGGCTGCCACATAAGAATAGAGGCTCTAAAAGAAAATGCAGCTTGTTATTTTAACAGGAAGCTTTTTTATTCCATTCAAATGCAGGCTGTATGTGACTCTAATGCCAGATTTATAGATATTTTTGTTGGATATCCAGGATCCTTCCATGATTCACAGGTTCTGCGTAACAGCACAATTTATGTAAATCAAACACACCCACCTGAAGGATACATCCTTTGGGTGATGGTGGCTATCCCTGCATTGCACATCCCATCACGCTGCTGACACCCTACAGCAGGGGTGGGCAATTCCAGGCCTCGAGGGCCGGTGTGTCTGTATGATTTCCAGATAGTCTTGCCCTACTCATGGCTGAATACCTGGTTCAGGTGTGTCCAGCCAATCAGAACATTCCAGAGCAGGGTATGTTGGAAAGCATGCAGGAATGCGTGCCCATCAGTGCCCATGTCTGACCTACAGGGAACCCCTGGGGAATGCGGTTGAGGCCTGTTACAACCAGCACCATGCCAGGGCACGCTCTGTGGTTGAGAGGATTTGGCATGATGAAGATGAGGCGAAGAGCAATATTGGGGGCACTGGAAGTAAAACCAACCTTTGCAATGAAAATCATTGCCTGCAGGCCGCCATCCTGCCCAATCTGTGCATCAGTGAAGGGGACTCCTTGGAGCCACAGATGTTGAGCCACAGCAGGACAACACCAGGAACCAGCAGGACGAGCAAAGATGCATCCGTCTGTGAGGACATTATATGAAAATCCTTTTGAGATTGTTAAAAATGGCTCAAATTTAAATAATACATGTAAATAATTTATTTTTGTTCATGCATGTATTAAACAAATTGCAAAAAGAACGACAACGTTACATTTTTGAACAATATTTTCAACTCAAGTAGGCTTAACAGACTCTCCTGTCGCTCTTCCCCCTTGTTGCGCTTTCCTCCTCTCTTCTGGCTCTTTCAACAAAAACCTTTACCCAAATATGACAACGATTAACAGTTTAATGATAAATGATGACAAATCTGAGCTGTGATCCACTCCCATCTGTCTGCTGAGGCGACGCGTCACGCGTTTGTCTGAAAACAAACAGGCTCTTTCGCCATCCGCAGACGGATCACATTTTCCTCATCCTCGTCTGTCCCAACATATGTAAACACATTCAAAAAAAGTGTTAATAGCTTATGACTACAGTTAGAACTTACTCCTTTTTCAGTGAGTTCTCAAAGTTTGCTAAAACACGTCTCCAATCTCCATCCGTCAGGCAACAGGAACCCGTCCTATGCCTCTTCTTGGCTGGAAAAGCCATGGTGGAATGTTGCCAAGGCTTTTTGTTGCATGACAACAAAAAGGCAAAAATACCAGGAATAAAAATCAGTAACTTGAGTAACCAGTGTCATGTATATGAACCATATTTCTGTCCCGACCCCTCAGGGAAGAACAAAGACTTCTGCAGAAGGAGAATCGGTCTGTCACAGCGCGGACATCGGAAGATGGCTGCCGCTCCCCCTCACGGAGTTTCATGGACTCCCGACGACTGTAACCCAGGACACTGCCTTAAGGAAACTGTTCAAAAGCTTTGACTGGAGCTCAGAGAAAAAACTGTTCTGATAGAGAAAATTCTATCAGTAAAGGCATCCCAGTCTAAGTACATCCAGCAGCTGCAGCATTCCATCAGCACCAACTGCTCCCTGTCTCAGATCCTCCCGTGGTTTGGAGAATTTCCCGCTGAAGCCCATTCCACCGCCACAGACAGCAACATCATCCAAATATGTGGCCGTAAAAACGGGTGGGAGCGGACGGACGGGGCTCCGAGCACCACCAACACCAGCTATACACTGGCCAGGAGTCCACGGGACCTCCATGAAGACCAGGCCGATGCCGGGACCAGAGCTCCAGCCCTCTGCTCTACGCCCAAGCAGGCCGGAGGATCTGTGGATCCAAACCCGACACTGCCAGCTCTGCCTGCCTGCTGGCTCTGTGGGAAGTGCATGCCAGGGAAAACATTGCTTCCTTAGTGGGCTCGTATTCATCGGGCGGGAACTACGTGACCAGCAGCAGGAGGAGACACGCGGGACAGCCTCAATAAACACTCCAGTGGGCCAGAGTGTTTACTGAAGTACCGACTTTCTGATGACAGACAGAATATGCCCTCAGTGTATTTAAACACACATGTTGTCATGACTAGGAGGCGAAGGAGACCCAGATGCTGGAACCCGGAAGGAAAACACAGGTAAGTTAGATTGGTAAGTAATAGTAGTGGAGTAGTGGCGTGGCTGGAAGTTCTGGCATGATCAGGTTTCCTAGGCGTACCAGGAGGTCTTGGCGTTGAAGACATTTGTGGCGTGACTGGAGGTCTTGGCGTAGACAGGAATCGTAGCGTGATTGGAGGTCCTGGCGTGATTAGGTTTAGGCATAGCATGAGGTTCAGGTGCACTTCTCTGTGAGGATTTTGATTCGCTGATGGATTTTTTAGAAATGTGTTTTAATATTTTTGGTTATTTATCTTTGCTGGCCTGCGATCTACCCTCATGTCCTTGAAGATCGACTGGTCAATCGACATAATAAGCACCCCTACCCTAGGGCTTCTCCCCACCCCTACATTTAGCCCTCCAAGCAGAGAGATATGGAATAATAGTGTCTTCTAATCCCAGCATTACTCCCACTCGATGACATAATCCATATGAGTTGCCGGTCATCCACTTTAGTGCGTAGCTGCCAGTGCTCGGAAAATACATAACATCAGTTTTACAACTTGATGCTAAAACAAAAAGTCTTTACTTACATGTACATGTAAACTTCTGTGCTTCAGAGCACACCCGCGTGAAGACATTTGTCCTCCACGGCACAGCACAAAGCGGTTCCCCCTTCAGAAAACAGCCATACCCCTCCAAACGCCCCCACAATTGGAGGGGTAGGGAGGCTACCTGATTTAATTGAAGCCTCTGATTGGTTTGGTTATTATTTAAATAACTTGTGCTACAGCAACATTTTCATGGTGAAAAATTTGCATTAGCAAGAATGGTTATTTTGAAAAATATGACTGAGTAATAGCTGTTTATTTCTCTATAGAAGTCTATGGGAATTTGGCTTTTCACGAGCAGGGAAGGATCGCTCAGTCCATTTCTCCTGTACAGTCAATGCTGTTTCTCCCACTGCTTCAGGGAGGAGCTCTGTGACCTCTTGCTCTGGTCCAGACTTATGATCAACAAACAGAAACTCACAATTCATCTTCCTGTTGTGAAAAACCAGAACCAGAACAGAACCAGCCTTTTGTTCCGGCATCCACTCAGGAGGCTTCTGGAATCAAACTCTATTTCAATGTAAAGTAGCTGAAGTCAGTTCATCCGGTAACAGGAGGTTGCTTGCTTGCCACCAGTTGATGCTTCATTTATTGGAAAAAGGATCCAACAGTACAGCAGTAAAACACATACAACATTCAGGTTCTGTAAACACATTTTACTTCTGTCACTGAATTGTTTACGGATTACTGTTTTATTCTTGTAGCTTTAAGGATAAGAACAGTGGCACAAACAGGGTTGTGTTGGTTTTGACTGACAAATGATCATTTTCACTCTGATTGGTTTAATGTAAGAAAAAGTGGCACTATTGGCGAAAAGACAAGGGAAAATAGCTTAAATCTTGGTTCTTCTTAATTAATTCTGTTAATTTAAAAATGTACAACCCAAAACTTGTATTTTCCATCAGAAATCATACACTTGTGTGTATGAAAATATGTTTGTTTACTTGTGTCTTCACATTGCAAAGAGTAGGACCAAACAGTAATTGCAAGGAAAGAGGATGCTTTTATGTTATAAAAGTAGGATTAAAAAAAAGTATCAAGTCACTTTAAAGGGACTTTCCAACAGCCTGACTCATTATTACATGTTTTAGCACAAATATTTCAGAGGACTGATTATTTCTGTTGTAAAAAATGGACTTGTTTCCCCCTCAGACAACTATCCAATCTTTCTTCCATTCACCTATCACACCGTCTCTTCTTATTATCCCATTGCGCTCTTTTCACCACATTTGCTATGGAGTCCTTTACTGTTCATAATTAAATAAATAAATATTTTATTAAATAAATAAATATGGCCTCATGCAAATAAACAATCAACCAATAAATCTCTCATAAATATATAAAACGATCATGAAATTGGGAAAAATCTGCACACTGATTTTATATAAGCTATTATATTATTCAATATATTTCATTTTGCTTTAAAAACCTCTTCATTATTTTAAAACAGCATTTTAAAATAGTCATTTTAATCATGTGGAATATTATTATAATTCAGTTTTTTTTCAGAAGCTCGTATTTCAAAATCAATGTTTTCCAAAGTAGCTTTGTTTTTATTTCATGCTGCTGTATCTCACAATGGCTGATTTATTTCATGAAAAGCTTTTTCAGGAGAATGTCTTTGTCTGTCAATCAGTTAAAGTGGGCGGGATCTTAACGCTCATTGGCTCATCCCTGGAAATCGACCCTTATTCCTCGATACCCGCTCAGCGGTGTGCAAGTCAGAGAGATGACATATTTCAGCGATATCTGCACGGCTTTGCTGACATTAGAAATCAAATAAAGACAAACAATCTGTCTGCTCCAGAAGATGCAAACATGGACGACTCTGTTTTTGTAGTTTGAGGGTTTGTGTGGACCAAACCACAGAGGAACTCCGATGGTCCACGTCTATAATTCCCCCGTTGGAACACTCCTCATTCTTACGCCATTCACTCAGAGCTCACAACGCTAGCAGGAGGCGAGCTCTCCATGGTGCGCAGGAGAGCAGCCCTGGTTTGATGCCAAATGTCCTGGTACCTGCGCAGATGGTCCTGAACCAAGGGCACTGCCACGTCCAGTTCTTGTGAGGGGAACAGTGGTGGTGGGTACCCGAGGGCGGCCTCAAACGGAGACAGACCTGAAGCAGAAGAGGGATGCGTATTGTGAGCGTGCTCGACCCACACCAGATACTTGCCCATCGAGACGACTGTTGTTGTGATTTTGGGCTATAGTAGTCGACTCCAGTTTCAGAAGCGTCGACCTCGACCACAAATTGTCTCGTGGGATTGGGTTGGATAAGAATGGGAGCTGTCAAGAAGGGCCTTTTGAGGGTGTCAAAGGCTTTTTGGGCTGTGGGGTTCCATTGGTAGGACCTAGTGGTAGATGTAAGCTGGGTGAGTGGGGCAGCGATAGCGCTTTAGTTCCTAACAAAACAACGGTAAAAGTTAGCGAAACAAAGAAACTGTTGCAACATTTTACGTGAAACAGGAGGTTCCCACTGAGAGACGGCCTCGATCTTAGCAGGATCAGGACAGATGCAACCAGCCTCAACGATATAACCGAGAAAAGGGATAATAGAAGTGTGAAATTGACACTTCTCGGCATTGACGAACAGCTGATTCTCAGACAAACGTTGAAGCACCTGATGATCCTGATTTTGATGTTGAACGGGGTCTCTGGAATAAATGAGAATTTCGTCGAGGTACACAAACAAGAAACGGTTGATGAAGTCTCTGAGGATGTCGTTGACCAAAAAGGGGGGGCATTGGTAAGACTGAATGGCATGACCAAGTATTCATAGTGACCGAGGGGAGTATTAAATGCAGTTTTCCATTCATCTCCTTCCTTGACCCGAACGAGATGGTAAGCATTGCGTAGGTCAAGTTTGGAGAATATGCAAGCTTCCTGAATGGAATCAAAAACGGAGATAATGAGCGGAAGAGAGTATCTTTCTTTAATAGTGATTTGATTGAGTTGTCAGTAGATAATACAGGGTCTCAGAGTTTTGTCTCTCTTTTGGACGAAGAAAAAAAGGCACCAACAGGAGAAGAAAGTGCCTCATGGATGTTACTCTCCACAGCTGCTTTCTCGGGACCGGAGAGGTTGAATAGCCTTCCCTTAGGAAGAGAAGCTCCATCCAATAGGTTGATGGAACAATCATACGACCTGTGGGAAGGCAACGAGCTGGCTTTAGATTTACTAAAGACCGAACGTAAATCATGGTAGCATTTAGGCACGTAAGAATGGTCGATAATTTCAGGAGTGTTAGAGGTGGATGTTTTAACGGACGGAACAGCGGAGTATAAACAGTTAGCAAGACAAAATTCACTCCAATTATAGAGGCAATGCCAAACCCAGTTAAACTGAGGGTTGTGGCGCTGCAACCAGGAAAAACCTAACACTATGGGATTCTGCGGAGAGTGAGTGACAAAAAAACGGGGTTAACTCTCTGTGATTGCTGGAAGAAATAAGTAGAACGGGTTCCGTACAATGTGTGATAACGGACAGATGTTGACCTCCCAACCCAGCAGCGTTAACAGGGGATTGGAGTTTTTCAGTGGGTAGTGACAGACGGGAAACAATGCTATGGTCAATCAGTCTCTGTTCGGCTCCAGAGTCGATAAGAGCTTGTAGTTCAATGATTCGGTGGCATGGCAAAGCTTGACAGGAATGAAGAGAAAGTTTTTTGAAGAGGGGTCACACGCCCGCAGCCTGTGAGCTCTGGAGTTTAAACGTAAACTGCATTGATTTACTTGGTGACCTGGTTTTCCACAATAAAAGCACGCACCTTCAACCCGACGTCTCTGCCGTTCTTCTGGAGAAAGTTTGGAGTGCCCGATCTGCATTGTTCGTCCGGTTGACTGCAAGAGAGTTCAGGTGGTGAGATGGCTGAAGGGTGCTGCGCCGTACCTTGAGATGTTTTCACTGGGTTTTTGCGGGGCTGAGAAGGCCTTTCATGTTGTTGCTCCAATAGACGGGTGTCGGAACGGAGAGCTGCTGTGACCAGCTCCTCAAACGTGTGAGTCTCTGTTTGTGTACACAGGTGGTCCTTAATGTTTTCACTCAGGGATTGGTAAAAAAAACCCTTGTAACGCGGGATCCGACCATTCTGCTTCCACCGCTAGGTTCCTAAAGTCAATGATATGGTCACTGACAGACCGGTTACGTTGCTTGACATCCAACAGTTAACGAGTGGCTTCCTCCTGTCTCCTCGGCTGATCAAAAACCAGCTGGAATTCATTGATGAAGTGTTCAAAGGTCAGATCGGAAATCGGGTTGGTCGCCAGGAATGCCTGGGCCCATTGTAATGCCTTTTTGCGGAGAGGGTTGATGATTAATGTTATTTTGCTATGATCAGAGTGGTAATACCTTGGAGCTTGTTGGAATAGAAGACGACACTGAAGCAGGAAGCTGCTACATGCTTCGACATCGCCGAAGAACGGCTCTGGATGTAGGCCGAAATTTTCCGGGGTCGAGGTGGAAGCGAAAGTGGAGACGTTGCTAGAAGCAAGAAGCGTAGCCGTAGTAACAGGAGCAGCCATTTGCCCTGCAACGTCTATTAGTGTTTGCGTTAGACCGTCTAGGTGTCGAAAAAGTTCCTGTTGGGCGGACGCAATTTGTGACAGAGCGTCGGCTTGACGACTCAGAGAGATGCCTTGTTGGTTTACCGCAAAACGTAGTCCGTCTGGGTCAGCTGGGTCCGGAGTTTGGCCAGTTCGTTCTGTCATGATTTTCAGAGCGAAATACAACAGGTAAGAAATTATTTCTTTCTTTCCAGGATGATTTGGCTTTGTGTTATCGGAGGTCTGAGCAGGACAGAGACTTGTGGCGTGGCTGGAGCGCTTGGCTGTGGCGTGGCTGGAGCGGTCGGCTGTGGGGTGGCTGGAGCGCTTGGCTGTGGGGTGGCTGGAGCGGTCGGCTGTGGCGTGGTTGGAGTGATTGGCTGTGGCGTGGCTGGAGGTGTTAGCGCAGTCAGCTTGGGCCAAGAAATCTTCAGGTTCTCTAGGAGTTTGATGGAGGATCTAATTGACGTCACTCGTGAGATGATTTTCCTGAGGTCGGACAACAGAGTTAGTGCAAGACAAAACTAGACTTAACAAGAACGTGAACAAGACTATGACTAGGCGTAGTCACCACAAGGGGCAACGAACTGGCGTTGAATTTTGGAGCTGGGTCTCCTTTTGAGCTGTAGAGGGTGATGAGCTGAGTGACGACAGCTGGTGGTGATCAGGAACAGAGTGGAGCAGAGCTGGAGGGGGAGGAGTCTGACAGAGGCACCATGACAATCCCTTTTGACCCACTATTATTTCTACTAGGATTTACAAAAAAAAAAGAGTTAAATTCGAAACAGTCATACATCCTAAAGATACGCCTAATAGCAAAAAATGATTACAATAAACTGGAAAAAGGAAGAGGCACCAACAAAAGCTCAATGGATACAAACACTCAAACAAGTATATTTAATGGAGCGAATGACGGCAAGTTTACACCTGAAAATGGAAGAATTTACCCAAAGATGAGCTTGTGTTGCAAAATACATTAGAGACTTGAAAGTGGTTGTTAAAACGTAAAGGTTGCACTGTAGAGGATCTTATTTAATTTAATTTTACGGAATTTGTTTATCTTATTTTTCTTGTGATTATGATTGTTGTATAATTTTGGTTAATGTGAAGATGCCATCTTTATATGTTATAATTCCTCTGCTCACGTTGTTCCCATATTTGTGATGTTCTACCAAGGAATAAACTCAAAACTCAATAAAGTACAAGTTCAAAAAAAAGAAAAACCCCTCTGGTGGTTCTCCAGGATTGCCAAATGTGTTTCAGGTGACATGCAGTTTCCATCACACTTTCACTGTATGCTGTCACACAGCACAAGTATGCTGGTGAAGGTGCATTCCAGGTGTGAGCAGTAATTAGCAGTGTTTATCACAAATTCGTACTGTCAAAATTATGCAATTGTAACTTTTCCTCTGCTGCACTGCAATTGATTGACTCTTACCTCACTGACCGCTCCCAACTTGTCAAAGTCCAGTCTATTAAATCTGCAGGTCTCAGTCTGCCAACTGGTTATTGCCCAAGGATCAATTTTGGGACCTTTGCTATTTTCACTGTACATTAATGACCTTCCATCCAGTTGTCCTGATGTTTCTGTGCAGATCTATGCTGATGACACTGTGGTCTATGTTCATGGCAGTAATTCCTCTTACCAAGAAGCTTACCAATGCCATGGTTAACATTACAGCTTGGTTGAAGTACTCTTGTTTCCGTTTAAACCCATCTAAAACTGTTGCAATGTTTTTCACCAAGGCCAATAATAATTTCACTGCTGACCCAGATATTTTTGTTTCAGGAGAAAGGCTCCAGATTGTGTCAGAAAACAAATATCTGGGTGCCATAATGGGTTCTAAGCTGTCTTTCAAATCACACATCAGAGGGGTCTGCAATAGAATCAAATTCAACCTCAGTAATTTTAGACACATTCGCCATCAGATGTCCATACAGTCAGCAAAAACGTACATGCACTCTATGATTTTCTATAATGTCACTTACTTTTTGCCTGTCTGGTCACAGACTTGCAATACATCTTTAAAACCTCTCCAAACATTATACAAACTAACTGTTAAAACTTTGGATATAAAACCCAATATAGTTCAACATCGTCCAATAATACAAAAATATGGATTACTGAGTTGGGAAAATATGGTCACATTTTCAAATCTCTGTCTCATGTACAAAATCCTTCATGGCTTATCATCCCCTCCTCTTCACCAGTTTATTAACATCCGGACAGCAGATCACAGCAGAACTCGGAGTGCAGTCAGAGGAGACTGGATCATTCCCTTCAGAAAAGGCGTTTTTGGTCAGACTGCTTTTTCTGTTAGAGCTGCTACTGAGTGAAACTTCACACCTGTTACTGTCAGAAATCAAAACACATATCATTTATTCAAGACACGATTAAACAAATGGCTCATTGACAATCAGAGCTGTCAACACTGAGTAACCCTCCTCTCACCGATCCTCGCTACCATCTTGTCTTTTATGTGTGCATATGTTCTTAAATTTGTCAAAATTTTGGATTGTTTTATCACCAATTTGTTTTTAGGTTTACTGCTACTTCTATTGAATGCATTGTTTAATATATGTATGTAATTTTATGTAAATATGTAATTTTACTTTGATCTTTTAGGGTGATTTTAACATCTACCCAGGGATTGCAGATGAGAAGTAGCCCTTTGGCTAACTCTGGCAAATTGACAGAAATCTTTATTATTTTGCGCTGTCCCTATACAATAATCCCCTGCTCATTCGCGGTTTAATATTCGCGCCCCGCCCATTCGCGGGTGGCTGCAGATGACGTGATGTCACAAGCGTGAGACCCAGAACAGCGCTCATTACACAAATTTTGAGAAACGATTTACTCTGTACTTCACTGTAAAGTATTGTTTACGCGTTTAAGATGCCATCCAAACGCGCTGCATCATCTCCAGCTTCTGGAAATGAACCCAAACGGCAGAAAAAGGTTTTGATTCTGCAGAGGCTCTGGCTCCGGGAGTTTTAAAACAGCGTTAATTATCCGCGGATTTTCGTTATTCGCGGGGGGGTGAGGAACGTAACCCCTGCGAATACGGGGGGATTACTGTATTAAATAAATAAATAGAAAAAAGCACGTCAGTTTAACTTCAAAAACCCTGGCGTATGGCCCTGCAGAGCAGATACTATCAGCTGCAACTTCACTTTTTTAGGTTAATTACTGTCAAACAATTACTCAAGCTTCGTACTTTTAAGTTTTCCTTTTTCCTGTACTCCTGAAAACACATTTAAGTTTTCAATTAAATATTTCTTGTAAGCTTATTTTGACAATTCTTTAAGACGTGATGACGACTACCAACATACACCGCCATTCCTCCTAACACAGGGGTCTCAAACTCACGGACGATAGTTTATGGCCCCCGACTTAATATGAAAGTTTAATGTTAGTGCGGCCCATGAGTTTGATGTATGGCATTTTACAGTGTTGTGTGCGGAGCTGAACGGACCTACCAATCGCGGTGGGGTATATGGGTCGTGGGGGCAAGACACATTATTTATTTTCTTACTGTGATTCTTAATTTCTTTCTTTTCAACTTATTTCATCTGCCTGGTTGTCATCTTTGTGCTGCCTCGTACAGGCCTGGATCCCACCGATGCCACCCTCGTCACTGTAGTATGACCGGACTGGCCTGGTTTACATAGGAGACACACAACCAGAAAGTTCAGGAACAGAATTCTTTGTTGGACAGGAATCCACATTGGCTGCACAGCCCACAGTTGCTCTTTTTCCCTCCACAAATCCAAACCCCTTCCCCCTCTACTTTCTTGAGCCCAAACCTCAGACAGGAAGTGAAGGCTTTGGCCCCCCTTTTGTCCTCTGGGCACCAGGAAGAAGTAGTGAGAAATGTAAGACATCAGTAAACCAATTTAAACCTACGGTGTATGCTTAGTCACAAACTATGAGACTAACGGTGAGTTGGAGCAACACGGCTTTGTCATTTTCGTATTTATAAATTGTGTGAACCTTTATCACAAAAAAGGTTCACAAGCATACCATCCAGGGTTTTCTTTGGGAGCTTTTATTTTTAGGCATTTCAAATGAAGGAAAATCAGAGATAGAGTATATTACTAACTTCACACCAAACATATTCAAGTTTAATATACATATTAAATCTCTAAATACTGCTTTTCATCTTGTGAAATGTCTGTCAATTCACATGATAGGAAAAGAGGAGCACAGATCCGCCCCAAGTCAAGGCATCGCTACATTTCTTTGTAGTTGTTGGACCTTGATGTTACAAAGGGAGTGTTTTCCTCTTTGGGTCTCAGTCATTCTTTTTCATTCCCTTCCTTCTTTTACAAATCAATATGCCACTAATGGTTTTTAAAATCAAATTCCAACCTTTAGACATAAAAGAGACTATTTCTACCTTTTTTTTAAAAAGGACTCAGAGAGAGAAAAAGGACCAACACCCCCACCAACACATGCATTGATCAGTGGCACAGATAAAAGGACATATTTGGCTTTTACTGATTCATTCACTTAGTGATGTTCACCAGCAAAATAATGGATTCCATTCATTTGAGGCTTTGTCGTTATTGATTCCTGTCCTTTTTCATATTTATGTTCCATATCAGCACTCCATAATCTGTTTTAAAGCACACTTTTATTACGACAGCACCTAGTTTAGGATATTATATTAGAAAAAAAGTCCTCTTTAAGATCTAAAAGCAGGGAGAAACTTATTAACAAATGATCGTAACATGAAAGAAAGCATTTTTGTTGCCTTAATTGAATCAAGCAAATTAGAGCACGGTATAATCAAGTTAACAGTTGTATTGTTCATTTTATTTCTTTTTTTTCACTGCCAGTTTAAGTTCAGTCAGGGCACAGTTGTTGAATAAAGGCCACTTACTCCAAAGTTTCACCAGGAATCCCATAACCTTCACGTGACATACCCAACCCTCCACTCCACCAAATATATAATTGACTTATTCTTGGACACTTTCCACTACTGCATCATGTCCAGTTCAGTCATACTTTATGATGACATTAGGAATCAAAGTATTTTGAAGGGGTGTGTGTGTTGTTTGTGGGGGGGGGGGCAGGTCTTACGATATCTAGCAGACCCTGCTTCTCTGCACAGAGGGACACTGTTGTAAGATTCGATTCTCGCAAAACACAGGCCGCAGGTTGCTCCTTTCATATTACAACTTCACAATAGTTGAATCATGGTCCCGAGGACTACCCCAGCACTAAACCAATTCCTGAATCCCCTGGGCCCTTTTTGCTATCAGATGACCCCCTCCCTCACTTTGACATGTTATTCTACCAGGTGGAAAAGACTTCATGTAATCCATGGACACCAGTGAATCCTAGAATTTTGAAAAGGTTCAGACCACTGTCTAGTGGTGGAGTATTAACTCCCAATGATAAAGTGCCTAGGATAGAACAAGGGTTACAAATGGTTTAGGTCCAGATGTCACGATTCAACTTTAAGACAAGTTCACCTGGACAAATGAGGATCTTCATTGATGTCAATACGGAGCCCGTGTCCTGACATTACGATATTAAAATATATCTTGTTCCCTGAATTAACATCTCATTCCACAAGATACTATCCCGTTCGTCCGAAATGATTAAATCGTTGACATAGTGTCGGTTAATGTGTAATGGTATTCACGTCATAAGTTATTCCACAGCGGATATGCTCTCTCTGTGCGCCCGGCAAAAGCAGCTGTGACAACTTTCGTGTCTCTGTGACCCACATTGGATTTCAAAAAGGGAACATGAAAGCGAAAATGATCCTTTTATTACTGTCTCAATGAATATAGAAAAATAATCAGATATATGATAATAGACTGCTTTGTGATACAATAGCTCCTGCTAGGCTACTACTAGCTCCACCGCAGAGCTCTCTGATGTATGCCGGCATTTGGACAACTGGCTGGTCTGTTGACAGACAGACAGCTGATATTATGGTTGGTCCAATAGGAATAATAATGTCCAGGACACAGTATTTTTATTAACTTTAGCAGTCAGTCGAAGGCTATTAGGCTACATGCTAACTAACTAGCGATCATTTATCCTGTTATTAATTTACGTCAGATTTACCTTCACATTTCTGTCTGTGTGTGTCTCATTACATTGCATTGAGCATGGAGGATGTTTAGAAACAGGTTTATTTATTTTAAAAGCACAGAAGCATACATTACATTATTCGCGTGTCGCCCTCGATCATCTTGCTGCAAAGCCACTTCCTGCTGCTGCACTTCCGTGTCTCTGTGAGCATTCAATAGGGGTAAAAATAAAAGCAAGAATGGTCAATCTGTTATTGTCTCGATGAAAATCTGAAAAATATCATATTAAGCTGGCTGCTTCACCTAATGCACTTACCTTTAGCTCATAGCATAACAACAATAGCAATAAATCACGTTTCCAGCATGCTTTGCGATGATCATTGGCAAATCACGTGTCCCTGTAACCAAGGTGTAACAACAAGACCAATGATGTTACTGAGCAAATATTTTTTTCTGCTCCATTACACAAATACATTCTTTGAAAATCATGCATTGTGGACTCCTTTTTTATATCCAGTTTCTCACAGCTGAAGTGGTCCTATGATGAACATTACAGACCAAATTCAGCTTTGGAAGTGGAGCAACTTGCCTTCCTGTGTGTTAACTGCATAGGGATTACATAGGGAAACACAATTCACTTCCAATCAAAAGGAAATAAATCAATACAGTGAGCTGCACTTTGATGCTGACATCATGATTAATTATGGAGCCCATTCTAATTTGATCAGGAATTAAAATGTGATGATTAGAGCCCATTATTGTCCGGGAATAATGATATAAATAAATCCACACGACATTTAAAACACAGGAGAAGCGCAAGCCTACAGCCAGTCCATAAAGTCAAATAACACAGAACATGAGTCCCTTTATGAAAGGAATCACATATTTGCTTTCAAATGAGCTTCTTGGAGGAGCTCAAAAGGAGTTCTTACCAAGACCCTTCAAAGGAGGGTCTTGGTAAGACTGCAGTACACAGCTAACCCATCTTCATTTATTTCTGCCCCTTTATCACCACAAGGCAGCTTCACATCAAACAGTGAAGAATCTGAAATATTTGAGGTCAGCATGACATCAGACATCCTTCCCTGCATGGCAAATGCAGTTGAAGTTCTTCTGAAGGAAAAATGTAAAAGACAACCAAAACATGTTTTACTGAAACTGATACTTGTAACAGACTGGGTCCTTTCAGTGTGGAGTTTGCATATTCTCAATGTGCATGTGTGGGTTTATCAGTGCACTTTGGTTTCCTCACACATCCAAAAACATGCTTCATTGGTTCATTTGATATGTCTAATGCTCCCTAGGAGTGTGCATTTGTGGCACTGCGACAGACTGACAGCCTGTCCAAGGTGTACCCACCTTTGCCCACTGTCGCCCCTAAAGCCAGAAAGGGAACAAGCAGGTTCTTAAGATGGATGGAAGGAGGTGAGGGCCGCCTGAGGATGTAGTGGTTAGCACTCTTGCCTTACACTGAGAAGATCCTGGTTCAAATCAGTTTTCTCCAGCACTCTAGATTTGTCCCACGGTTCAGAAACGTGCTTCATAAGTTAGTTGATTGGTAGGTCCAAATTGTCCCTTAGCTCTAACAGTACCTAGGATAGGCTCCAGCAGCCCTGTGATCTTTAAAGGGATTAAGAAAACAGATGGATGAATGACAGATGATCGCTACAACACATTGTCTGTTTTTCTTCTCTGTTCAGATGAGTCTGGGTCATGTTTCAGGAAGTCGTTACAGTGGCTGGGAGAATGTGATATGTACTTCAAAACATATCTAACCAATGCAAAAAAAAAAAAAAGACAAAAGCATCTGTGTTGTGAATATTTGCAGAGACGTTGTGTCGTCAACCTTGAGTGGCAAGCCTGTGTCACACTGGTGATTGAAACAGTTCAATAAAATACTGTGCAAAAATGACTAAAAATAATAAAAAATGTAAAAAGGGATTTAGTAGTAATCTAAAACAGTTGCAACAGGTAAGTCCGGTCAAAGCCGCCCCCCCAAAGGTCCACCCGTTGGAAAAACACGGCCGTGGAGGAAAACCGGCATCGGTGCGGCCCGAAGAACACACGTCAAGCGGGGAAGCTGGGGTGCTGCTTCCGGTCAGCCTCAGCGTTCCTCCGCCGCGGTCGGCGTCCTGCGTCTCACGGCTCCTCTGTGTCTTCAAAGAAGTCGATTGTCGAACTGGTGATCAGCTTATCCGCCCCTTCCTCGACTTTCACCGGGTTTCCTTCCTTACGGCACGCTTCAGCTGCGCTGCGGGGGTCTGCCTCAGGTGCTCGTTTCTCTTCCACTCACCGGGCAACTGCTCAGAGTTCCATATACGCAGTGGTGAGGAGTTCTGCCCAATGAGGTCCAGGTGTGTGCAATCAGGTCCATGATCCAAACAATTAAACCGGATGCAAGAGTAAAAAAACAAAACAGCACAACACAAAACCACTCAACACCAAAAAGAAATACCAAGGATCAGCACAAATATTACACATTCCGGTCCACCTTTGACACCTGTGTTGTCAAATTTATGTACATTGAGACAGTCACAGCCCAAAAGCCTTGTGCAGATGTGGCAACTTATACTGGTGACAAGTATCTAAAGAGACTCCAACAGGTTTGAAGGAAACCACATCCTCTGGCTCACTTCCTCCTCATGTCCCCATGCCCAGTCATGGGCACAGACCGCTGTTCCGCTTTGTGCCAGTTTAACACCCTCCACTGCTACCATTTAAATAGTATGGCTGTGATCCATGACAGACCGTCTGCCCCTAAGCCCCAGTCATTAGCCAAATCACAGCTGAACATTTTTGGCTGTTTCTTTTCAGATCTGTTTTATTTATTTATTTTTTTATAGTTTTGCTGAACACAGAGTTTGAATAATCTAGAATTGTAGCTTTTTAGCCAAGCACTTGAAAAATAACCTCTGCAGTCCACACAACTAAATAGGATACTAGCTCAGAATCAGTTAATAACAGTTAATAACAAGCAAAAAGCAAATATATACAGTATATATATAGAGAGAGAACGAAGACAGAGAAGAAGAAGAGAAAGTCAGGACCATAAATATTTGGACAGAGACACATTCTTTCTCATTTAGTTTCTGTACATTACCACAGTGAATTTTAAATAAAACAACTCAGATGCCATTGAAGTGCAGACTTTCAGTTTTTATTCCATAGGTTATACAAAAAAGATTGTATACAAATGTGAAAAACTAAAGCATTTTAACAATCCTTCATTTCATGAGCTGGTAAGTAATTGGACAAATAAAACTGAAAAGCCAAATGGTCATTTATAATATTTGGTCTAAGCCTTTGTTGTGTGTACAGAAGTCTTGAACTGCCTGGACATCGTAAGATGCTGGTTTCTCCTTCTAGATGCTCTGCAGGCAACTACAGCGGCAAGTTGCTGTTTGTTTGTGGGCCTTTCTGTCTGAAGTTGGTATTCCAACAAGTGAAATGCTGCTCAATGAGGGTTAAGATCGGAGTGACTGACTTGGCCATTCGAGAATATTCCACTTTGCTTTGCTTTAATAAACTCCTGAGTTACTTTGGCTGGATGTTTTGGAGTGCGTTGTCCATCTGGATTATGAAAGCATGCGTCAATCAGTTTGGCCATTCACCTGGATCTGTGCAGTCTGTCTCTGAAGACCTCGATTCCTTCGGGCTGCTTCTGTCCTGTGTCCACGTCATCAATAAGCACTAGTGTCCCAGTGCCACTAGCAGCCATGCACGCCCAGACCATCACACTGCCTCCACAGTGTTTTACTGATGATGTAGTGTGCTTTGGATCAGGAGCTTCTCCACGCCTTCTCCATACTTTCTCTTGCCATCATTCTGGTAGAGGTTGATTTTGGTTTCATCTGTCCAAAAGAATGTTCTTCAGAACTTTTTTAGATGCTTTTTAGCAAAGTCAGTCTAGCCTTCTTATTCTTGAGGCTTCTGAGTGGCTTGCATCTTGCAGTGTTCCCTCTGGATCTACTTTCATGCAGTCTTCTTTTGATGGTGGACTTGGATATTGATCCATATCCCTCCTGGAGGTGTTGTTCACTTGGTTGGCTGTTGTGAGCGGGTTCCTCTTCCATGGAAATGATTCTGCCATCATCACCACTGTCTTCTGTGGATGTCCAGGTCTTTTTGTGTTGCTGAGTTCACCAGTGCTTTCTTTCTTTCTTTCTCAGGATGTACCACACTGTCAATGTTGCCCTCCTAATGCTGCAGTTTCTGACATGTTTTTTTCCTCTTCAGCTTAATGATGCTCCTTTCACCTGCATGGAGGCTCCTTTTGACCATGTTGTCTGTTCTGTGTCAAATCTTCCCAAATGCAGCACGAGTCCTCTAATCAACTCCAGGCTTTATCTGCTTCACTCATAATGACATAACAAGGGAATTGCCCACACCTGCCCATGCAATAGCATGGAAGTCAATTGTCCAATTACTTACCAGCCCATGAAATGAAGGGATTGTGTTTAAAAATGCTTTAGTTTTTCACATTTTTATGCAATCTTTTAGTTTAACCCATGGAATAAAAGCTGAAAGTCAGCACTTCAATGACATCAGAGTTGTTTTATTTAAAATTCACTATGATAATGTACAGAAACTAAATTAGAAAGAATCTGTCTCTGTCCAAATATTTAGGGTCCTGTCTGTATATATACATAGAGAGAGACAGAGAGAAATGGAACTATTCATTTACTGGGATATTATTTGATAGTCTTTATGGACTATAAAAACAATCTCATTATACAAGTTAAATGTAGCGGAGAGTTCATTGTCAAACTAGTTTTATTTCAAATATTTACACTGGATTTGACTGTAGACAGGCTGAGCCATGACAGCATTTCAGTGAAACTCCTTGTGTCATTTGTTTTAAAGGCTCCGTGTTTACAGTGATCCCTCGCTATAACGCGGTTTACTTTTCACTGTTTCGCTACTTCACGGATTTGCATTGTGCATCGTGTTCTGCATTCTGATTGGCTAAAAAGTTACTCTGCTTCTTCTCTACCTGTGCGTCAATAACGTTGCAGTTTAATATGTACACGTACGTAAAACAGCTCGCTAAATTTACAACACATACGTGCAAATTCTCTTGCGATTTCGAGTTTCTCTTTAACCCATAGAAAAAAGAGCGACAACAACTGTCAATAACTATGTTCTTCTCCTGAACAAACACAGCTGCACCGCGGCTTCAGAAGAAGAAAACACTGCAGAGCGGAGTCAGGATGCAGCGGCTCAGTCTGAAGAGCAGTGAAATACACCTGAGTCACTATTTTTCCCACTGTACTTTGTATTTTATTCATGATCATTTTAAATTTCTCCCGTTTAATCCAATTACTCGGGTCGCGGTGGGCGGGGCTAATCTCCGCGATTTCAAGCCTTCTGTTCACATCGATGATTAAAATTATTATTTGACAGTACAGTACAGAAGTTATTTGTTGAAAAAACGTTTCTAAAGTACTTTTATTTGTGAAACAAATGCTTGAGCCTCTACAATGGTTTGTTCTTTCTTTTCAATGACTAATAGAGTATTTAATTGTATAACAATAGTTTAAAAAAAAAGGTTTCTACTTCACGGATTTTGCCTTTTGCTCTTTTTTGCCTATCACGGGTTCTTTTTGGAACGTAGCCCCCGCGAAAAACAAGGGTTTACTGTATAGTCAAAAGAAAGAGACAGGAAACATTGACCAGGCCTCAAAAGTTGCTGGCGCAAATTTGCTGGCTGTGGTCAACCAATTGCTGCTTTCTTTTTGAAGATGAACAAAAATATATATATTTTTATTTTTATTTAACTTGTCCTGTCCAACAGCTGGGCAGACAGATGAGAGCTGAGGGCCTCTTGTGTTGGACATATTTTACTTTAACAAGAGGGGTTATTAATCTTCAGACAAACCAAAGGTATGTCTGAATAAACCCCTTTTGTAATTGAGGCCAAACTTTATTAATTTCAATCATGTTTGAAAAACTTTGGTGTTGGACCGGAGGGAAAAGGAAAGAAGGGAAGAAGAGAGAGGGGCGTTAGAGAGGGGGGGGGGGGATAGGAGGGTGATAATAGTAGGGGAAGAGGGAAAAGACCATGAATCCCCCAACAAAAGTATTATTTAGTACCACACAGCAATTAATCTGTGTTTATCGAAATAATAAATTCACATTCATATTTTTTTTCTTTGAGAAAAATTTGTTCCACAAAAGTCATGCTTATTATAGCTCCTTTTGGTTAATTTCATCTGTCTTTGATGCCCCTCCTCTACTGTCCACACATGAACAAGTGTGTGCGTTTCAAGGACACCTCCTCCTCCGTGTAGCATTTGGTGAGGAAGCAGAAAACATATGGCAAGTTTTTACCAGGACCCAGACAGAACTGGATTTACCTGCTGGACTTACAGCACAAATATTACAGAAAATTGTTCATTTATAGATGGTGGTGTTGTTAGACACTGATGCTATGATGCTATGCTAATTAGCTGTTGTTAGACACTGATGCTAAGATGCTATGCTAATTAGCTGTTTCACGTCTCGCCTGTGTGTAACCACAAACCCGACCAATGTTAGTCAATTTTCTCATGGAGCGGACTTCAAGACGTGGCAATAAAAACAACAAATGTAATTTGTAGGACATTCACAACAAACTGGCATTTTCTAAATAAGGTAAGAGAGGTGAATCCTTTTTGGATCTAACTTTATTAGCAATGCTTTTGAAACATTATTGAGCTGCTGTTGAGCTGAAAATATCTCCCTCTCCTGAGCCTTCCATCTTTACTGTCAATGACATCATGGCAAGAATTCAAAACATTATGTTTTTAGGCTGTTTTTGTCACAATTTCATATAAAAAGTCATAATCTGGAGGCAGAATTAGAAAAATAGTGCATTTTCTGCCAATCCCTTTGCTTTCTCAGTATGTTTTAGTTTGAGAATTTTTCTTCTTCGCCCTTCTCTGCTACAATAATGATAATAATGATATAACTGCCAGCCTGCAGTGTTATTTAAATTATTTCTAAAAAGTAATTGATTAATTTACTCACCCATAGCAAAGCAAAACTGAAGATGAGATCTCGTTTCTGTCACATTTACGTCTCCTAGACATAAATGAGAACTGTTTGAGACTAAACTGCTTTTCTCATTCTTCTCAAACATTTCTCCTGAGAAATAAGTCTCACAGTGAGCACTGTTTGAGATCTCAGAATTCTCTCACAACTGTCTCTTCTCCAGATCTCAATTAAGAGAAAAATGAGCCATATTATGTTGCGCTCAAATATGTCTCAATTTGATATCCTTACTTCAAATCCCTATCTCAGTTACGTCTCAGTGAAAGACATAAAGGGTTTTGTCTCTCATTGCTCAATAATTTAGATCTTGTTTTAGCCTCTTTTTTTTTTGTCTCAGCAAAAAGAAAAATGAGAGTAGTACAAGCCCTAAAATGAGTCTCATGATGACAGCATTACAGTTCATCTCTGGAGAATAATATTTTTTTATTTATTTTATTTATGTTCAACTTAAAAAGGTTGTATATTGCTTACATTTATATAACTTAATAACAATTTCAAGAGAAAAAAGTTAAATCATTAAGACGGTCATGTCCTCAAAAGACATATTTTTGAAACATTTTAAAAAACATGAAATTTCAAGACAACGTTGCAGTGTCGATTTAAAAAACTTTTTTTTGAGTGCTTATATAAACATAAATGAACAAGAATGTATGTTGGGTTAATGATGCCAGGTTTAGTTAAACACAAACACACGCATGCACTGGCACACATGCATACACGCACAAGTGCATATACGCACACTTATATGTTGGTGGGTATAAAACATTTAACACATTAATGTCTGAACTAAACAACTAAAGGACATTTGGGATCAAATTTGGATCACCTTAAAGTGACCAAAAATAGATTTTACATTTGAAACAAACAAATAAAATACATAAATAAAAATAATAAAATAAATAAATCAACTTTTTAGGGTGGAACAGATTTATGGGGTTCAGTTTGTACGACGGAGTATTAGGGCCACCAAAAAAAAAAAAAAAAAAAGTTAAATTACGAGATTTTATCTCGTAAATTTACGAGTTTTTATCTCGTAAATTTACGACTTAAAATCTCATAGATTTACGAGAAAAAAGTCGTAGATTAACAAATAGAAAACACCGAAGTTGTCCGTTTATCGGAGCCTATCTTGAAGATGAAATACGTGGAGCCTTTGTGAAGCTTTATTTCCGGATTACAGGTTTTAAAAACAAAGAGATTCTGAACCTTTTGATGACTCAAAATCAGATTATTGTCAGTGTAACCGTCTTTCCGGGGTTCAGTGTCAGTAAAGCAGAGTTTAATGCATAAAATAAGGAGCTCTGAGACACGTTTGGATGCAAAGGATCGCTGCAGCCTTTATTCTGCTTTTCATTCACACCGTGAAGTTCATTTGTCAACTGACGTCATGAACCTGTCATCTTAACACTAATGCGGAAGTAAACAGTGTTCCATACGGCCCCTCCTGCAGATGAAACGTCCCGTTTCAGCAAAAAACAATAAAGAGGAATGAAAATAGTCTTTTATATTAGCATTACAACGTTGAAAATGAAAAATAAGTGCTTCTCCTCGGCGGAAGCGTCACACAAATGTAGAGATTTGTCTTTGGTGGAGGAAGTAAGGATTGACGTGGACAGCTGCAGGAATACTGACGATGGCTTCATCGAGCTGCAGAGATCCTGCAAACCACCCATCAATAAATAAAACTTTAATAAATTGTAAATAAAACAAATGAGCTTCCAGACATTAGGAACGTTATCAATGAACATTCATCTCGCCTGTTTAGTGTGTCGGCTCTGCTGCTGCGCGGCGTTCACCTGCTGCTCTGCATGCTCACTTCCACTTTAATCATAAATTTACGACTTAAAATTAAAATCTTGTAAATTTACGAGTTTTTTCTCATTAATTTACGAGTTTTTTCTCATAAATTTACGAGTTTTTATCTCCTAAATTTACGACTTTTTATCTCGTAAATTTACGAGATAAAAAGTCGTAATTTAACTTTTTTTTTTTTTTTTGGGTGGCCCTAATACTCCGTCGTAAGTTTACGATATCTTTGTCTTTAAAAATCCCCCTTCATGCAGCCTTACAAGCTGAAAATATTTCCTTTTTTCTTGATTTTAGTCTGCATCATATTGAACAACAGAAGCCTGGAGTAACCCGATTTGAATTTTAAACTGTATCACAGCCTCACGTGACACAGATTTCTGATTGGTTGATCACAGTGGGAGGGAAAACTCAGTGGGTGACGTCACCAACGGGCCGGAATCTGCAAGCGGGAGAAGTACAGAGAACGAGAGACTTTTGACGAGCGTTTGTCGTAATTTTTCTGCGTTTTAACAATCCGTGGGATGAATCTCCAACATTTTTTTGCTTGTCTGGAAAAGATTCAAGTAAAATCTTTGAAGTTTGCACGGTAAGTTTGTGATTTCTTTCCTCCAACTCTGAACTCAGTTGAATGCTAAAGGTGTTTTAAGCTAGCTCCGGTAGTACTGCAGACGTCTGGGGCACTCGCGGTGGCTTTGGCTGTATAAGTAATTATTACATTTTAAAAAGGTTAACTTGTGCTTTTTGTAATGAAAAATAGAGACATTGTAGAGTTATTTGCAGTGCAGAGTTTACAGAGTGAGCCTCGATATTTTTCCAAACGCGTGCCGTGAGTGCTAAAGTAACTGGAAGACATTTTGCTCCTCAGTTAAGGCGGGTCTGCAGGGTTCATCCCATTCACAGTGTGACGACACCACAAACCATTTCCATTATTGCAAACTTCAAAATGTGCAGTTTCACTGTATGTTCAATTTTTACGCTGTCAAAACCTTTTATCTTGTTTAAAAGATCATCTTAAGTTGCAGACGTTTGGCGTGGCATGTCATCTTTTGAAACTGGTTATGGACATGCGTTTAAGTAAAGTCATCATTAACTGCTCACATGTCTAGAAAGCATAATCTGAAAATTTAAGTATGCATATTAGGAAAACATATTCTCAGCCCTCTGTCAGTGTTGGAGATGTTTAGAGAGCACAGATGTAGCTAAGCCAACAATGTCAACACTGATATGGATGATTTTAGTGAATCATAAATCATATTTAAAAACCTTTCCAGATCTTGCTTTGTGCTGTATAAAATGTGTGTACACGTTTTTTTCCCCTCTCTGATTCAAGGTGATCTAAATTCTACACGTGAAAATGAGTGAATCAGAACCCATGTTCTTCCACACTGCCATTATGGAAGTCCTACCAGAGCCACAGAAGACATCCTGGAAGAACACTTGCAGTCCATTGGAATAAATGGAGTTGTATGAGGATCTACGATTCATAGAAGAGGCTGACTTGCTGCCAGCTTTGAGACTTGTTCAAACCCGGAAACGTCTTGCTTTCTGGAAATTTAAATGTGAGTCTCAAACATTACAAATGAGTTTTTGCAATGCACGGATGTGGATATGAATATGAATGGGTAACACACTGACAGTACAGTGTAAACTTAATACACTTATACTGTTTGTTTGTTTTTTGTTGCAGACCAAAAGCCAGAGAACAGCGCATCATCATCTGTTGAGACCTCACCAGCACAATCATCATCCACATCTTCCAGAAGCCGAGGACTGTACATACATTGACTGAGAGGACAGCTTTGAAATTCCATGGAGTAAGTTTTCTGAGGAATTTGTGCAGTCTTTGGAGAGGGGAAAGGGACCTGGCCCAAGACTAAGGAAGGAAATGGTTTGCATTCTGGTTGCAGAAACGATGAAAACAAGACGTTTTTCCAGACTCTAAAAGGCTTCAGATGATGCGAGGAGAGCAGAGTGGCTGCTCAGAAAAGATGAGATGTTAAAGAGACGCTCTTTCTTCTGCTCTGCTACTTTAATGAGGAGGATGCCATGTTCTTGTAGAAGATGCAGACGAGGTCCAGCTGCAGCAGGTGCCGTTGACTCCAACTGTTATTGTATGTGGTAAGTAAAGTTTCAAATGTTAAATGATTCTAGAGGTTTTGTCTTTGTACACTGTACATGAGTGACATGTTTTCTTTATCCATTGTTCTGTCTTTAGGACAGTCTTGCTTTTCCCCAAGGAGGTTCGTGCTGACTTTGGACCGCTCCATCGTACACAACATTGCAGCACTGTGCCTGATGTTCAGAAGCTACTTCTGCTTTAACAGTCATTATCCAACTGAGCTGGCTTCAACCCTGGAGTTTCTGCAAAGGTACATATTTATGAGTGCTTTCATGCAATTCATTTTTGGGTGTGGTTAGTTAATCATGATCTGCAGTTAATTATTCTAATTAATCTTGTATTAATCTAACTCTGGGCTGCTCATCCCTGGTCCTTGAGATCTACCAGCCTGCCTGTTTTCCAACTCTCCCTAAATTGCTTGCTGCTGATTACCTGGACCAGGTGTGTTCATCCAGTCATAATAAACATCTGCTTGAGCTGATCAACAGCTAGCAGGGCTTGGAGATCTGGAAAACAGTCAGGGTGATAGATCCCAAGGACCAGGAATGAGCAGCCCTGGCCAACTTAAAATTTAGCTTTGAAAATCTTTATTTTGGGGTAATTTGATTTAAACAGCAAGATTGTCACATTAAAAGAAATAAAATACAATTTAAAGGGTGGCTTTATAAAGTTTTTTAAGTATAACAGACTTTTTTCCAACCTTTACTTTTGTACCACTAAGTGGTAATTCTTCAGTCTCAAACAGAACAAAGACATAAGCCAAAGTGCTCTACTTTAAAAAACTAATGGAAATATTCTGAACAATCCAAAAAATATTGACCACAAAATTCTTAATCATACTATAATATATATTCGTTGAAATATCTTATTCCACAGTTTGCCGTCTGACACGATCAGCCCTCAGCGTCCCAATTAAGACAAGGGTATTATTTTTCCTTAAGAGCCAATCATGCAAAATGTGACTTTTGATCATTTCTTAAATGTTTGATCTGGACTGTATCATGAAAAATGAAATGAAACAGATTTGAACCTTATTTGTTAAATAGTTAATGCCCATAGTATGCTGCATTTCAATTCTTTTAACTGAAACAGATGTCCTCTCAAGCGACGTGTGGCTGCTTTTAGGAATGACAGAAACGTAATCTTATGGTAGCATTATGCAGCTGCTTTTATAAAACTAGAGTTTGCTTCTAGCTTGAGGTGTTATCTCTGTTATGTGCTGTCTATTATCAATTTACTCATGCCAGATTTTAATGTTCTTGTCTTACAGCTCATGTCCTGAGATGTGCCACTCTTCCTGGTTGGGAACAAATTGAAGAGGCCAAGCTCAAGAAAGCCTTTGTCAACAAATGTAGAACCAGAACAGGTTCTAAGGCGACTGCTATGACCTACAGTATGCGGACTGGTTTCTTCCATCTTTTTTCTTATTTTTTGTCTTAATTTGGTTCTCAAATTGGTTCATGGATTTGATAGTCTGTAAGTTTCAGAGAATGTTTTTATCAGGTACTTTTTATGTGGTTACATAATCTTGTTTTTTTCCTTGTACCTCAGCAGTGCTGTCAGTGTGTTTGTTGTTTAAAATCTGGAAGTATTCATGACCAGCGTGTCAGCCACATTGAGTATGCCACGGTTCATGTACTTAATGCATTTAATATTTTAAAAAGTGTCTCATACTGCTACCACAATTCAAATGCTGTACTGATGATGGTGCTGCCCAAATAAAGTGTAAAGCATTTACATTTCTAGTATTGTTTTTACTGTTACTGTATATCAGTGGTCTCCCATCCTGGTCCTTGAAGGTCACTGTTCTGGATGTTTTAGCTGTTTTCCTGCTCCAACAGATCTGCTGCAGTGGTTGAATTGCCTCCTCAAGTTCTGCAGGAGGTGGTTAATCACCTGTTGATTCACATCTGGGGAGCAAAGAAACATCTAAACCCTGCAGGATGGTGGCCCTTGAGGACCAGGATTGGCGACCACTGCTATAAAACTAAATTCTCATTTGTTTCTCAAATATATCTCAAATATCATTCTCATTAACGGCTTTGGTGAGACATTCAAGAGAAATGATTCAGACATGAAAGAGACATCAGACAGACAACGATGAGATCTCTTTTAGGACTCATTCTTCTCAGATTTGTCTCATGAGCGTCTTAGGGTCGTCTCTCCCACTTCTTAATTATTGCTCTAACAGTTGTCTCAACTCAACCTCATTTGTCTCAGTGATGTCTTTTCTCATTCTTGCTGAACTCTTGCTCCTAAGGGACCCTTAGGAGCAAGAGTTCAGAAGCAAATGATCACAGAATGATACGAATATGAGACGCTCAAACTGATCTCAAGAGACGAGATCAAGCAACATTTGAGCAACAGATTTTTCCTATGGGCAGTCACTGGATCAATATTGTAATTAAGTTACTTTACTCATTACCTATTTGAAAAAGTAATTCACTTAACTTTTTTTCCCTTTCATATCCAAATTCTCAAGGGAAAAATAAAAATAAGATCTCTTGTCTCTTATTTAACTTTATTTTTAAACCAATGACCTCACGCAAAGTTGGAACCTGGTTCAAGACATGACCTGGTTTCATTAGAAATCAGACAACGGTATGAAAAATAACCCAAAACTAAGTTTCAACACATGTGGTCTGTACCACTGCTGAAAGTGAGATGTGGAAAAAACTTTGCGTCTTTATTCATATCTATCAAATCTGAAATGAAACCCCTCTTTTGAAATCACAAAGAACGATCTTACGCCTCCATGTTCCTTTTTGCTGAGCAGGCATTTCAGTACAATGAGTTGCATCTGTCTCTCTCTCCACGTCTGGCTTTTGTGCAAAGTTCTGCGCTGCTGCGAGTCTACTGAACACCCCCCCCCCCCCCCTCCATGGAGCGCATTGAGCTGCAACTCTTATTGACCAGAGTGCACGTATGTGCAACTTGGAGAGAGCGGTACAGTAAACAATGGTGAAATAACATGGAAAAAAATGGCTCCCAGGAAGGACTAAACTCGTCTTTCACACCAAAGAGCCGACGCTGCGGGTCTCTGCTCTGCTGCTCACCTGGTGCCCCTCGAGGTCGAGAAGACTCCTTGCAGCGTTTGTTTCATCATTTCATCAGTCACTTTGCTTTCCAAAGTGACCACAGCAATGAAAGCATGGCACTTTGCCTGATCACCAAATCTGTGTGCACATGCGTGTGTGCCAGAAAGTCTGTTAACCAAGAGAAAATGTTCAATCTCTCACTCAATGACTCTTGGACACATGGTGGAACGCAAGGTGGAAACCAAACCTGTAACCTTCCTATCAAGTCAGTAGGTTGACGATGCTACAACTTTCTACGTTGCTCAGGAATGTTTTTTTAGGGATGTATAAAAATCCCAAAGTTTTTAGAAAGTATGTAATTTAGCTGTGATTCTATAGTGTAATATTGACATTGTTGCTGAAGCTGTAATATTTGAAACGTATAAATAAAAACTCCCTATACTATAGTATACAAGGCACTCTGTGTCTGTACAGCCTTAAGTATTACCATAGTTACTTAATTAGCTTGTGATACTTTGTATATTGTCTTTTTTTGTTTAATCGTGTTTAATCTGTACAGTGTCATTAATGGAGCAGAAAGACACTTCAAAACTGAACTATTATTATTATTATTATTACTATTAATATTATTACTCATTATTCATGTGCTACTAACCTCAGGCTGCACATCTAAGATACTGGCCTGGCGAGGTGTTTCTTTTCTTGTATGATGCTCAAACAAAAAAACTTGTAGTGATGCTCTGAACTTAGCTATTAAAAATAATTGGAATTTTTATGACTAATCATTGTATTTGACAGTTTTTTTAATGCTCCTGCAGGAACTACCCTAAAGGTGGTGCAGATGGGAACAAAACAGTGTTTTGAGCCTGCTGGGGCACCAAGCAGACGGAAAATCCTGGCTGGGCACTGGCCATGGCCGTCACACGACATATGGCCTCTACGCTCTGATGAGGGTTGTATGACATACCACTAAACTGCTACCAAGTACCAGCTAACTGAAGATGAAAAAAAAAAAAACTCCCTTTGGGCTCATGAGGCCAAATGCTGGCAGTGAAGAGGCCAGTTTGTCAGTGCTGTTTGTGAGGAGCTGAGGCAGGGAAGCTAGTAACTTTCTGAAGCAGCACTGACAGATGGAGCAGATTTGTTCAAAAATTACTCCTAATCTCCTCCTATCCCTAACGTAAAATAGGACAAAGTGGAAGAGACAAGCTGTAGTCATTAGTTTCAGTTTTTTTTTTACTGATTATAGTCTCTTCTCTGTCATGGGAATGTGTGCATGTTTTTGGACTGGAAGCTTGAAAACCAGAAGAAAACCCACACATGCATGGGGAGAACACACAAACTGCACAAAGAAGGGTCTGAGCCGGGTGGCAAAGTGCATTTTTGCTGTGAGTCAAGAGTGCTGACATGCCACCATGCAGTCCCAACATAGACCTCTTTGTACAATTTGATTTTATTGTTTAATGTTGCAAGGGACACAATTTGTATAGTGAGGCAAGCAGAAAAACAAGTTGAAAGGGGAGGCATGACTTCAATGTAGTAAAGCAAAGATGTGCACATACTCAGACTTGCTCTTCTGGTGGAATACGAGCTGTGAGCACAAAACAACTCCCTTCTAAAAGCAAACACACATAAGAACAATACAAAAACATTTTAGTACACCAACCGATGAAGTATAACACAGCAGCAAAGTACAGATAGTAATTTTGTGGGGAGTTCTTTAAATACAGCCTTAAACTTTAGGAACTCTGAGAATGAGATCTTGTGCCTTCCTTTATGGCATCACAGGCTGGATTCAGGGTTTATGACAGTGTCTGATCCCTGGGGGGTATTCCAGAAAGCAGGTTATGCTAGCTCTCACGGTAAGTTTGAGGCTAAGGAAGTTGATAACCTCAGTTTTCGGTTCCAGAAATGGAGGTATGTTTCAGGGTATGTCAGGTTGCCATGGCAACTCATGCTCTGAACATAACCTGGTCTGGAGCAGGTTTAGTTGAAGCTTAGTTTGTTTACAGAGAGGCGAAGCAGCATGGCGTGTCCATTTGAAGATGATTTAGTGGATGAAGAAGCTCAGATAATACTTTTTCTACCGTGAGAGTGTGATAAGACCACATATGGATGCTAGAAAAATATTTTTTTTACTTTGATCTAACTTAATTATTTGTTTCAGTTGAAATAAATAATTGTTTTGTAAGTCGGTTTAAAAATTACACGTAGTTTTCAGACAGTTATTTTACTTTCATTCAAAGTAATTCAATTAAGTGGGTGTAACTTTGGTGCTGCTGTTAGAGCGGCACCGCAAAGGATTGTGGGATATCATTCCCTTTGCCTGTCTGGACGGATTTGGGTTTAAGTGTGGGTTTTTGACCAAATGTGTTTAGTTGTTTAGCTGTTTTACTGTGTTTTGCCATGCTTGGCCGAGTTATTTTGCCGTACTGAGCTTACGTCTCTGCACCATGAGGGAGAGTGAAGGAGAGGATGATGAGTTTATATAGCACCCCTACGGCTAGGAATTGTAATGACAATAAAGGTAAATTGTTTAACGAATTTTTGGCACTGTGGTATAAAAACGAGTATATCTGCCGGCTCAAACTTAGGCATTTAAGAGTTCAAGAAATATAATTAATTAAGATGGAAAAAAAATATTAATTGAATTGGAGTAATATGACATTTAGTTAGATAAATACGTAAATTTGAGTTGTATAAACAATTATTGAGTTTTATAGACGTAAGAAATTAGGTTGAATAAATTTAACTCAATTTTTTGTTACTCATAGAAGTAATTCATTTAAGTTGGCAAAATTGGATAAGTTATATATGTATGTGCGTCACAAGGAAAATGGAAATAAGATCAGAAACTCGTGCGTTTACTTTGTCTGCTCTTTTTCTACACGCAGAAACTCTTTTTTTCTTTTGATGATGCAGCCGTGTTACTTTTTTGATGGACGTATAATCTTCATACGCCGTCATTAAAACCTCAGACTCCGTCTCACTGAAGTACAGCGTTTTCTTTTTTTTCACCACGCGTTTCCATGGTGACTCCAGAAAACAGCGATCCATTGAGAATGTCTTTATGTACCTGCCGTGCACGCCCATTAACCCAGGGTTACCAAGTGGAGCATAATTACGCCAACTCATATCCGGTCTTTTGGAACCGACATACCCCGAGTAAGCAAGTTCAGGCGGATTTCAGCCAGAGTTCAGGCTTAAAGTCAGGCTAGTTTAAACATGCTTCCTGGAATGCCCCCCAGGTCCCTCAGACCAGGGGTGGCGAACACGCGGCTCTCGGCCAATGAGCATGCTGCTCTTTAAGTCGCATCATATTGTGGCGACCCAGGGGTTAGCCCCGCCTTTAGCCCCTAAGACTCATGGGAAGTGGGGAATTGTGGGTGTAAAGTTCCTCACCATGAGTCAGGGGGCTGTGAGCAGAAGGCAAGTCCATGCTGTTTGGCTACTTGTGTGTTTAATTAAATAGGTGTTGACACTGGAGAGAAGAATATACAATCTTCCTATCAATTTGCTTCTCTCTCCCTGAATCTGTATGGGTTCGTGCCGCTTCTTACCAATAACCTCAGACTAATATGCCCCAATTTATGTTTAACATTTAATACCACACTCAAATCTAGCAGGGGGGATTAAAAATGATTAATAAATAATAAAATTGAATTTGCATTCCGCTCTCGACACATAAGTGACTGCCAATCATTTGCGCAAGTTGCCCAATGCCGGAAATGGCGAAATTCAGAGTAGAAAGAGAAACAAAGTATCATGGTGCCACTGTCAGCCCCTCCCTGGCCTGCTCTGCTCTGGACGCGACCAGCTGTTCCCACTCACCTCATCATCTCTGCAGCCTTCTTAAGGAGCTTCTGGACCTTCACTCGACGCCAGTTCGTTGTTCCTCCTATGATGCATAGCCTGGTCAATTCTCATGCTCATATATGTTGCCACGTTTTGCCTACTCATTGTGCTTCTCGCTCTGCTTCAGGAAAAATCTCTCCGGATACACACCTGGTCGCTGTCCTCTGGTTTCCCGTGTATTCATCCTTGGAAGTACGCTGCAAGAATCCTCCAGCCAGTAGCCGCGCCTCCGCCTGGAAAGAATCATCACTCATTTACCTCTCCATTAAATCTCCTAAACTTACCTCGTTGTCTGAGTCTCCTTCCGGGTCACTCTGAACTTTCGCCCGATCATGACACACAGGACGTTTCTGGAAGAATGGGAAGATTCCTACTTTTTTACTGAACGGAATAGCAAGTCACTATGTTTATTATTATGAGCTTTTGGAAGCAGTAAAATTGTTCATGGCAGAAAAGAACAAAACGTATCCTGGAGAAAATGAAAAACTATTCCTGATCTGACACAAAGTGTCAAAGTTGAAGCTTTTCAAAGTGCACAGACACCTGACTGAGCATGCTTGTGTGAATAGTGTGAATAGTTAGCCCCGCCTTTGGCCCCTAAGACTCATGGGAAGTGGGGAATCTTGGGTGTAAAACCATGAGTGAGGAGGCTATGCACTCAAAAAAATAACTCATTGGATTAACTAAATTTAATTGTGGGCAGGATTTCCATCCAATAAATATGAATAGCCCCACCTCAAAGAAAATTCTTCCATGTAATGAAATATAATTGAGTAAGTCAAAAAAGACAAGGCAAAAAAAAAAACAACTTATCACCAGTCTGTCACCGGCCTTGAACTTAGAACCTCTGCATGTTAAACCCACTATCTGCTCCACTGAGCTATCACATTCGTGGCAAGATAAAGCCGCCAGCATAAACAAATAGAACCATTATTTCTATAAATGAGGCTCGTCGTGTATCGTTTTATTGGGATAAGCTGAGTTGAAAAAATTTCAAGCATTTCAGTACGTTTTTTAAGTGGAAAAACACGAATGAAAGTTTTCTCTCTTCGAAAAGTCGAAGGATTTGAAGGACCAAAAGTCTTAGACGAAAGAGCTTATCATTTTAATAGTTGAATGGTTGAACTAGATGAAAAATTGTAGCCGTAAAACGGCAGAAGATACGATAAGAAGGATAAATAAAGACAAAACAGGAAAACGGCATTCAACATGCGCACAGCACGCCCCTTACTTGAACTCAATTATTTTGCATTACTGGAGTTTATAGGTGAAACTATTAATACATTTTGTGTTAGGTCAATTAAATGCAGATACATTCTTTTAAAATAAATATTTCTAAATAAAACAAACAGAATTTTGTTGTATTACATGAAAGAGGGGCTTGGATCATTTTTTTGAGTGTGACCAGAATTGAGGTTCGTGCTGTTTGAGGGTGTTTAAATAAATGACATCAGAAACTGGTAGGGAGGGGCTACGGGGCGCCGCTACAGTGTTGAACAAGTTGAGTCACTAAAATACTTTCAGATTTCATCAGTCAATTGATTTTTGTGTTGAAAGTCAATCATTAAATTAAAACAAAAAAAAAAATCTAAAACAAATTTAGAGATTAAAATTAATTTATGCTACACACAACTGAAATGCAATGTACGTAATGTGTTTATTGTGAATATGAATTATTCAGACAGTGTGTGTGTGTGTGTGTGTGTGTGTGTGTGTGTGTGTGTGTGTGTGTGTGTGTGTGTGTGTGTGTATGAGATGAGAGAGAGCTGCCTGTGTGTGGAGGGGGTATCTGACCTCCAGGCTTAACTGTGTTAACTCTGGCTAAGCTGCATTTGATGTGTGTATTGAGGGTGGACAGTTCCCATGAAATAAACACAAGTACAATACTTGCTGTTGTGTTGTAGGGAGAGGATTGTTTTATGGAGAATAATACGGCTTTAATTGCATGTGCGTCTTGGCAGGTCAGTGTGTGGTGTGGCTCTTTGACTCTCACACTGAAAAATTTCAGCTCTTGGTGTCAAACTTGTTCACCCCCCCCCCTGCATCAGAGGATGGCTGAAATATGAAATATAAACTTTAGATGGTGGCCAGGGCATTACTTATCAACCAGAAATGACATAACTTTGACAACCCTCCCCAAGAAATTTGACCACAATTCACACTCTTGACATTCCAATCTGTTTAAGACAGTACCACTGCGTGTTTTTGCACATCCTGTCAGTGGAAACAGACATGTAGTTGATTTCACTTTCAAAGCTAAGCAAAGATTACTGTTACTTTATTAGATGGCTACCATCTAGTGCAACTAGTAATGGTGTGTGTGTGGGGGGTGGACTATTTGTGATAGGTGACATTAAAAGAGCAAAAGGAATCAATTTACACTTTTTCTAATCCTTTTTCAACTAGATTAAATGTATGCTGCAATAAACAGCAAGATGTGTTTAAACCTGTGTGATGAAGCTCAATGAAGCTAAAATTGCAACACTAAAATTTACATAATCAAAGCTATGAACCATTCATGAGTTAAAGAAAACATGCTTGCATGTTGCATTTAAAGGGCCTATATCAGGGGTCTCAAACTCGAGGCCCGCGGGCTATTTGTGGCCCCCAAGATGATATTTTGCGGCCCCCGCCATAATATGAAAGTTTAATGTTAATGTGTCCCGCCAGTTTGTGTGAATGACACTTTTTCAGTGTTGTGCGTGAGCCGACGAACCAACCAATCACAGTGGAGTAAATGACTCTTGGGGACGTGACATTGACCAGGCTTGAAAGCAGGGGAACATTTATTGCAGGACACCTGACAGCCCCCTCCCCAGACCACATTAAGGAGTTCCTTACTTTCCTTTTTAGAAAGTGTCTATTCGGTTGTAATTTTCTGAATACATGCTGTCAGAGCTGAACTTTTTTCTGGGCCGCACAGACCTGGAGGTTAAGGTTATGGTTACGGTTAGGCGCCACTGGCTGCTGCGTATCAACCCCGACCAAATGCTTCTCGTGTGGGACACCGCTCCCACAGGAGGTGGGTCGCTGCGGAGAATAAATGTCACACCCCTACATGCGAATATAAAACACGTGCGAGCGACAAGGTTTAGTCTGAGACACCCTAAAAATACATGTGGAAAATGCAACGAAAGGCGTGTTTGAGATGAACCAGCGCAGCGCCTTTCTTGTTAGCGAGATGTATGTAGCCTTTTTTTATCAATAGGTATTTTAAAGTATTTTAATTGATCACTCAACTAAAAAAAACGCCAGGACACCGTTTCCCATGAAACAATGTTTTGTAGTCATTTGGGACTTGCGGTCAGCACAGTACTAAATTTTCAGCTGCGTTCTCTCAGGTTGGCTCCTTGTTCCCGCCCCTTTGTCGTTATATTTTTTGATAATTGACAGGTGATGTTGGAGCAAAAACAACCGTCACACACCAGGTGATCTGCGCAGCGTTGTATACCTGCGTGATCTCAAACACGCTTATAGTGCATCTTGGCTGCACATATTTGGTGTCTCCAAGATGAATTTCCATCTGTTTTTGGAGCCTTTCTCTGATATCAGGTATCTGTAACGATTGTTCTGATCTCCAGTGAACAGCACCCGTTGTTTTATGAACCATGGTTTGAATCCAGTATAAAAATATAGGAGTGGCTGACCGGCTGCTCTACAATAACTTGTGACCGGGGTTTAAATGTGAAAAAGTCATAAGAAAGAAAATCCAAAAATGGTTACTGAATTTTGTTTCTCCTTTACTGATTTGTGTTTTAAAAAGTAAACTCAACAAAAAAAAATTCAACACAGACTCTAAATAGGGAGCACACCCTCTCTGACTTCTCCACCTTAAATTTCAATAAGTCCAAGTACAGTCCAGATTTACAGACCATCAGTGTGAAGAAGACAAGAGAAGCCGTGTTCAGAAGAATCAATTGATGGATTTACAGAACTGTAGAATTGGAGTCTTATTTTGATCTGTAACCCTTGTACTATCCTTGGCACCTTAATGTTGGTAGTTGGGTCATCTAGACCCACTAGACAGAGCTCTGAACCTTTTTTCTTCAATGATTTGTGATCTTCACTGGTGTCCATGGATTACATGAAATCTTTCCACCTTTATCCACCTTTGTCATGGTAGGGAGAACACCTCAATGGAAGGGGGGGGGGGGGTCATCTAAGATAGCACAAGGGCTAATAGTGATAATTCAACAGTGTTAACTGAACTGTGTTAATAAGGATGTTTAAATTACAAAACAGCAGATATAGAAGACTGAATAAACAGAAATGTGTTACCGATTTATTTACTTGTTGATTATTTTATTCACCTATTTTATTTGAATGAGAGTTTTATAAGTACATTTTGTACAGAAACAGTTAACAATAGAGTATAGTTAATACTATAGTAGGGGGCCGGTTTAGCTCGTGCTGGTTTGCAGCACCTTCTGTCCGTGATACGAGGGTTCGATTCCAGGCTGCTCCCTATTCCCTTCTCTGCTGCTGTGCCGGTCCCAAGCCCGGTTGGATTGAGATGGTTGTGTCAGGAAGGGCATCCAGTGTAAAACTTTGCCAAATTAACCATGCAACTCATCCTCAAGGGAGGGTTGTTTCGCTGAGGCGGCCCCTGATGGGAGAAGCCAAAAGTGAAAGTGAAAGAAGAAGTTAATAGTATAGTATATGTTCAATACCAATTTATTGGCTCTCAGACACTCACTAGTTGTGTGTGTGTGTGTTGAAGTTGCGGCCCTCCCTCAGTTAGACCGTGCCTTCTGTGGCCCCCAGGTAAATTGAGTTTGAGACCCCTGGCCTATATAATGCAAAATTTACCCTTTGAGCTTTTAAGTGTACTATAATGTTTAGTCCTCAAAAAACATCTTCAAAAGAAAGAAAGTAAATTGACTAAACATCCAAACTGGCATCACACCCCATTCGTCCAGTAATTTATTCTACAGTCAATTATCCTAACCCAGCTACTGCTGGTCAAAGGTGATGGACACCTTGAACAAGTCGCCAGTCTATCAGACCCTGTTCTGTTTCTGTCTGCAGGAGTCATTTGGTTAGTTTCTAAGTGACTAGAATATATTTGTTCCTAATTTGCATTTTATGTGTTTTCATTCATTTTCCTTTTGCCAGATTTTTTAAATGTTTTATTAAGAAATTCAAGCAAGTTTGTCTTCTTTAAAATCTATTGATTTTTAATGTTTTCCCCACAGTAAAATTGTTTTTTATTGTTTGTTTTCAATTATTATTTTAGTAGTATTAATTGTTTAGACATGAAGGCAAGTTAAACAAGACTAAGAGAGTAAGATGACTTAGAAAACTCGATTCATTTTGGTGAGGAACTCATTAAAACTTGAGGAATCAAATTTACCATCAGTAAAAGTGATTCATGTCATGATTTCCTTAGTGTGGTGGACCCAAGTGCTGGAACCCAGAGAACGGGACAGGTAAGTGACAGGTAAGAAGGTTATTTATTATTTTCTCCAAGGAGGTCCGGTGGTCCGAGGGTGATCCAGAGGCGGCTGTGGTTGGTGGCGTGGCTGGAGGTACGAACGCGGTTGGCGTGATGGAAGTTCTCCAGCGGTGCTCCGTGAAGCGGGCCCTGAGTTCCACTGACATCACTCGTGGCAAAGGTTTCCTGAAGCAGGAGAGCAAGGTTAGTCAAAGGCGAGACGCAAGACAGAGAGCAAAGCAAAATCTGACTTGAGACCAGGCTTAGTCACCATAAGGGGTAACGATCTGGCGATGAACTGGTGGATGAGGTCTCCTTTTAACAGCAGGGTATGATGAGGTTGAGTGACGACAGCTGGTGGTGGTTAGGAGAGGAGCAGCTGGAGGAGGGGAGGGGAACTGATCCAGGCACCATGACAATTCAGTTACATACAGTCAGGACCGTAAATATTTGGACAGAGACACATTCTTTCTAATTTAGTTTCTGTACAGTACCACAGTGAATTTTAAATAAGGGGGATGAAGGGATTGTGTTTAAAAAATGCTTTCGTTTTTCACATTTTTATACAATCTTTTTGTATAACCCATGGAATAAAAACTGAAAGTCTGCAATTCAATGACATCTGAGTGGTATTATTTAAAAGTCACTGTGGTAATGTACAGAATCAAAATTAGAAAGGATGTGTCTCTGTCCAAATATTTATGGTCTTGAATGTATGTGTGTTAGCAGACACCTCAGTTAATGGGGAAAAGAGTAACATGAGCTTGCCGGCCCCATAATGGCCCCAAACTCTAGACATTAATCATTATAAGAAGCAATGACAGCAAAATCAAAGAGTTGGCCCCTATAGCTGTGCCCCTTCCATTCCTTGCCCCGGTGGACCCCAGATGCTGTGACTGCTAACTGTAGACTGAAAGACGGGGGAGGCAAAGATGAAATAGGGGAGGGCATCATGCAGCAGAATCAGGACTATCATTCATCTTAGTTGAGAGTTCATGTACCAATGGTTTAACATCATTAAATAATGATGTGCACTCCTTTGCCTGACTACACACACATATACACACACACGCACACAACTGCACAGGCACACACACAAATGAGAAAAAGTTCTACAGTAAAATATCCTAATTGCTATGCTACCTTTCATGGTAAAATTTCAAACACAAGAAATCTAAGAACACTAAAGACTTTTATTACGAAATTTTTGGATAAAAACACACACTGACACAAACAACTCATTTCTGTCAGACAACTCTTGCAGTAAGGAAAATTTATTTCCACATACTTAATATTCACATTCTTTAAGTTGGCATTCACATCTTTTGTTTTGGCATAAAGCTCCGTTCAATTCCATGAGATAATTCCCATAAAACTTCCACCTGTGGGCCCCTTAACGGAGCCCACAGGTGGAAGCTGTGGAGGAGGGAGGGGCGACGAATGTAGCGCTGAAGGTAAGAAAGAGAATGAACAAGTGCACACCTGGACTTAAATAGGACATAGGCATAAGGCTCCGTTCAATTCCATGAGATAATTTCCATAAAACTTTTAGGTAACAAAATCCCCAACACCAAGATCATCAAGAAGAAGAGAATGTAAATGTATAATCAGTGTGTAATGAGAAGGGGTGTTTTTTCGGCGGCATTCCATTTTCCAGTATGACTGCTATGTGTGACCCGGCACCTTTGACGTCGGGCCGCCCCCATTCGAGTAAAACGGCACAAAGAGGACACACTATCTAGTGGAACTGCTATGTGTGACCCGGCACCTTTGACCGTAGGGCCTTCCCCTTTCGGGGAAACCCCTGGGAGCATACTATCTGAAAGAGAGAGGGAAAGAAATGAAAGGGCAGCCAACATAAGAATTACTCGTACCTGATTCTCTGGAACATAAAGCCCACTTCCGCAAAATGCTGTAAGGAACTATAATTTGAACCGCTATGAATAACCCGTATGATGACACTACTTAACATCGAATCCAATGCTTCCAATGGCATACTAAGACATGCCTAAGTAACATCAATTATTCGAAGCTTTCATCAAATTTATGAACGAGCTTAACGACCATAAACTTTCTTCATTTGGCATACTATTTATACGAACTTAAGTAACATCCAATAATTCATAGATTCTAACGACAGTTCTACGAACGAGCTTAACGGCTTAAAGTTTCTTCCATTTGGCACACCAATTATACAAGCTCAAACATCCATTTATTCGAAGTTTCCATCTAAATATTAAGGACGAGCTCAACAGCCATTATTCGATGCTTCATTGGGCATACTGGAGTTTCGTCCACCTTTGACCTCGGGAAAAGGCCGCCATCTTGAATTTTCTATAAAAAACGCCTTTACCCCTGGATTCAATCGTAAACTTGTCGTTGGAATTTTCCGCGATCGTCTCGAAACTTTTTGGGCATCAACGTCAAGCTACTGTGAAAAAAATGTTGCAATTAGAAGTTGTAGATTTTGAACGGCGTCCGCGTGGCGAGCTCGCAAAGTCGCGCACTGCTATTCCTCATACCTTATTATGGCCCGCAGCAGCAGTCACTGACTGCAAGGACCATATTGTTTTCGCAGTTGGAACGACGACTTCGCCGCCTTCCAGCGAGAATTTGACCCCCGCCGCATGCTCGAAAAGTCACCAAAATGTGCACACACCTGGGATAAATTGCAAATGAATTTTCCACAAAGTCAACGTCACCCCCCCGAAGACGATGACATCACGGCCAGCGATCCCGTCAAAAAAATGAATGGGCCGAAAATCGCGTATGGGGCCGAACAAAATGTACTTCAAAATACAGTCGCGAAACCAAGACACACGTGTCGGGGATATCCCAAAGATGTTTTGAAATCATTATGGGACGGCCGCACGACCTACGACTTGGCGGCCATTTTGTGGCGAACTCTGAGAATTGGCGATTTTCGTGTTTTCCCACAATATGGGGAAAAGACACTTTTGTTTGAACGATTTTCACGCAATTGCACATACTTGCTGCCAGCTCCAGTCTACAAACAGCCCAGAAGTGTCGTTGACCTTTGACCTTGGGAAAAGGCCGCCATCTGGAATTTTCTCAAAAAAGCACCTTTAGCACCAGATACAAACGAAAACTCGTCGTTGGAATTTTCATCAATCGTCTCGTAACTTTTCGGGCACCAACGGCCAGCTACTCTGGACAAAATGTTGGAATTAAAAGTTGTAGATTTTAAACGGCGTGCGCGTGGCGAGCTAGCAACCGTTGCCATCTTGGCTAGCTCGCACATTTTTCATCGGAACGTCGTGAAGAGGAAATATGCGATTCCTTAGCCCGCGCTGAACAAAACGATGCTACGCACGACAAGATCGATAAAGGAATGTGGGCGTGGTAAGCAAAAAACCGTCGCAAAAAAATGTGCAGACTCGGCAAAAACGAAAAAATTCGGAACTTTTTTTTTGAGAATCGACTAACGAAACCAATAACCAACGTTGGGCATCAATGGCAAGCTACTGTGGAAAAAATGTTGGAATTAGAAGTTGTAGATTTTGAGCGGCGTGCGCGTGGCGAACTAGCAAAGTGGCGCACTGTTGTAACTCCTATGTTTTTCAAAGGACTACTGTGAAATTTGAATGCATGCATTAATACCTGAAATAGAATACTTTGAAAAACACTGGATACGGACATATAAGGAATGTGGGCGTGGTTAGCATAAAACCACTGTTGCTAAGGACAACAAAAAGTTTACTTTTACTGATTTGTCCGAAACTGACGTCAATCTGTTCGTCCTCCCGAGGGGACCAAAACATAAAATGGTTGCTATGGAGATAAAATCAACCAAAAAGCCGCCATTTTGGAAAAAGTGGGCTTTTTATCAACTTATGACATATAGCTCTCACCAATGGAGGAATGTGTTTTTCCGAGTCAGTTGATGATGCTTATCGCTATGCTAGAACCTTTAGCCACATTAGCATAGCTAGCATAGTTAGCATAATTAGCATTTTAGGTAATGTGTTTTTCTGAGTCAGTTGATGATGCTGATCGCTAAGCTAGCACTTTTAGCTGTGTTAGCATAACTAGCATAGTTAGCATAATTAGCATTTTTAAAAATGTGTTTTAGGCATAAAATAGGATAGTTAGCATAGTTAGCATAATTAGCAAATGCCGTTTTGATTAGCCTTTATCAAAAGTGGCCATTGAGGGCGGTGAGGGAGGCGGTGGTGCGTAGATTTGGGCATGGAGGAGGTGGTGCGTAGAGTTGGGCGTGGAAGGCGGGTTGCGTCTGCGGGCCATACAAGGCCGCTTGCGGCTTTAATTCGAATTGCTCTCTTCTGAACTATTGAAAGTGAATGTAACGTTGTTTTATAGTTGTTCCCCTAGACCTCTACACAATAAGAAAAATATGGTAAAACCAATGTACAGTATAACATGTGGAGTGATTTGTGGTCCAGAACCAGTTTAGCTTTATTTAAGACAGAAATACTTCTGGATAGTTTAGTTTGTATGTAGCTAATATGTGCTTTCCAGGTAAGTTTGTCATCAATTATGACCCCAAGAAATATATTTTCATAAATCTTTCAAGTTTCACCCCATTTATGTGCATGTCAATCTTAATATTTTTACCCTTATGGTGACCAAATAACATCATTTTTGTTTTACTGAAATTTAGTGAAAGCTTATTTACATCAAACCACAGCTTCAGTTTTTCCATCTCCTTCTTAACAATTTCAATGAGTTGCTGCAGATCATCCCCATCACAAAACACATTTGTATCATCAGCAAATAGAACTAGCCGTAATTTGTTAGAAACCTGAAATAAATCATTTATATATAAAATAAACAATATTGGTCCCATAACCGACCCCTGAGGGACACCACAAACAATGTCCAAACATTGGGAACAAGCACCTTTAACCTTTACAAACTGCTTTCTGTTGCTCAAATAGCTTCTGATCCAGACTAGCACTAACCCCTTAGCTTGGAAAGGTAGCTTGGAAAAAACGCTGCTTTTTACAATGGCATTTTACAATGGCATTTTACATATTAATATTTTTTTAATACGTGTGCATTAGTTAGAATTACATATTTCAGAAGATGTTTTCATAAGAACAAAAAAAAACCGGAGACAAAACAGTTATTTTGAAATATTTGACATCGTAAAACACAAATCACAACCAAACCATGGGCCAAAAACCGTTTTTGAGTATTAGGCAAACTATGTGATACATTTAGTACTTTCTTAACCTGAGCCCAAATCAGGACAAAGTTATAACTGCTACATAACATCATATTAAGATAGCTTGAACATGTTTTATTTATTTATATTTTATTTAATTTGTCAATAAGGCCAAACGGAGGATTCATTGGAGGGGGAGCTGCTCGTGTCTTAAATATTGCAGCCATGTTAATTACAATTAAAACTTACCTCAGCTCTTATTTTTCAAAGGCACCGGTTCACTAAAAGAAGATACGAGAACACGTTAGCGTAAGGCAGCTAGCTTAGCCCACATTTGCATTTATAAGGTTACTACGTGAAATAGAAGTTACGCGAAAATATGACGATTACCAAATCACAGAGCCTGTGGTGAAAAGTAGTATAAAAAATCCAATTCCCACTGATACATGATGTGGCTGTGGCTGCCGCTCTGCCAGAGCTAGCGGTTAGTTGCTAGTAGTAACGGTTAGCTAGTAGTAAGGGTTAGATAATTTAAAATGTGCGCCAACCAACCTGGTAAACGTAAAACGTAAAACTTTGCCCAAACAACTTCTTTTAACCACACATAATAATTATCTGATGATATACTGCAAAACATACATATTCGTTTAATTAAGAAAAATGTTCGTAGATACAAATTTGTGGAGGACGTCATGAATACAGGACATACTAGAAGGATCACCAAAAGAAGCAAAAAGTATAAAATATAGAGGCGAAAGTCATAAAATAAAATAAAAAATAAAACAATATGTCTTACCTAAACGTATGTAACTTATCAACTTGGGCTCGCTGCGGCTCGCTTCAGACCTCCGCCATCTTGAAGACTTCTGGCTGAGTTCACGTTCATGGGCGTTATGACGTCATCACGTCTCCTTACTCATAAGTTTTGACACCAAGCTTTCATTTACTCAAAATATTTTAGTCCAATGCAGATATAACTGTGGCAAAAGTTGAATCGGGGCTTATAGCTTTTAAGCTGACTCGACTTGTTTGTTACTTTTGAGTTCTGTGATTATAAAACTTTTAAGCTCATTGGACTGTTCGGGTTTAAAGTGTAAAAGAGAAGTAACCTTTGACAGTTCCAGAGGGACGCACCTTCAGAAGGTCATCTAGGAGCAGGCGATGGGAAGGGTAATTAGGGACCAAGGAGATTCGTAGATGAGGAAGGTCAACATTCCACGTGGCAATGGACTGCGGCTCACTGGATTTGATGCTTTGCATTCGATATCAGTGGTTCTCAAATAGTTAGACAACAGATTACTGAAATTTTAATTAGCCAAGGGTGTCTGGATACTGCAAAGAACTTGAGATCCATGACGGATCGTAGGTTTTGATAGTATTTTAGCTAGGCTGAACCTTGTGCATTTAGAGGCGGAGTACAACAAGTCTCTAAATGGAGATGCATCTAGCTGAATGTCATCTGCTTAAGCAGGGCAGATAAAAGACAGACTTGTGGACACAAGATTTAACTCTTGAACTAAGCTTGAAAGCGTAAGGGATATAGTTTCTACATTCAGGGTTAAAATTGCTCATGGTGTTATTTAACACTAACCGATGTCAACCGATGACACTTAAGACTATTATCTCACTTCTTGAACCAGCCTTAATATAATCTCCACGGCTGAATTTTCTCATATGATCCCTTCAAAGACCATTAGAGCTCTGGATTTGGGTTAAACGTCCTAAATTCTGGCGGCCGGACATTCACGAACCACTCTTCATAAATCTTTTCCCCAAAACCAGAGGGCGCAGCCTCAGAAGAACAAGAGGAGGGAGACTGAAGACACGACAGTCATCATAACAAAACCACTCCAAGCATTGAGAAGGAAAGACCAGAACGCAAGACGTGAATATCCAGAACAACGGGAACACAGGGCCCAGAATCGAACTACCCGGAACAAGAACACAAGATGAACGGATGACCGTGGGACTAAAGCACATAGCAAATTTCAGGTGGTCCAATCATTGGCAAATCATATTCATTCAGCCAAAGAATGACTAAACGACACGCTGCTCAAAACCGAGAGATGACATAATGGGGAGAGAGGCATGCATGATGAACCATCCAGATTCATAGAAGAAGATAAATCCGGAAGGGTGGAGGACCATACATTATAGATAATGCGGAAAGCCAGATTCGAAAGTGAATTTTATTTTATTTTTTTTATTAAGTCACAGAGATGCAAAAGACCAAGGATGCAGAGGAAAACTGACCACCGAGAAATCATCAATAACACGCAAAACGAAGGGGAGCCCAGAGGCCTACACAAAGTCCAGAACATGCTTCTGATATTACAGTCGATGTAATGAGGACTGCCACGACGGCTGAACATAAACCGATAAACACTTGAGTGCCAACTAAATGCCAAGAGGCAACTGGGAGGCATAGAGAGGCAGGACAGTGAGAACATCAGCGATAACAGTCATCCCCAGCCACATATCGCGTTCGGATTAAAATCATGGGGATGGCAATGTCAGTCGAAGTAGTAAACCTCAGTGGCGGATTTGAAAACGTGGCCCTGGAAGAATCCCATCACATAGCCTCCACAAACCTTTGAACCAGAGAGAAAATAACAAATAACTGTCCAGTTGAGAAAACAAGCCACGAAGAAACTGACTCACTCACGAGTGCGGCTGACGCAAGTCCCCGAAGGCCAGGGCTGGGCCCACTGGGGTACACAGAGCAGGGTGACGCCCACACACCAGCCAGCCCAAAGGAAGGAAAGGCGACGCTGAACATGCGGAGGCAACGAAGTAGGACCGTCGATCGAATTAAAATGTTTTATAAAAGAGACCAATCATAGGGAAAATATCCAGCAACTTTCTGTGCTGTGGTCTGCTGGTGTGGAGGCATTAGTGAAAGGGACAAATAGAAACTGGACAAGCTGGTCAAGAGAGCTAGCTCTGTCCTGGGCTGCCCTCTGGACTCAGTAGACTCTGAAGGTGAGAGGAGGATGCTGACCAAGCTGTCCAGCATCCAAACAACCCCTCCCACCCCCTGTATGCAACGATGAGGACTATGAGGAGCTCATTCAGCCAGAGACTGCTACACCCCCGTTACCGGAGGTCCTTCATCCCAACAGCAGTTAGACTATACGATAACACGGTCTAGGACTGTTGAAAACTGCTGCTGCTATTTATTGCCTTATTTAATCCGTTATTTATGACCTGTACTTTTACTTCCACCTTGTATTATTTTTATTCTTACTCATTGCTACTTTGTTTTTCGTACTTTTCCAACTGCTATTTTTTTTTCTTTCTTGTTTTTGGCTGCTGTGACAACCCAATATCCCCCCGGGGATCAATAAAGTCCTATCTTATCTTATCTTATCAGCGGGCACGGAGAATGGCGACGAATGTAGTGCTGAAGGTAAGAAAGAGAATGAACAACTGCACACCTGGACTTAAATAGGACGCTGAGCAGTTTAGTTAATTAACTGACCCGCCCTAGGGGAGTAATGTGTTAAACACTGCCGAGTGTCTGCCAGAAATTGCGACGGGGTCGCTTATTTCAGTCAGTCAACTCATGCAGTAAAATATTTATTTCACATCTTTTAGTTTGCTTTCACATTCTTTGTTTTGCTTTCACATTCTTTGACATTCACTTTCCTTAGCATTCACATTCCTATAAGTTAGCATTTCACATTTTTCCAAGTTAGTATTTCACATGTTTTCCAAGTTAGAATTTCGCATTCCTCTAAGTTAGCATTTCGCATTCCTCTAAGTTGGCATTTCACATTCCTTTATAATTGCCATTTCCCATTCCTTTAAATTTCCATTTCACATTCCTTTATAATTGCCATTTCCCATTCCTTTAAATTTCCATTTCACATTCCTTTATAATTGGCATTTCACATTCTTTTAGTTTTGGCATAAGACTCCGTGCAATTCCATGAGACAAATTTCCATAAACTTAATAACTACACCTAACTGAGCTCACAGGTGGAAGCCAGGGAGGAGGGTGGGGCGAAGAACGCAGTGCTGCAGTAAAGAAGGACGAACAGCTTACACACTTAGACTTAAATAGGACGCTGCACAAGTGAGTTGATTAATTGACCCGCCCTAGGGGAGTGGCCTAAGTAACCACCTGCTTGAGATTGACTGCTGAAATGCTCCAAAGGTCGCTCACTTAGTGTTCTGTTTTTGTTTATAGCATCCACTGCATTCAAATGGGCAGTATTTCATTCATTTAAAAACTGTTGTCATTGACATGTTGTGCTCATTTGTACCTGTATACACCTTCATTGTGCAGCGTTCATGCGCAGCTCTGCTTTTTGTTGTTTGTTGAGACTGATTCAAACTTTTGGCTGCACAATCAAATGTGGACGTCGAATTAGATAACATAGAATTACATAGTGTTTGGCAATTGTATTCACTTCAACCAGATTTTTTACTTTCTTTGCTAGAAGCACATGTAGTGCATAATCATCAATGATTATTGCTCCAAAATTGATCAAGAACTTTAGAATATGTGTTATTGACTAGACTTGAAGTGCATCTATTGACAATCAATTTGTTAAAAAAAAGAGAAAATAAACCTTGGCACCGATATGTGTATTTACGCATTACAGGAAGTAGTCAGGAAATACCAGAATCTAAATACATCTGTTTTTGTGTTTTATCGATGCCACTAAGGCCTTTGACAGGGTGAACCACCACAAACTACACTGACCAAAAATATAAACGCAACACTTTTGTTATTGCTCCCATTTTTATGGTATGAACGCAAAGATGTGAAACATTTTCCACATACACAAAATAACCAGTTCTCTGAAATATCGTTCACATATCTGTCTAAATCTGTGATAGTGAGCACTTCTCCTTTGCCACGACAATTCATCCCACGTCGCAGGTGTGCCATATCAAGATGCTGATTAGACAGCATGATTATTGCACAGGTGTGCCTTATACTGGCCACAAGAAAAGGCCACTCTGAAATCTTCAGTTTTGTTTATTGAGGGGGTCAGGGGACTCAGACAACCAGTCAGTATCTGGTGTGACCACCATTTGCCTCATGAAGTGCGACACATCTCTTTCGCATAGAGTTGATCAGGTTGTCTATTGTTGTCGAGTCTTTTGGTCTCCCCCAACTCCTGTCTGACTCGATAGACCATGTTTTCCAAAGGACATGGAAACAACTCAATCACACATCTACTTTGCTTTGCCTTTATATTTATGTTGGCTGAAGATGATAGGTTGAAAACCAGTTTTTTCTTTGGCTTGGTTTCTGGGGCTGAAGTGGAATCAGACCAAACAAAGGTGCAGGTGTAAGATTTTTCAGTAATGAATGAGTTGAGCTAGGTATCTGTTTGATGTTGACATTGGGAATATCTGGCCCGGGTAGAGACATTCCCAACAGCTAAGATGTTGAACATGACAATTATGGCCTGTGGAATGTTGGTCCACTCTTTTTCAATGGCTGTGCGAAGTTGCTGGATATTGGCAATAACTGGAACACGCCGTCGTATACGCCGATCCAGGACATCCCAAACATGCTCAATGGGTGACCTGTCCGGTGAGTATGCTGGCAATACAAGAACTGGGATCTTTTCAGCTTCCAAGAATTGTGTACAGATCCTTGCAACATGGGGCCGTGCATTATCATGCTGCAACATGAGGTGATGTTGTTGGATGTACAGCACAACAATGGGCCCCAGGATCTCGTCACGGTATCTCTGTGCATTCAAAATGCCATCAATGAAATGCACCTGTGTTCGTCGCCCATAACATAACCCGCCCATACCATAACCCCACTACCACCATGGGCTACTCGATCCACAACATTGACATCAGAAAACCGCTCACCCACACGAAGCCACACACGCTGTCTGCCATCTGCCCTGAACAGTGTAAACCAGGATTCATCCATGAAGAGAACACCTCTCCAACGTGCCAGACGCCATCGCATGTGAACATTTGCCCACTCAAGTCGGTTACGACGACGAACTGGAGTGAGGTCGAGACCTCAATGAGGACGACGAGCATGCAGATGAGCTTCCCTGAGACGGTTTCTGACAGTTTGTGCAGAAATTCTGTGGTTATGCAAACCGATTGTTTCAGCAGCTGTCCGAGTGGCTGGTCTCAGACCATCTTGGAGGTGGACATGCTGGATGTGGAGGTCTTGGGCTGGTGTGGTTACACGTGGTCTGCAGTTGTGAGGCCGGTTGGATGTGCTGCCAAATTCTCGAAAACCCCTTTGGAGACGGCTTATGGTGGAGAAATGGACATTCAATTCACTAGCAACAGCTCTGGTGGACATCCCTGCTATCAGCATGACAATTGAGACATCTGTGGCATTGCGCTGTGTGATACAACTGAAGATTTCAGAGTGGCCTTTTCTTGTGGCCAGTCTAAGGCACACCTGTGCAATAAACATGCTGTCTAATCAGCATCTTGATATGGCACACCAGCGCGGTGAATGGATTGTCGTGGCAAAGGAGAAGTGCTCACTATCACAGATTTAGACAGGTTTGTGAACAATATTTAAGAGAACTGGTGTATGTGGAAAATGTTTCACATCTTTGAGTTCATACAATACAAAATGGGAGCAATAGCAAAAGTGCTGCGTTGTTCAACAGGGAGGTATTCTTTCTCCATTTGTATCAACCCTTGTGCTATTTTAGATGACCCCCCCCCCTTCCATTGAGGTGTTCTCCCTACCATGACAAAGGTGGATAAAGGTGGAAAGATTTCATGTAATCCATGGACACCAGTGAAGATCACAAATCATTGAAGAAAAAAGGTTCAGAGCACTGTCTAGTGGGTCTAGATGACCCAACTCCCAACTGTAAAGTGCCTAGGATAGAACAAGAGTTACAAGTATTTATTGATCATCTTGCAACTGAGTTAAATCTACCCATACTGGATGTTTTGTTGGATGTCAGGTTTTTAACCATCTTATGTACGCTGATGACCTTGTAATTTTTAGTCCGTACAGTCCTGGGATGCAAAAACATTTAGCTTTAATGTATATGTTATACATATACATGTATATATACCAGTTATTTTGTGTTACCTTGTAAATAAATAGTTTTAGTAAAACTCAAGAATAAATGTTAAAACTAAAGAACTAGATATAGTTTTTGATTTTTGTTTTCTTTATGAAAGATTAACTCCTTGGTATTGCTCAGAGTAACATGAAATAGAAAAAAACAAGATAGATTTTCTGTAAGTGTTGAGATGTTGACCACTGAAGCTTTTCATCTAAGATGCTCATAGACAAAAAAGTTTAAAAATGTATAAATGTCTTAAAAGTTCAACAAATATGTAGTGAAACCCTGGAGTACTAGATGAAGGTGGTAGAAATGTTAAAATATGCCAACAGGCCTAAAATGAGTGTGAAGAGCCACATAGAGCAAGAGCGGCAAATATCCAGACCTCTTTGCGTGACTGCAGAAGGAAAGGGTGGCAGGTGTGGAAAATTCTCTTTTTCCATCTGTCAGTGTGGAACACTCACAGCCATTCGAATGTCAGGAAGGTAGAGAAATGTCAGCAGAAGGACCCTCTCGTTGGTTATGGAATCAGGTTAGATGATTAGACAGAATCCAGGGGAAGAAGATGAGCAGCATTTTGGTGACCACTTCCAACTCTCCACTGACACACTGGCTTTTTATGACATTTCTCCTTTAGTAGAAAGATTGCAGAAATTTCTCTTCAGAGTTTTGTCTCTTTCATTTTGGCACCCAGATTATCACTTCACATTAAGTATGACAACTTGAGCCAGAGGGTAGTGCAATTTCCCCAATATCATGTTTGCAATGCTAAACGACATATTAGGAATCCTAATCAAACTACAAATACACATGGACGGGCAACAACAGACTGTCAAAGAGAATAGAATAGAATAGAATAGAATAGAATAGAATAGAATAGAATAGAATAGAATAGAATAGAATAGAATAGAATAGAATAGAATAGAATGCCTTTATTGTCAATGTACACATGTACAATTCGCATCACACACACATGCAGTGAAATTAAAGCCGCTCACTATTCAGTGCAAACATGCAAGAGAGAAGTAAACTCACAAAATAATATAATAATAAAATAAAATAATTTCACAAAATGAAGAGCACAATTTACGAAGTACAATCTACAAAAGAACAAAGTCTACAATAGAAATTTCTGCAGAGAGGTAGTTATAACAAACACAAAAAAACCTGCTGTGTCCATGATGGCAGAGATATATTGCACTTAATGTTTTGCACATGATGAGATGATATTGCACTTATTGAGATGGTGTTGACATGATGGGATGCGCATGAGAGAGAGACATGGGGGTGGAGCTGTCAGTGACCGTGCATGTGGGAGTTCAGGATGGTTATGGCTTTTAAGGCGGTTTGTCCTTGACCTGATGCACCTGTAGCGCCTTCCTGAGGGCAACAGGTCAAACAGTCCAGAGCCAGGGTGGGAACTGTCTTTTATGATCTTCCCAGCTCTGCTAAGACAGCGGGAAGAGTAGATGTCCGTCAGGGAGGGGAGGAGGGAGCCGATGATCCTCTGAGCTGCTGTGACTACCCTCTGCAGTGTCTCCCTGTCCTCCATGGTGCAGCTGCCGTACCACACCGTAATGCAGTACGTCAGAAGGCTTTCTATGGACGTACGGTAGAAGGTTGTCAGCAGGCTGGGGTCCAGATTGTGCTTCCTGAGGACCCACAGAAAGTGGAGTCTCTGCTGGGCCTTTTTGATGACGTCTGTGATGTTTTCTGTCCAGGAGATGTTGGAGAATACAACACCCAGAAACCTGAAGGTGTGGACCCTCTCCACATGCTCTCCATTGATATAGAGGGGAGCTGGGTCGGTGCTGTGCCTCCTGAGGTCCACGATGATCTCTTTGGTTTTCTTGGTGTTCAGAGCTAGGTTGTTGTCTGAACACCAAGCTGCCAGCTTCAGGACCCCCTCCCTGTAGGCCACCTCTTCTCCCTTTGAGATGAGTCCGACGACTGTGGTGTCATCAGCAAACTTCACGATGAGGTTGCTGTCGTGCTGCCGACTGCAGTCGTGGGTGTAGAGGCAGTACAGGAGGGGGCTCAGCACACAGCCCTGTGGGGAGCCAGTGCTTAGTGTGTGTGTGGGAGAGAGGTGGGGGCCCAGCCTCACTGCCTGGGGCCGGAGCTGAAGATAAGACAGAGATCACAATCCCTACATAAACACTTGTGAAAATCAATTAACAAATGTCATGTAAATAAATGTTCTCCAATCGACTGAAGATGTTTGAAATTTAAAAAATGAAGAAGAGGGCTGTGTGTTTTTAGAAGAGTTGAACAGGTTTTGGGAAATCAGGAGAGTCGACCAGATGAGTGGACATATAAATTACACATACGTTTGACATGCAAGTGATGCTGTCATATGCCCTAACATCACACACCCCAGTCATAGCGAGGAGTACGGACTCCTCACTCCTACACAAATGCTGCATGCACAGGGTATGCATGTGATACTCACCCAGACTGCCCATAAAAAACTTGTAGGATTTTCTCATTGCTAACACTCAGACTGCACGCACAGAGTGCACAAGGAGCATGCAGATAATATAACCCTTGTGCAATCCTGTGGGGTCCAGATGACCTGATCCTTACATTGACATGTTCTCCCTACCATGACAAAGGTGGATAAAGGTGAAGAGGATTTCATGTAATCCATGGACACCAGTGAAGATCACAAGTCATTGAAGAAAAAAGGTTTAGCGCACCGTCTAGTGGGTCTAGATGACCCTACTACCAATGTTAAAGTGCCTAGGATAGCACCAGGATTACGAACAGCACTGACAGGCTCCCTGTCCGGTGCACACGTTCTGGAGGGTTTGGAAAAAAAAAGAAAAATCCAAATGACGTGCCTGTGCCTCACCTACATGTGCATGAAGATTTTTGTTCTACGGGCTCACCGAGCAATCTATGATCTTAAAACGTTCCTGTTATGATTAAGGAAATGTGAGAGGGAAAGATGACAGATGAGTGTGGTGTATGTTAGTGAGCACAGAGTAGAAGAGGTGACTGTTGTGGGGAAGAAGGACCAAAGATCAGTGTGGACGAAGTGAGGAAGAAGAGGATGAAGAGTGGAAAGGCAGCTGTCCCTGACAACAAACCTTAGGAGGTATGCAGGACTTTAGGAAAGGTGGCAGTAGAGTAACTGGGTCTGACTGGGATGTTTAACAAGATCTTGGAGAGTGACAGAATGTTGAGCAACGGCGAAGAATTGATCAGATCTTATTTTTAAGAAAGGGTCGTGAAGAGAAATTACAGAGGAATAAAACTGATGAATCATAATGAAGTTATGAGAAATATGATGAGGTTGTAGCTACCAAAAAAGAGTTCAGGAGGAAGACCAAAGAGGAAGTTCATAGACGCACTGAAGGAGAACATGAGGGTGGTTGGAGTGTGGAGGATGCAGAGAGGAGGATTAGATGAAGGTGGATGATTCACTGCAGCGACCCCTAAAGGGGGCAGCTGAAAGGCAAAGATGAAGATATAAAAAAGAAATCAATAATAACATCTTTTTAAAAAGTGTGAAGTTAAAATGACAATGTAATAATAGTTATCAAATCCAAAATACAGGAAAAAAAAACAAAAAAACCTTGAGCAGTGTTTGTGTCTTAAAGAATTTCACTGTTTACTAAATCACGGCTGAACGAACTCCCGGTGAGCGCTCTGACGAGACGTGGCGAGGGGATGTGTGATCGATTTAGCGAGCCAGTGAACAGAGCTGTGACTGGCTGCTCTCAGCTGGGAGGAGACACAACCACCAACACTCAGCTTCCCAATTAGACGTTTTCAGACACAGTAAACCACCAAAGAAATAATGAGGCCAATGTACTCAGACCTTCTCTTTCCTTTTTCTGTTCACACAGAATGGATTGTGTGGCTAATTTGGCAGTTAAATGTAACCAAGTCGAGTGTGAGACTGAAACACTGGTGTACACACTCTGCCCTTTTTTTCCTTCTATTGTTTGGATAAAATTTGTTTTTAGGTGTTGCAGTCAGATTCTTTTCAAGGCAATCTTGGTGTGGATGCTGAAAACTTTGGAAAACTCTTGCCCGAACATGACATGACTGCTGCTTTTCTTAGAAAAGCTGGAGAACACAAGGCAAAATGGGCAAAACAAACATAAAAATTGACCTTAATGAATTATGATTGTTATCACACAGGTCAGTTCAGACTGTCCAAACGGTAGGATAATAGCCCATAAATCAGCTCATTGTCAGGGGAAATTGAGAAAACTCAGCATGACAATAGAGTTGATACTTCTCTGATTTTCTAATGGAAAAAACTTTATCTCTGAGCTGAAAGGCTTGAGAATCACAGAACTACACAGATTTCAAACTACACGTCAGATTGATATTTATACCAGCCATAAAAATGAAATATTCATCAGACAGGGAGTTTGACCTGATAATAATAACAAATGCTGGTAAGCTGGGTGCTCCCTTAGAGATAGGGTGAGAAGCCCAGTCACCCACAGAGAGGTCGGAGTAAAGCCCCTGCTCCTTCACATCCAGAGGAGCCAGTCTTGTTGGCTTGAGCATCTAGTCCGGAAGCCTTTTGATCACCTTCCTGGGGGGGTGTGCTGGGTATATCCCACTGGGTGGAGACTCCGGGGCAGACCCAAGCCATGCTATGTCTCTCGGCTGGCCTGGGGACATCTTGGGATCCCCCTGGGGAGCCGGAGGAAGTGGCTGAGGAGAGGGAAGTCTGGACATCTTTGCTAAGACTGCTCCCCCCGGAACCCGGTCCTGGATCTCTACCAAACCACCTGTGCAACTCAATGAAAGCTGAGGCGACCCCTGAAGGGATATGCAATAGGGGAACAACAACAACATCGTCTTCATGCCCACCTGTTTTCTGCTCAGAAATTCACTCTTTTGTAGCAAGCAAACCTCTCACAGGTGCTTATTTTGTAAAATGCCTAGCAAAGCCTTTCTTCTTCTTGTGTTCTCCATGTATCTACAAATACTCAACACCAAGTGCTTCCCACAGTGTAATTGGTTTAAGTGGAAGACAGAAGAAAAGATCCCGGCAGACAGATGCCTGGCTTTGTTTTACCAAAGCTGATTGGCACTCTTCCATCAGACAAGCATGCCCGTCATCCCTGAAGTCCTCGCCTTTGTGTCAGGTTACATTCTTTCAACTGCTTTTGTGATGCACTTGCGTTTGATCAGGTCTTCATAGTGTTTTATGTTGTCACACTGAATGATGAGGATGTGTGTAGCCAATGTTCATACAGGTCTCACAATGCAGCTTAAAAAGATGATCAGCACACAATGTTTCCTGCCAGAGTGCTTGGGAAAATTATGCAGTTACATAGTAACTGCTAATTAAAGGAAAATGTCAAACATCGTGCACATGTTATTTGTGGCCATAGCCATATGGCTGTGCTTTGGTTTGATTTAGTCCCTTAGACTCGACAGCATCCTCTCATCTTCATAAGAAAATATTATAGACATCTGCCGTCACTGTGCCGTTCTCAGAGGGGCGCAAATTGAAAAATGCAATTTTCAGAGAAATTTCACATCATCTCCAAAATCAGCCTTAGAGCAAAGGTTGTAGTCATTCTTTTCTTGGAGGTTAAACTTTTTTTTTTTAAACAGAATTACTCTGGATGTAATCCTTCTATTGCCATTGCGTCAAAGATCAGTAAGTTTAGCTATTTAGAAATGAACATTTATTGATGTGACTGTAAAAACACAATAGAAAATACAAGGCTTTGTTCTCCCTGCACTAATCTGCACATCCACTCTTTGGTCATGCAATCACCAGGAAATGGAACGGTTCCACTCTTTGTGGGCTATGAAGTCTAGCTGGAGAGTCCAGCTCACATTTTGAACAGTGTGAATTGTATTTCCTTTTAGCCTCTCCCATCAGGGTCCTCTACAGCAAATCCCCCCCATGATTTGCACATGTGGTTTGGCCTCAGTTTCACAGCGAATGAGTGATGGGATTTATGGCTCTTTTTAGGGAGCCGAATCTTTTGGATCAGTTCATTTCAAAGACTGGATCCTTTGGCTCTTTTTATATTTATTCCTTTTTGAAGAAGCCAGTCTGGAGTTTATACATGTTATCCTGGAAATAATCACAGGGAGGATTGATGGGCTGAGATCTGGATCACAATAATTCAAATTCAGATTTTCCACCAATAATTAAATTTGAATTATATATTTTGGAATTTTAGATAAGATGTTTAGATAAGATTTGGTCCCGTTTCTCACAGACAAAACTGAGTGAGAGCTGAAAAATCTCACTACAGTCTAAAAAAAGAAAGAAATGGAACATTTGGTTATTTATACTATAACAGCGTTATATTTTCAATAGGCAAAATTTTGATTTATTTAATCTGACATCAGCACATTTAAGTTCATTTCAAAATAAAATTCACTGTCAAAAAATATTCTCCTAAAGCAGTAAATTTACTTGAAGTTATTATTATCATTTAAGAACTTGGCTTCTGAACAGAAACTATAGGTTCTGCTGTGCAGCAGAAAATATGATAATATAAACTAAAAAATGTGCTTTAAACTTAATGCAATGATGAAGAGTTCTGACAATAGATTTAATCATCATTAGTCATCTGACGTGCATTTTGGAAGATTGATAAAACACAAAGCCTCCTAATTTAGTGTCACGTCAAGAGTGTTATTTTACTATTATATGATCATCTAATTTAAAAAAAACGTAAACGGTAACAAAATGTAACAAACAAACCCCTTTTTTAAAAACAATAAGAAACTATCAGGCAAGTTGAAGCTCCGTGGAAAATACTTCTGGTGGAACATTTTAACACAAACATTTTTAACAAACAGAAAACCTTAAACTCATGACTACTCCAGATCCACAACTGAGTGCCCCCCACCCCCTTGCATGCTCCAGTTACCTGCACATGCATTATTACACACAACAGAGTTCCACAACATTTGATAGATTCTAAAGAACTTAAAATGGTCATTTGTATAACTTGCTGCCTTAGGAGGTTATTTTTACTAATATCCAAAGCTATTCCAATCAAAATTATCTTAATAGGTCAAGTTACATCTGAAATTATGACCTCTTATTTTGACATTGACATCATTTTTATTAATAACAAATTTAAGACCAACACTAGTCAACTCCTAAATAGATCAAACACAAGCTCCAGTGTCTGTATTTTTGAGTTTGTGTCTTCCTGTGTTTGTGTGTGTCTTTGCTTGTTTTTGTGTCTCTCTCTGTTTTTGTGTGTTGCATCTTCCTGTGTGTTATTTCCTTTTAGGTGTAGACACGTGTAAACAACTAAATTAACACAAAATACCAAAGTGCATTGGCGAGGTTAGACAACAATGAACCATCAGAAAAGGTAACATCCTCATAAAATACCACATATAGGAAAGTAACTGAACTCCAACTGTGAGCAATCATAGGCACTGTGCTTTAGGAACTTGGTAAACTCTTTTCCTTTACTCATTTCCTGTAGTTTACCTTTGAGGACCTGTACCTTGCATGGCAGTTTTGTCCATCCATGTCCAGCAACATTTTCTGCATGAACTCAAAAGTGTATTTCAGTTTAATGGGGAACTTCAGATTAAGGAAGTAAGCACAACCATATGCCACATCCTTTGCGTCCTTCACGTAACAAATATTAGTAAGGGTAAAGTGAGGGGGCATTGAAGAGGATGGATAATGGATAGCACTTGGTCCTGATGATAACCCTATAGAAGTATGGAAGTGTCTAAGAGAGATAGCAGTGGAGTTTTGTAATGTGTTGTTTATCAGCATCTTAGGTGGTGAGAAGATGCCTGAGGAATGGAGGAGAAGTGTGATGGCGTCCTTAGTTAGGAATAGGGGAGATGTGCATAGTTGTAGCAACTACAGAGGAATAGAACTGATGAGTCATACAATGACGTTATGGGAAAGAGTAGTTGAAGCTAGACTGACAGCAGAAGTGAACATTTGTGAGCAGCTGGATGGTTTCATGCCAAGAAAGAGCTCTACAGATGCAATATTAGCTTTGAGGATGTTGATAGAGAAGTACAGAGAAGGTCAGAGAGAGACACACTGTCTCTGTAGATCTAGAGAAAGTTTATGACCGGATACCTAGAGAGGAACTGTGGTATTGTATGAGGAAGTCTGGAGTGATAGAGAAATACAGTTCGCCTTTAAATATTTGTGGATTCAGGTATTCTTGTTTTTGTTTTGTTTTTTAATCACGTGACTCCTCTGTTTCATCTCAAAAACTCAAGATGCCTGTATGAGACTTTTGTGTCCAAGGAAGGAATGTCTGAGGAAGGGGGTTACAGATGAAGAGCACGCCGACTATAACCTATAACCTATAACTGCTATAACCAAAATTTGTACCCCTGTATTGAGAGCTGGCATCAGCTGACTCAACAGTGGCTGGAAAATATAATATGCTGAAGAAGATAATGACAGATAATAATTATCCCCCACATTAATGAATGATGGATGAAACCAGACTCTTCTGCGTGTTTGAGGATTGCCGTGCCCGATGCTTAATTCGCACTGCAGGAGCACTTGCACTTAACTGATTAAGAAGGCAGCACAGGCGTCTGGTTTTAAGGCACATAGATACACTACTACTGTGTGTTATAAAGTATGCTATAGTACAGTCAATTGCTCTGGAAAAAAAAAAAACTAAGTTGAGCAATTCTTCAATATTCTTTAATAAATATTTTACAAAGCACCAGAAATATCTCAGAATGTTTTTGTAGTTAGGTTTTTGTTGTAATTAGTAAGAATCGGTGACGTACATTCTTTGGCCGGGGTGGGTGGGATGGGTTGGTGGTTCTTTGTATTAGCAGATTCTGATGACATTTTGATCTCGAGACCCACGTGCAGCACATCAGAGCAGTTTTACAATATCTTCTCGAGAACCAGCTGACCTGCAAGGCTGAGAAATGCGAGTTCCACAAGACTCAGACCAAGTCTCCTGGCCATGTGATAACCCCTGGAACTGCGCAGATGGACAATGCTAAGGTTAACGCGGTTCTCAAGTGGGCAGTCCCTTCTGGATAGGGATGGATGCCGAGCCCCGGTATTGAACGAGCCCCGGGGCAACATTCTTCAAGATCTCAGTATCGTTAAGATCTGACCTCAACGGTTCTGCTATCGGTACTGGAGGAGTCGCGTCTTTTCTGTCAAACGTCTAAGTGTTATCTGCCATATTTAACTCACCAAGTCAGTCAATTTTCAGTTAATTACTGATGATATAAATTTCGCTATTCTCAGTGAAGAGGAGAGGTCTCTCTGGCTATTTGTGTGCACGGGGGCGGGGCTATTGTTCAGACAGAACGCAGCGCACACACAAGACAAGCCCAGTGTTGCCAGATACTGTCACAGTTTTCCAGCCCAAAAGTCATCTGAAAACTGCCAGAACCAGCAAAAAAATGCCCAACCGGGCCATATGTATATTTAAATATATATACATACACGCCCTCCCCGGTGGTCTGGATCTGTGATTGACAGTGATGTTAGCTCATAGCCTGTAAAAACAATGGAAGAATCGAGGTGCACCATTGCTTCCTGACACGGGCGCCGCCTTTTTGAAGTCAGTAAAGAGTTATTGGTGTGAGTCGCTCTGAGTCATCGGGACAGTAGTTGCCCATATATAGATTACTCAGTTGATGAATCCCGAAATTCAACTTTACTACATGTCAGGGGCAGAAGGCTGATGGTTATAAATATAAATTATGTATAAATTGATTGTTTAGTTACCCTTAATGCTGCTGTAATTACAGTATTTGAACTCTCTGCAAAGAACACACTGGGGGGGGGGGGGGGGGGGTCAACGCGCGTGGGAAACCAACTTGGCTGCAGACAGAGGACGTGAACAGGTAGAGAGGCGGGGGCTTAGACTCACCGCTTACGTCTGCAGATCACCGCAACAAACTAACAGCTGCTTCCAAATAAAAAAAACTTGTCATCCATAAAATGAATGTCATTTATTGGGTTTTTATTTTTATTGTTTCATTTCCTATCACAAATAAGTTGTTTTGGTTTCGTTTAGCACAGCAGCAAAATATGTCTCTTAAAAAGGCCCCCATGCTCCGCCCAAAAGGTCAACTGTAGTCTGAACCAGCTGAGGAAAATTTAAACTTTTTTTTCAGAAAATGAAATGATCTTAAAGTAATTCGTAAAGGGCATGAAGACTTTCTTAGGGTCATGCAACTGTAAACTCTAAAACATGTGGAGAAAACAAGGACAGATTTCCTCCAAGAGCTGTTCTTCATCCAGCTGTTCTTCATTCAGCTCCTCTTCATCCAGCTGTTCTTCATTCAGCTCCTCTTCATTCAGCTCCTCTTCATTCAGCTCCTCTTCATCCAGCTCCTCTTCATTCAGGTGTTCTTCATTCAGCTCCTCTTCATCCAGCTCCTCTTCATTCAGGTGTTTTTCATTCAGCTTCTCTTCATCCAGGACCTCTTCATCCAGCTGTTCTTCATTCAGCTCCTCTTCATCCAGCTGTTCTTCATTCTGCTGTTCTTCATTCAGCTCCTCTTCATCCAGCTGTTCTTCATCCAGCTGTTCTTTATTCAGCCCCCTTTCATTCAGCTGTTTTTCATTCAGCTGTTCTTCATTCAGCTCCTCTTCATCCAGCTTTTCTTCATTCAGCGCCTCATCATCTGATTTTTCAGATCAGAAATTGAAGAAAAAACGCCCAAAAAAAAGATGTACCGCCAAAGGAGTCAAAAGAACAAAGGACAAAAGAAAGATAAAGAAGACAAAATTGCAACACAGCAGAGGAAGAGGTAAGCGTAAAGAGAGGACAGTAAAAAGGCCACTCCCCTCACGTGTGTCAGGGTGTCGAGCATGTAGACATCACATCTGTCTCTCTGTTTCTCTGTCTCTGTCTTTTTCTATGTCTGTCTATCTGTCTTTCTGTTTTTGTATAAAGCTTTTTTCAAAATGTACTTCCTGGTGGGTATAGTATTGTGAACTCTCCAATTGCCTTGTGTGTGTAATCTTCATTACTTTTTGCAACCACATTGCATCTGTGTCTGTGTCCCTGTGTTGATTGACTTACTTACATATCTGTTTCAGCACATCATCCTGAAGAGGTCATCAAGAGATACAAAAAAGTCCTACTGGCTTACAAGAGAGGGAGAAAGCTGAGTTTGGCATATCAAAAGGTCGGTGTTGACCCAAACACCATTGTCAGCAACGCTCCCATCTGTGAATTGGCTGTGGTGGCCCCAAAGACATGCAAGGAGTTGCTGGAGCACAGCAACGACTTCAGGACTTTTACAAAAAAATCTCTGGAAGTGATAAATAGTGATACAAACCTTTTGAAGGAAGTTGAACATCCAAAGAAGAAGGGAAAACTGATTCCCCTGTCTAGGAAGGCTTAGGTGTTGTTACACTGTGGGATGGTGTCATAGAGTTGTTCAGTGTTGCTCAGATATATTGAGTTCAAATTGTTCTATAGCAATAATGTCAATGGCTTGTTATTGTTTAACCTTTGTACTATCTTAGATGACCCCCCCACCCCCCCCTTCCATTGAGGTGTTCTCCCTACCATGACAAAGGTGGATAAAGGTGTAAAGATTTCATGTAATCCATGGACACCAGTAAAGATCCCAAATCATTGAAGAAAAAAGGTTCAGAGCTCTGTCTAGTGGGTCTAGATGACCCAACTCCAAATGTTAAAGTGCCTAGGATAGCACAAGGGTTGATTTTTTTTTCTGTTCTGCGCAAAAAGTTCCCAAATTCTGTCTTATTCTCCTGATCTGCCGTGTGACGGCTCAGTATGTGTGGAAAAGGAATAAACAGTGTTCAACACTTCATTTGTGGTGTTTCTTTGGTCAAGTACGGTACACAGAAAAAGCTATTAGTGAAGGAAGGTCTAGATAAAGCATCTGATATATTGAATATTACATATTTTTGTACCTTGAACTTGTTCCACCCATTTGCTTTTCAACAAAGCTTTATTTGTAGATGGTTAACAACTATTAACAACTGATCTGTAAAGTGTGAGTTAATATACCAGTTAATCGTTAGTTATTAACTTGTAAATGTAACGTTATTATAAAGTTGGAATTGATCCTCATTTACAAATAGTTAAGAAATGGGGAATAGCTGCAACTTTATAATAACGTCCCAGTAACATGTATAAAATATTAACTGAATCTAAACAAGTCATTAGTAAGTAAATTATTAAGTGTTTCTTCATGATCTGACTAATTAATAAGGTACAATTAGAACTCATTAATATACAGGTAACATGTCATTTATAGCTCACTAACTAAAAGCTTTTAGTTATGTGCTGACTATCTATAAGATACATTTATAAATCCTGTTAACAGTTACTTAACAAGTTATTTATAACTCAATAACTAGCAGTTTTTTGACGATTTGTAAACTAGCTATAACGGATAGTTATTATAAAGTGTTACCTTTTATTTGTTTTATATTTACATCATGACAGTAATATGTCAAAACATTGCTGCTTATTTTTCTTTAAATAACTTATTTTTTCATGTATTTTACTTTTCAAGTTGGAAAAATGTATAAAGTAAAATGTTTTGTTAAAAACAATGTTGCATAATGAGGAAATAAAACACTTTGTTCTTTTTTTTTTTTTTTCCTCATAAAGTATAGATAAGAGTATCGTTAAAATACCAGGTCGATTAGCAGTATCAATAAGAGTAGTAGTACTGTTAGAACCTTAACGATACCCATCCCTTCTTCTGGACCTAAGGAGTTGTCACAGAGGGAAAAGGGAGGGAGTACCCAAGCGCAGAGAGGAGAGGAGGCAGGAGGATGCAGGGAATAGGGTTTACTAACAAAAAACTCGAAACTACAAAAACAAAACCACTGCAACAGGCAGGCATAACTCGAAACACTCGAAAGACTCAAAACCGGGGAAGAATACAATATGGACCAGCACAGGAGGAAGGGAAAGACAGGACTTACATACATACAAGGCAACAGACACAGGTGGAAACACTCAGGACTGATGTGGCAAGGTAAAACTTGAAACAACAACCAAACAGGAAATACTACAAAATAAAACAGGAAATCCAAGAACAAAACACAAAGGAACTGAAACCGTAACAGGAGTTGCAGCGCTTCCTTGGGTTTGCAATTTTTACGTCGTTTCCTCTGAGGCTTCAGTGGCGTGGCTGCACCTCTTCACAGACTCGGCTCGGCTCGGGTACATTTTGTCTGGGATGAGGGAGCAGATAAGGCGTTTACCGAGCTGAAAAGACGTTTCTCTGCGGCTCTTATCCTGACACCTCCAAAAATTCCTGTGGAGGTGGATGAGTCTGGAGTAGGGTTCAGATAGCGTCTGATAACAAAGTCCATCCCTGCGCATATTTCTCCTGCAACACTCTAAAAAGAAAAAAGTTGATCTAACTTAATTGAATCACTTCAATTGGTAACACCTAATTGAATTAAGCGTATTCAACTTAATTTTTAATAGTGTTCCAACTCAATTTGATAAATTGATCTGACTTAAACTTTTTTTTTTATTTTGCTTATACAATTTAAATTGACACTTTTTTCTAAAGTTTCAACCCATGTGCCTTAAAATTTATATATCAAAGACATGAATGACCCAGCAATAACTTGCATTACATGGCAGGGGCTCACATGTTGTGAACTCCATACTGTCCATAAAATTGGAAGGTATAATGTTTCACCGCACAATCATCATCCTCTCCCAAACATCCGTAACCTTGGGTTTCTCTTTGACACAAACCTATCACTTGAACAACATGTTAACCAAATCACTCAGTCTGCCTTTTTCCACCTGAAAAACATTGCCCGCCTCCATTCATCCCTCTCCTTTGCTGCTGCTGAAACCCTCATTCATGCTTTTATTACTTCCCGGTTAGATTATTGCAACAGCATACTCCATGGTACACCCTCCAGAATAATAAATAAGCTGCAATACATTAAGGGGCCTGTTTCAGAAAGGAGGTTAAGTGTAAACTCTGAGTGCCTTAACCCTGAAATCAGGGAAACCCTGGGTTTTCCGTTTCAGAATGGGAGGTTTGTTAAACCAGAGAAAGCAGAGTAAGTCAAACCCGTTTCTGAAAGAGAGGTAACTTATACTCTGAGTCAGTGTCCATGGTT
>CM074504.1:24230232-24245485 GCA_037389245.1 Oryzias sinensis
GGACAGAGAGAGCCACGAAACGTCCTCCTTAGCACAATTCTCCCTCCACCCTAAGAGGACGCACATCGAAAGCCTTCCAACAGCAACGGCTTGGTTTCACAGAGGCAGTCCAGTCATTCTTCTCACAGTCACCTGAAGCAGAACCGTCGCAGGAATAGCTACTGACGTTAGATGAAGCAAGGGTTCACCTTTTCTGTCCAGGAGACCCCTAAAGTCTTATCATCAGCCAACCTATAAAGTGCTTTCAATGAATAATCTCATCCTCATCATAATAATCTTCGTCTATACAGCTCAGCGTATCAATCCACAAAAAGTTAAGTGCAGGATAGAAATAGGACTATTTTAAAAGGATTTATTCAGGCACGGGCAGAGAGCTCCTCATCTTCTCCTTTGTTTCCTTCTTCCACAACCTCACTTGAACCTTTTTGTTCTTCTTTTCACTTCTTGAAAGGTGTCAACCTGCCGATGTTATGCCAGAAGGTGGTCTTGCGCTTGGGCTCGGCCAGCATGAAGACCTGCTGCTGTGGCAGAGCGGTGGGCAGGGACGGGTGTTTCTGCCGGAGCAGGAAGTCACAGTAGGGTCTGGTCACCGCTGAGGAGGACAACAGGTTGGTTTTTCTTTGGTTCTGACAAAAATACTGGAATCATCGGCATTTTTTGACATAATGATTATGGGCTCGTGCCCAGTGAGGCCACGCTAAAACCCACTGGGGGGCATCTCCTTCCTAAAACCCTGCATACCTTTGGGCTTCCCAGCTGGATGGCTTTTACAGGCATTTAGCATGGCCTGTTTCTTCTGCAGGTCAGTCAGAGAAAAGCCTAGAAAAAAAAAACAGCAGAGTATATTATTTAGTCAATGAGTATTTGTCTGCCCGTGTTAAAAATGTGACACTAAAGAAGCAGCAGACAAAGAGCAGATTTGGACATTTAGCTCACAACATCAGATTAAGACCTTCTCACTGGTAAAGTCTGAGTCCCAACTCTGTGGGTGAAAAATGGGCAAACCTGAACAGGGCACACAGGTGGCCTACAAGAAATATCAAGGTTACAAACCCCTCGGTGAGCCCAATGTTCATGCACATGTTTTCTACGGCCACGCTACGAGTGACCGGTCTAACGAAAACCTAAACAACACAACAGTACGTAAGGATCAACAAGGTGGGACGCAGGCGTGTCGTACAGAATTTTCTTTTTAAATCGCCGAAATCCTGCCAACTGTGAATCCTGTTATTGCTATTCACTATGGGGTGTATTAGCAAGAGTCTGGCGATACGATACGTATCACAATATTGTATGGCTTAGAAAAACACTCTACCCAAATTTCAATACGTCTTCCTTTGTCATAAAATGGTAAAATTCAATTTATTTAATGATCACAATGTTAAGCACTGCAGCTGTATCTCATGTATACGTTTCTTTTACTCAGGCAAATTCATTGTGCTTTTATTTTGGTAACTTAAAATACATAAAGAGAACAGTTAACATTGTCTGATTTCCACAACAACATATTTTTCAGTTTGAGAAAAAAAATTGAATGGTTCTAAGAGTATGATGAAAAAAAAATGTCTGTTTATTTCCAAGATTGCTTCATGGAGCTTCTCCAGAACTTTTAAACGGGTCAGGAGTCTGAAACGAAAAAACAACACTAATTCTCCAGAAACATTAAAGTGATGATGATGAGGCAGCATGACAGGATGAAGAAGACGCCTTAATGTGGCTAACATGCGTTATTTACGTGACAGCCACGTTTTCTCACACGCGGAAGTAAACCAGTAAACATGGCCTTTTTTCAGAGTGTTGTTACACATCAGTCTGATCCATCAGGTCCCTGAACTAGAACCCATTGCTGCGAGGTTCTGCAGAACTTTGGCCCGCTTTGCCGACAGCAGATTGGCCGATGAAGTGAAAACACGAGTCAGACTCTGAAGGACGCCCATAAATAATTAAATAAATATCATCCTGACAGCATTTTAAATCGATAAAATATCCACAAATGACCTATCGCGATAGATCACCAAAACGATTTGATCTAACACCCCCAGTGGCGTGCGGTCAGGTGAGGCACCTGTCATGATCGTGATAAAATAGAAAAAGGTAAATTAAGTAAATATTATTTTCCAGTAATCTGTGTTAAAAATACATTTTCAGTCAACTCAACATGTTTTCCACAGTTTCTGAGGTTAAAACTGCTGAATTTGAGTGTTGCGCAATCACAGAGGGAGCAGAAACTCCGGGTGAGGCTCTGAAGCTGCTGTGCCGAGTAAGCCCTGGCTGCAGCCTGCAGAATGGGTCAACATAGTGGAATGCTGGAACGCTGAGGAATGTGAACATGTTAACCCCGCCCACATTGAGCCCGTCTGCTGTGGAATGTTAACCCCGCCCACGTTGAGCCCGTGCATTTGATTCACCTTCATCAGTGCAGTTGTGATTGCAGGAAAGGGGAAGAATCAGCACATTTTGTGTCATTGGTAATTGTATGAGGAAAAAAGAGAACAGAGGGGAGGAAAATTTGAATGGTGCAATGTTTTTTTTATGTATCACTCAAAAAAATGATTCAAGCCCCTCTTTCATGTAACACAATAAAATTCTGTTTGTTTTATTTAAAAATATTTATTTTAAAAGATTGTATCTACATTTAATTGACCTAACACAAAATGTGTTAATAGTTTCCCCTATAACTCCAGTAATCCAAAATAATTGAGTTCAAGTAAGGGGCATGCTGTTGAATGCTGTTTTCCTGTTTCTCTTTATTCTTTTTGCCGTCTCACGTCTACAATTTTTCACCTATTTTAACCATTCAACTATTAAAATGTTCAACTCCTTCGTAATGTAATGCCTGCTATGACTATTAGTCCTTCAAATCCTTCGAATTTTCAAAAGTGAAAACTTTCGTTCGTTTTTTCCACGTAAAAAACGAAACTGTGGCATGAAATCGTTTCAACTCGGCTTCTCCCAATAAGACGATACACGACGAACCTCAATCATGGAAATGATGAATCTATTTATTTATACCGGCGGCCTCCTGTTGGACATAGAAGTGTTAACTCAGTGGCTTAGATAGCGGGTTTGTAACACAAAGGTTCCAAGTTCGACTCTGGCTACAGACTTCTGTTGCAGATTTTTTTCCTTTGCCTTTCTTGATAAAATTGAGTTCGACAAACTCGATTATATTTCGTTACATGGAAGAATTTTCTTTGAGGAGGGGTTACTCATATTTATTGGATGGAAATCCTGCCCACAATTAAATTGAGTTCATCCAATGAGTTATTTTTTTGAGTCTGTGAGGCCAGACAGAATTTACTAACTCCCTAATGCATGCACATGGAAACGTGTAAAAGGCATAAGAAGACAGCAATCACTGTATAAATTCTCTAATTCAATTAAACATTTTTTTTATTTAGCGCAAAAATTCAATTAAATATTTTTTTTTTATTTAGCGCAATGAAAAAAAATTGAAAAGGGATCATGAATACAAAGAAATATATTAGGAAAATACTAAACTTTAACAAAACAGACTAAACTAAACTGATATTCCTGTTCTTAGATCCCCCCCCTTCACGGTAAGGAAACACTCCTTAAAAACCGGTAGGTGGCAATATTGCACATGGAAACTTGTAAAACCAAAGAAGAAGACGGGCTCAATGTGGGCGGAGTTAACATTCCACAACGTGTTCACATTCCTCAGCGTTCCAGCATTCCACTATGTAGTGCAGTTCTGCAGGCTGCAGCCAGGGGTAGTTGGCTGAGCCTCATGTCTGAAGGCAGGACTCAATGTTAACAGAGACGTGCGGTGGAAGCCCTGCTGTAGACCCGTAGAAAGGGCTTTAGGTGAGGCAAGCCTCACCAGCAGGGAGGGGGCAGACGTGAGCTGACAGCTGCTTTGTAGCCACACTGGTGCCGTAGAAACAGACTAAGGACGTCTTTCTCCACTGAGAGGGAGAAACTCATATAAACTAAAGGAAAATAAGGAAGACTTTTCCAACAGATCATAGAGCTTTTTGTTGAGAAGGATCGGTGGACAGACTCAAAAAGTAAGGCCAAACATGTTTTTCAACGTTTGTTTTAAAATAACATGGTAGAAGTGGAAAAAAATGCAAATAAAATTATTTTTAATTGTAATTTACAATTTAATATTAATTTATTTTCACAGACATCATTTTATAACTGATTGAAGCTCCAGAATTTGAAGTTGGAAAATTACCATCGATAGATACTGCGGGTCAAATGTGTGCTGAACACATCTGTATAATTTAATTTGTTTACAGTACATATGGATAATTTATACACAAGAAGAGTGTTCTGTCTATATCTATAACAGAAATATTCTCTGTAGGACAAATATGTTTATGTGTATTTTATAAGCTGTTAGCTGCTGTTGGATGAATGGTGAAATATTTAGTTCTTTCATTGTAAATCTGACTCCAGAGGAGTCAGTGCCTCACCAGCCATCAACCTCACCGCACCTCACTGAACACCCCTACTACTCAAGTGATAAGTGCGGCCTGACTGTTGAAATGAGACAATCAGAGCGTAGTTTGTGTGGACATCTAAAGTACACATCACGTGCACACCCTGCCCGTGCGCCAGTAAGGAGCCAGAACCTGCACCTTACTGACTACTGGACAAGGGTGGCAAACTACAACTACAATCAGAAGTAAAGCATGTTTCCATCCAGATTCCATGTTATTTCTTTCTTTAATTATCAGAAGACTCATCTCCTACTCCGGTTCCTTTGTCAGATTTTTGGTTTTCTTTTTGTCAGTCACTCCACCTTCAGGTTCATGATCCAAAGCTGTCTTTAGTTCTGTTAATAACCCTCAGCCTATTTAAGTGTCTTGGTTTCTGTTCATCCTTGTCAGGTCATCTGCTCTGTTGTGTCACAGTTTTGTTTCTCCTCATAGTTTTGTCATGTTTCAGTTTGCTAATTAAATGTTTTATTTCCTGAGACCAATCCTGGTCTCCTGCATTTTGGGTCCTCCACCACGAGTTCCTGACAGTGGATCCTTGGACAAGACCCTACACGCTACTGCCTAACCTCCCTATAGCCAAGGAGTGACAATATCTTCTGTCTTCCTGTCCTTGTCCCCCTCTCTCTAACACTCTTTCTAGTTTCTAGTTAATAGTTGCACTATTTTTATTTGATTGTTCAAGCTACTTCACAAAAGTCTCTGCTTACATGTCAAATGATAAAAAGGGGGGTAAATAAATAAAAAATACATTGTTACATTGTTTTCATCTTTTAAAATATGTTTACAAAAATATTGCATCGGGCCTCTGTATCGCTATCTGGGACAAAGAATTCTGATCGGTACATCCTAAATAAAAGTGTTTGATGACTGTCTGACTGGAAGGCGATTGACTGTTTATCCATTGAGATGACCTAGAAAACCATCTCACCAAAGAACATGAATGGAGCCTTAAGTCCGTAAATGGGTTCTATTCCTTCTAGGAAAGTAGGGAAAAACCTTCAATCAGATGGATGAATCAAACAAATGTAAGAACCAACAACCTCTGTGGGTTTACCTGTCTCACGGTCATGAAGGACCTGCCGCCTCTCATCGGCGAAGGCTCTGAGCCAGCGCGCTTTCTGCTCAGGTTTCTTGGTACACAAAATGTGGATTTCTTCGGTATTTAAGGATCGCAGCTTCAGGGCATTTTTTACACTTATATTGAAATCTTTCTCTCTGCCGTCCTCCAGGTCTATCACTTCCATGTGGTCCATTTCCAGCCGGCCTTTGTAGTACAGCATGTCCCGGCGCAGGAGATCCTGCAATGATAGACAGAGCACGCGTGGTTGAGGAAACAGGAATGAACGTAAGGAACAACCCCGACCACGAGCTACGCCTCTGTGATGATGGACATGTGTCACTCAACCAGCTCCTGCCTTCACGCAGAATGGTACCACCTCCTTCAGAGTGGTCTTCTCCAATATGAACTCATGGGACACCAAAGAACATAAATCCAAACCAAATTGTTCTACTTAAACTTCAAATTGATTTTTTGGTCATATTTGTGTTTCATGTAACATTTGTGACACTGTAACTGTGGGAACATTTGTTGTCTACACAATACTTCAAATAGTCGTTATTTTTCATGGAACCCTCACATCATGTACGCCATCCTGTTACCATAATGTTTTTAGATGATAGAAGAGGAATCTATCAGAGAATCCCACTGCTGATCTGCTGGACTTGACATCATGGTAAAGCAAAGGGATCTTTTCTCTTCTACTTTCAATAGTTTTGAAACATAGACAGCAAGGATTGAATGTCTTACTCAACCGCATTCAAACCTGTTCTCCAAATAATTGGAATACGACAATTATTCTGGATTTGTTCTTAAGTTTGTCCCTTTAGTCAGCAGTTAAACTAGCTAAAACAGCTAGCTTCTAGTTCTGAGAGAAGCTAGCACTCTAGCACTAGGACCCTGTTACTGATTAGAATAAAAGGGTTGACCCTCCTGTTTACTCAGACTGTAGAAATGGTTATTTGATTTAACAATGTACATTATCTGAGATATCATTTAGATACTCTACACGGTGTAAACACATTTATGAAGCTCACATACTGAATTGTTTGCTTTTATTTTCTTATAGTAGTCCAAATGGGATACAGTTGCAACAACTACCATGAAGGGAGGATCAACTTCACATACATGAAACTATTCAAACAATCAGTTGCAGTTCATAATAGGGGACACTCATTTAAGATAGGTAAACTGTTTTTCAGTGTGGCCCACCATTGGGTGCTGCGACGGTGATGCTGATGTTCAGAGAAGACGAGAGTATTTACTCAAAGAAAGAGAGAAATGGAAAAGACATGTAGATATTTTTTCTTCCATTTTTGGGTGTTATTTGAAATAAAGTGTAACAGAACCCATTAGAAGTTATTCAAAGAACACCTTTGTGCATTATGGGTTTTTTGACAGAATGCATAAAACACTGGGAGGAATTTTGAACGTTGTGACAGAACAAGTAAATGTTGTTTGGCACCACTTTCCTGCACGTCTGGAAGGCAGGAGGGCGCTGGCACAGCATCACACACAAATACCTCCAGGAGGACACCACACACCACAACAGGAGCAGGGAGCACATTTCTGCTGCTCCTGGAAATACACTACCCACAATAACTCTGGGATATTGTTATTTTCATGAGTGCTTTTCCTATTTGGTCTTACTTTTAACAAAATACATCAATGTTCCATTTGATTTTACGAAAAATGAATGAGAAAAAACATTATTCTCTGTAGTTTGGTATTTATTAACCCGAAAATGAAGACAATTATGAAGATTGCCTCAAACAACCAGCATTATCCATGTCATTAGCCATTATTTCCACCATTTGCTGCAATGACGGCGACGTCTCCTGCTCGTCACCAGCCTCATGACGTTCTTAGGCGTTCCACTTTTCATGTGCTACATGCAGATCTACCAGGTCAGCTGGGGGTGGGTTCTGATCATCCAGTCTCTGCTTCAGATGGTCCTAGACGGGCCCTATGGGGTTCAGTTCACGTGTCCTCGCTGGCCATACCATATAAGACACTCCCACTTCCTGACTACCTGAAGACCAGCTGTGGCATCCACCACCCATTCTTGCATCCATCATTCTGGTGGATCCAGATCCATGAACAAAGTGGAAGAAGCTTGTAGTTGTTACGTAGAAAGTGAGCTAAGTATGTGATTGGACCATCTACAATAACCACATTGGTTTTGCACTGACTGGTGATGCCAGCCCAGGCTGTTGCACCTCCTCCACCAAAGCAAACCCTGGGGACTTGGCTGACCTCTGCATATCGCTCCCCTTGTCTTCTCCGGCAATGCTGAAGACCATTATTTCTGTGGAAGGTGACCCGACACTCATCAGTGAACAGGACCGTAGACCATGGCTGCATTGTCCAGGTCACATGGTCTTGTGTCCACCGCAAACATTCATGGTAGTGTCTTGGTGTCAGTGGAGTCACCTAAATCTGAGTATCATCTGGGAGTCGGTTCTGAATGGTTAGTCTGGAAAGCCCAGTACCCCTCACGTCTGGTAAACGGGCCTGCAGCTGTGTGGTGTTTGCTAAACCATGTCTGAGGTCAGGGTCAGAAGTTCTGGTCATGGGGTCTGGGTCTGTCACAAACTCTGCCAGTAGTTCAGAGTCTTGATGGACGTCTGCTGATGACACTTGGAGACTCACAAAGTTCACCTGCAACACCAGACGGTCTACCACCAACCTGAAGGCGCTGAATCCCGGCGGTGCTGCTCGTCCGTTAACTGACGAAATGTTCTCATGTCGGTTTGAATGATGAACTTGGAATGCCTTACTGGTAAAATCAGCCTTTTATCCCTGCAGAATGTTATGGTTATAAATCAGCCACACTGAAAACAAAGAGACCGTTATGTGGAAAACACTACCTGAGGTGTGTCTCTCACCCAATACAATCGCCTTCCTATCTCCAAAATGTGGAGTAGAGTGAACGCTGAGTATACGACATTCACTGAGTTTTCCACATGATCACTGATTTATTGTGAGTTGGGATCCCACGGAGGCAAAGATTGAGGCATTTTTCCTGGTGATCCAGTGAGCTGTCTGTCTCACTGGTGGATTACTTCTACCAGCCCCCCCCCCCCCCCCCCCACCTGCCTCACCTACCCAGGTTTAATAGAAGACATTTTCTCGGTTGACTTTTAGATTCATTTGCTGGAGTTTAGAAATGTTGGTTCTTATCTGTTTGTGCCTGTTATCAATAACACAAGGACCCTCAGTTGATCACATGCAAACCATCACCCATGTGCCGTCTGCTTTAGAGCCACGCATCCTTCAGTGGGGGTGGTGGATGCAGACTCTAACATCAGAGTGCAGTATCTGCCTCAGTGTGCATCAGAGCTTTGACCTCTTTGGTTTCCATAACAGAGGAAAAAGATCAATCAATGCTGCCTTGTAAGCCAGCTAGACTTCTGCACTTTTTCTACTCCTGAATCTATCCACAGTCATCAGTGAAAGAGAAAACACTGCAGTACCTTTTTACAGTAAATCATCTGATGATCGAAGAGAAAAAACATTCTCTGCTGACTCTTGTTCTGAGGCTGGGACAGCTTGGTTAACTCCCCAGAAAAGATGAGTTCAGAGCTTCTGCTGAGAACATCCTCCCCCTGCAGAAAACACACAGTTGTGAGTAACTTTTCCCACGCATGAACTGGTGGCTCTTCTCTGTCGGACCCCACCTCCCAGTCCTCTATGGAGCTCTGCCAGCGGGCAATCTTCTCAATGTTTTCAAGGCGCCGTTTCCTCTCATTGATAAGCCTGGCAACATTTTTCATGGCATTTAGGGCAGCGTCAACGTCTTTGTAGTCCCTGAAGGTAAGACATCAACACATGAGTTCAGTCTTTAGTTCACAGGAAACTAACAAAGCACTGTGAGGAAGACAGGCTCACGTTCTGATTGTTTTATTGAGAACGTTTTTTCACATTTATCTGTCTTTAGCCAAAACAAATGTTGGATAACCTTTGACCCATACAGTTAAGGGGTCTGCGACCTGAGGCTCTGAAGCCACATGCACCTCTGTTATCCCTCCATCTGGGCTCTTAGGCTTTAACCAAAAATGCTTTGTTGAGTTTAGCACATAATCTAATCTATGCTGCACAATAGGGTCTACTTTTCATAATGATAGAAAATGTCGTGTTTAATTTGTTTTTTGCATTAATTCTAATCTGCTGCAGCAAGAACATCTTATTTGACACTTTTATTTTGAAAAGAAAGTCTTCTGTGCCACTGTCAAAAGTAAAGTTAAAGTCCCACTCCAATCATCTTTAGATCTACCATAAAGGCTTTCCAGTTGGCAATTTATTATGATTTGCCCTTTTTAGCCAAAATAAAAAACCTGTGTTGTTTTCTAGGACTTAGTTTCTGCAGAGCGGCAGGAGTTCATTAGAAATTCACCTGTAAACTGTGGGCGGGACTGTTGCTGTGAAGTAAGCCTGCCCCCATTTCCCATCAGTTTACAAGCTCTCCTGCTAGCTTATAGCCTCTCACACCCCCAAGCTAACATTAGCAGTTCCACAAAAATGGTGATCAGTATCAGATCTTATAAACTTCCTGGTTGAATGAACGTCAAAATGGATACAAAAAAAACAGCTGCTACCCTTTTTTTTTTAAGAAGACACAAATATTCAATATTTGCGTTATGTATTTGGGGGTTAGGAGGGATGGAGGGCATTTCCATGAGGGACAGCGATATAGACGAATCAGATGGTTGTGGGTGAAAATCCCAGTAGATCAGCAGTTTTTCTGAAACCCTCAGACCAGCCCGTCTGGCTCCAACAACAAATGCCACATTTATAGTCACTTCAATCACCGTTCTACTCCATTCTGGACAGATGTGCCTACTGTAATTAAGTGGCTGGTAAGGGTAGAGAAAAAATATAAGCCTTTTATACATCAATTATTGTAAATATTTAGGAGCAATATTTCATAAATGAATGGCTTATCAGCCACATTAACAGTTTTTTCTAAAATGTTAAATGGGACGTGGTGGCTGGGTTTTGGACAGTAATAAACTCTTTTGCTGTTAAAGGCTGCAGACCCCGTTATAGTTTAAGATTTCTCTGTTAATTAAAAAAAATGAACAACAGGATAATTCAAACTAATCATTCAGAAACATTGGTTGGAACTGGGATTCACTTTCTGGGACTTTGGCTGATTGTAAACAAGTAAATGTTAAGCAGCCGTGAAGATAAAGTTTGGTTTCACCAACATGAAGCTGGTGGATCAAAACTCAACATAAGACAACATGCTTACTGCCACGGGTGACTTCCAGCATAAACATGCACACAGCTGTGCTTCAGACACACCAAACCTCTGCGACCTTTCCTTCCAAGCATGCAGCACTTGATTATTAGATATAAATGTTTCTCCTGGAGGAACTTCTATAAAGGGTTTGTTTCAAACCAATCTTTTATTTCCAGATGAAGTGCTAAAGCTCCTCTGCTTACTGTCCATAACGCTGATGCTGACGGCGAGCTCTCACCTGTGCTGAGGGTTGGTGTATTTGAGCAGTTCAGCCAGCTGCAGCGGATACTTGCAGATCTTCTGAACTGGAGTGAGCAGGAAGCCGTCCAGAGAAATGTCGATCATCCTCTGCAGCAGCCGGCAGGCCTCAAAGAAGAACACGTACTTGTTGACCTTCATCAGTTTGGAGAGCTGGACGCAGGCATTGGGGTGGTTGTTGCAATACTCTGAATAAATCTGGAAATCTGTTTGCTGCACATGAATAACAGTGAAAAACAAAAGTGTTGTTAGAAATGATAGATTTTTTTTGACCACTGTTACAGTTTTTTATAAAGACAAAAAATAACGGAGGATGCAGAAGCCCGTTAATTTCTGATACTGTACACCTCAACGGCTGTTATCCCACTTATACCACGGTCTGGGTGAACACTCGATTCTGATTGGTTGCTGGGTGTAAATTAAAAAGTGATAAACCACAGTGATAACCGCATGGGGAAAAAAGTAGTTCCGGTCAGCTAGCTTAAATGTTTTGTTTCACTGCGCTGGCTTCTTTGAAACAACCTTTAGCTTCATCATTTGGACAAAACATGCGTTAAGAGGAGAACTTTCTCTCTGAACTGATGATTTATTCAACCCATCAGAAAGATCACCATAAATATATATTGCCGAATCTTGACTGCAGCGGTGGTGCGGCGTGACGCGGACTATTTGTTACGTGGTGCGGCGTGCGTTAGAAAGTAATAATGCACACTTCGTCTGCCATTAACCCTTACATACCATGGTCACTAACAATAGAAATGAACATTTAGTCAATTTTTGTACTTTAATCTTGTAATCGCTTCTTTTTACAAATTGTAACTATTTATAATGTGGTGTGGTGTGTTGTCATGGTAACGGAAGAGTCGGCACTGACCTCAACTGCAGCAGCAAAAGAAAAAGTGATATCTATGCTGATGGTCACGATGGTTAAATATAGCATAGGATCAGAAAGTTCTCCTCTAACTGCTTGTTTTGGTCCAGAGTTTGTTTCAAAGAAGCCAGCGCAGTGATACAGAACATTTGAGCTATGTGACCGGAACTACTTTTTTAGGCGTCCGTCATCACTTGGGATTATCGCTTTTTAATGCACACCCAGCAGCCAATCAGAATCAAGTATTTACCCGGTATAATAAAAGAAAAAGCCACAATAGTCTCTCAAATAATTAACACTGAATAAAGGATGAAAGAAAATCCAAACATACTGAAAATCAACCAATAACAATCTGACATTGACTTTTTTTGTTCTGTTTGTTAAAAAAAACAAGACAAGGAACATTCCTTGAGAACCTGGTTTCTTTAAATTTAGTTACAGTGTGTTCTAAATTATTATTCAAATTGTATTTAATTGGCAAAAGGAAAAATCATCTTTCAATGAAACTCATGGATGATTTTGTGTCTCTTGGCTCTTTGCTTCACTGACATCAATCTCTGACACCTGTGATAATTAGTCTGCAGGTGAGTTCAATTAAAGGAAAAACTAGTAAAGAAGGATGTTTAACATTATTAAGCAGACCAACATTTTCAAGCAATATGGGAAAAACAGGACCTGTGGTGCTGTGTTCAATGCCTTAGAAGGTATGAAAACTTTGCATATTTCAGAAAAACTTAAGCGGGATCCTCGTAATATTGAGAGATTCCAGAGCACTCATTGGTTGGTGCAGATGAAGTCATAATGATGAAGGTTTCTTCCAGACAAATACATCGGAAAAAGAGAGAAGCTGCTAAAAGACCATTACAAAGCAGAAAGCACAGATTTGAAGCTGCAGGAGTCTCTGACACCACTTTCTTGAGTGGTACAAACAGAAGAACTGTATGGAGCCAGTGACCTCACAGAGAACCGCTGTCTGCCGCCGGAGCAGCAGAGCTAGTGCCCGGTATGGCGTCCTCCACTGCCAGACACAGCTCGCTCCACTGCCTGGCTACTGTAAAGAACCTACAATATGACATATTTTCAGTTGTTTCACACTTTTTTGTTATGTATATAATTCCACATGTTAATTCATAGTTTTGATGCCTTCAGTATGACTCTACATATTCACCTCCTCTTCATGGATGAGATCAAGCTAAATGCTAAGAGCGAGCGTGACATTAGCCGCGTTTACGTGGGCAAAAGTAATCAGAAAGAACGCCTGATCTGAAAGAAAATGCGTCATGTAAACGCGCCGTTTGGAATACTCTGCTCCGGTCAGACTCATTCGGATCAGAATTTCTTTCCGATCGAGATAGGTGGGTTATACCGATCGTTTATCTGATCGTGGAGCATGTAAACGGTCATTCCGATCGTGTGTCACTGCTGCTCTGGTTTACGTCATGCATAGACGGTGTTTGGCTGTGAGAAAGCTTTGGAGCGCATACGGGACCAACCAGCTCTGCGGACGCCCCGTGAAAAGCGCCGCGCCGCTCTCGCCCCTCTGACTCTCCCCTCTCTTTCACCCCTCACGAAGGAGATGCAGGGGAGGAGTGCTTCGAGCCCCCCTACGCTCACTCGGTCCACTGGCACCCGAGTGAAAAGAGGAGCTGGATCAATAATTTTGTGTCCGAGGGGGGAGGATGCTTTGTTACGTGTGCGTTCTGTCATGTGTGGGAGAATTCAGACTGCGAGCCGCCCCGCCGCTCTGGGTTAGCGGCTGCAGGACTCAGGAGGAACCGTGTTGAACAGAGCTCGGGCCGCTAGCTCACAGAGTGGCTTTGGGGCGGTCTGTGTGAACTTTTCAGAGCAGAAATAAATGTCGCGTGGTATCACGTGGATTTGTGTTTCCAGTTGTGTCCCGACAAAATAAAGGCTGATGTTATTTCCATACATTTATGTGCGCTAAGATGCAGATTGCAGCGTTTTATGGTCCTGGATTTTGTGTCCATCAGGCTAATCAATGATGTTAGCCCGTGTTAGCCTGTCCTCAGCCTTCTTCCAGCTCTGTTTCATTCATAAAACAGCACTGACCACACGGATTAAATATAACGATGAGCGAACAGGCGCTTCATAATATTCATGACATTAATAAAAGCACGTTTGGAAGATCGTCTCATATTACGGAGCTGCTGCACGCGCTGTCTCTCTGTGGCAGAGGTTTGTTTACAACGGGACCTAGTTCCGCATCCGGGTGATTTTACACTACTGAGCATGCCCAGATGATTCATTCCGAATGAAAGTGTGAGCCATGGGAACGTTTGTTCGAATCGGAAAAAGGTTTTCTGTGCCCATGTGCACGGGTGAATTGTAACCCGACCATTGATCCGATCAAGATATTCTGCCAATGTAACCGCGGCTATTGACTCCCTGATCCACACCACCAGGATCTACAGTACTGACATTGGGATGTCATTCGGGCTCGAGAAATGAAGCCGGATGGTGACAAAGAGAGGCAAGGTAGTCCACACAGGAGGGGTCTGACTCCCAGAAGGAACAATAGCAGACATTGAGGACAGTTACAAGTACCTTGGAATTCCACAGGCAAATGGGAATCTGGAGCAGGCAACAAGGAAAGCTGCAACAGCTAAATACCTCCAACGGGTAAGGCAAGTCCTGAGAAGCCAGCTCAATGGCAAAAATAAGACCCGGGCAATAAACAGCTACGCACTGCCAGTTATCAGATACCCTGCAGGAATAATAAGATGGCCAAAGGAAGAGATACAGACCACCGATGTTAAGACACGAAATATTCTCACCATGCATGAAGGGTTCCATCCCAAATCCAGCACCCTGAGACTGTATGCTAGCTGCAAGGAAGGAGGCCGAGGACTAGTGAGCGTAGAAGCCACTATCCAGGATGAAACATCCAAGATCCATGAGTACATCAAGCTCAAGGCCCCAACTGACAGTGTGCTCAGTGAATGTCTCAGGCAATGGAGAGCAGAGGATACAGTGCTGGAGGACAGATCCTCATGGGAGGACAAACCCCTGCATGGGATGTACCACCGGACCATAACTGAAGTGGCTGATATCAAGAAGTCCTACCAATGGCTAGAAAGGGCTGGCCTACAGGACAGCACTGAAGCGCTCATCCTGGCAGCTCAGGAACAAGCCCTGAGGACCAGAGCCATAGAGGCTCAGATCTACCACACCAGACAAGACCCAAGGTGTAGATCTACCACACCAGACAAGACCCAAGGTGTAGATCTACCACACCAGACAAGACCCAAGGTGTAGATCTACCACACCAGACAAGACCCAAGGTGTAGATCTACCACACCAGACAAGACCCAAGGTGTAGATCTACCACACCA
>CM074504.1:24268787-24291728 GCA_037389245.1 Oryzias sinensis
CAGTATTTTTGTCAGAACCAAAGAAAAACCAACCTGTTGTCCTCCTCAGCGGTGACCAGACCCTACTGTGACTTCCTGCTCCGGCAGAAACACCCGTCCCTGCCCACCGCTCTGCCACAGCAGCAGGTCTTCATGCTGGCCGAGCCCAAGCGCAAGACCACCTTCTGGCATAACATCGGCAGGTTGACACCTTTCAAGAAGTGAAAGGAAGAACAAAAAGGTTCAAGTGAGGTTGTGGAAGAAGGAAACAAAGGAGAAGATGAGGAGCTCTCTGCCCGTGCCTGAATAAATCCTTTTAAAATAGTCCTATTTCTATCCTGCACTTAACTTTTTGTGGATTGATACGCTGAGCTGTATAGACGAAGATTATTATGATGAGGATGAGATTATTCATTGAAAGCACTTTATAGGTTGGCTGATGATAAGACTTTAGGGGTCTCCTGGACAGAAAAGGTGAACCCCTGCTTCATCTAACGTCAGTAGCTATTCCTGCGACGGTTCTGCTTCAGGTGACTGTGAGAAGAATGACTGGACTGCCTCTGTGAAACCAAGCCGTTGCCGTTGGAAGGCTTTCGATGTGCGTCCTCTTAGGGCGGAGGGAGAATTGTGCTAAGGAGGACGTTTCGTGGCTCTCTCTGTCCCCGCCTGTCCTTCCAGCATCATTTCAACCACGTTTTGGGTGTTTTGTGGTCTTCATGTGAGAACATTGGTTCTGTACTTCTCTGGTGCAGTGGTGGTGTTGTGCAAACATTTGTACACTGCTGCCGAAAGATCAGGTGTGTTGGACTGAGCCAACAGCGGCACCCCCTCATCAACCCCCCCCGGGAATGGACATTCCTGAGTCTGACCCTCAAGCCTGCTCATAAGAGTTAATCACCCACAGCCTCTTTCATTTTGGTTTCTTTTATGAAGTGCCATTGGTGGGACACGGACAACCTGCCATGACATGCATGGATGTGACAAAAAAACTGTGAACAATATTTTTTTAGCTTTGGAAACTTCTGCTATAATTATTGACCAGACTCATGTTCTCGTATCAGCCTGTGCTCATGCTACCCAGCATTCCTGCTCTGTTGACCTGGTATCCAGTATAATCTCCCGTCACATTAATGCAGCCTGGTGATTTGCATTCAGTGAAGGACTCTTTCCAACTTTATATTCTAATGTTCAAATGTATTAAACGTTTCTTAGCTGAATAACGGAGCTGGCAGTCAGAGTTATCATTCACCGTTCACTGTCATCAACAAAGGTCATTCAAGGTTATCCCCCTTTCCAATATAACACTTGTGCTATCCTAAGCACTTTAACATTAGGAGTTGGGCCATCTAGATCAGTGTTTTTCAACCTTTTCCGAGCCACGGCACACTTTAACCTTAAAAAGAATCCCGCGGCACACCAGCATCCAAATTTAAAAAAAAAGGAGAAACTCATAGTCTGTATTGATCTACAGCCCCTCCACAATCTCACATGCATTTTTGTGATAATTGTGGCAGAAAAAGCTGGAAACTGCAGCTGTTTTTTTCTAACAGATGTAAAGTATGTGAAGTAAGAAGATTTAAAAACAGTTTGAAGTGTGTTCGTTGGTTTCAAGACGTTTAACAACAGATCTCCTTGTGCGCTGTCACTCTCACAACCCAATGCATCATGGGAGATGTAGTGCATTAAACGGCCGGCAGAGATCGCGTCTCTGAGCTTCATTCTTTTGTTCACTTGTTCCACGGTCTGATACCGGATTCTGTGTAAAGCTACACCGCTAAAGACGAGCTTTAGCTGGTATTTTTGTTAGAACTAAGCGACTTTACGAGCTAAATCGGGACAAGGAAGTGGAGACTTTAACCACTTCTGATTGGTCAGACTGATGACATGTGATTAAGCTCCCCAAGAATGATTGGCGGAGACAGTTAAAGGGACGGGACTTTTCCAAAATACAGCCGGAGCTGCAGCTGAATCGCCTTAGCGTAATTCTTATCAAAATGTCTTTAATAAAATAAAATAAACGCAAAGAAAAAGTATTTTACGATCTTTTATATTCCTAACTCCTCAGTGTTTTATCAGGGCCTGTTTGGATGAACAAAGAGCTGATTTAGTGGAGATGGGAATTTTTTTAGATCAGTTAATGAGGGCAATTTCCTACGGCACACTTGACCACCTCCCACGGCACACTAGTATGCTGCGGAACACTGGTTGAAAAACACTGATCTAGACCCACTAGACAGAGCTCTGAACCTTTTTTCTTCAATGATTTGTGATCTTCACTGGTGTCCATGGATTACATGAAATCTTTCCACCTTTATCCACCTTTGTCATGGTAGGGAGAACACGTCAAGGTAAGGGGGGGTCATCTAAGATAGCACAAGGGTTAAGTATTATTGAGGCACGCTAATGTTGGGAGTGGGGTCATCTGGACCCCACAAGATAGCACAAGGGTTAAACAGAAATAACGTGTCATAGGCTTTAAGGCTTTCTAGGGTTTGAATGAACAGAAAGAAGACTTAGATTTGTGAATCAAATGGATGTGGAGGGTAAAGATTTGTGAACATTGTGACGCCTCTTGGTCATGACACAGGGACATAAGAAGAACTATGGCAGCATCTCAGCTGTGCCTCCACCAGGACTGCTTCCAAGGCTACCTCCCCAAGAGAGTGAGGAGAGGCAGTACATCCCCACCCCTCAGGAGAGGCCTCCTCTTGTCATCCTCACTAAACAACAAGGAGCAATAGAAGAGTCGACAGCACGATGACGGAGCCTCAATCTAAAAAGTTAGGAATTAAAAAGTGTCGCAGTGCCAGCTTTACCTTTGAAGGCATCAATTTCACTATTGGTAAGTATTAATGAGGTGTCCCAGTGTGTGTCTGTGTATGATCAGGTGTTCTTCATTCAAATCATTCATACAGGATATTCGATTTCACATGACAGTGATACCTAACGAAAATATTGTGTTCCTTTAAGCTAGGACATTTGTCAGAATTGACTAAAAGCAAGCAATAGTAGTTAGTCTCTACACCCCTTATGGCATATGTGTGTGTGTAAGATAAAGGTAATGTAACCACAAGACAGCCCAAGCCAGGATCTCATTGTGCTGGTCCCAAGCCAAATACAGTGCAAGAAGGGCATCCGATGTATAATCTTTGTCAAACCAATGTGAATCAGACCTACGACATCCATACCGGATCGGTCGAGGACCGGGTTAACAACGACACCATCAGTGCTGTTCACAGACAGGGTACCGGTGGAAATTGGACTATTGTTGGTCGAAGAAGACGAAGGCGCGGTCATAGGAGGAGAGAGAAGAGGAAAGTCATGAGTGTTGGTCTGAGAGTAGAGACTTTGAATGTTGGAACTATGACAGGAAAAGGTAGAGAGTTACAGTGGTGGGCAAAATAGTTGGTACCCCTCAGTTAAAGAAAGAAAGTCCACAATGCTCACTGAAATGACTTGAAACGTTCAAAAGTAACAATAAATTTGAATTTATTGAAAATTAAATAATCAAAATCAGCCATTACTTTTGAGTTGTTGATTAACAGAATTATTAAAAAAAATTTCAATAAATTTTAATTGGTTATTTTTGAATGTTTCAAGTCATTTCAGTGAGCATTGTGGACTCTCTTTCTTTAACTGAGGGCACCAACGATTTTGTCCACCACTGTTGACCAGATGAAGAGGAGGAAGGGAGACATACTGTGTGTCCAGGAGACCCGGTGGAGAGATAGCAAGGCTAGAAGTTTAGGAGCAGCTTGTTCTGTCATGGTGGAGAGGGGAAGTGAAATGAGGAGTTATCGTAAAGGAGGAGTTTGTTAGGAGTGTTGTTGAAGTAAAAAGAGCGTCAAATAGAGTGAAGAAGATAGAAATGAAAGGTGTGATGTTTAATGTTGTTAGTGGGTGTGCCCCCCAGGTAGGATGTGAGCTGGAGGAGAAAGAGGAATTCTGGTTGGACCTTGATGAAGTGATGATGAGCATCTCTAGAAGTGAGAGAGTTGTCTCTGGTGCAGATTTAAACAGACATGTTGGTGCAGGAAACAGAGGTGATGAGGAGGTGATGGGCAAGTTTGGTATCCAAAAGAGGAACGTAGAAGGACAGATGGTGGTTGGTTTAGCAAAAAAAAAGATGGAAATTGCTCTATTGAATACGTTCCTTGAGAAGAGGCGGTAACATTGGGTGACCTATAAGAGTGGAGTTGATGAATGAAGAAAATGACAGAAAACAAAGGATAGAAGAGGTGACTGTTGTGGAGCAGGAAATGACAAAGATTAGTAAAGAGGAAGTGGGGGGGAGCATTGAAGAGGATGAAGAGTGGAAAGGCACTTGTTCCTGTTGATACACCTGTGGAGGTATGGAAGTGTCTAAGAGAGATAGCAGTGAATTATCTGACTGGGTTGTTCAACACGATCTTAGGTGGTGAGAAGATGCCAGAGGAATGGAGGAGAAGTGTGATGGTGTCCTTATTTAAGAATAAGGGAGATGTTAGCTGTAGCAACTACAGAGGAATAAAACTGATGAGGTATACAATGACGTTATGGGAAAGAGTAGTTGAAGCTAGACTGACAGCAGAAGTGAACATTTGTGAGCAGCAGGATGGTTTCATGCCAAGAAAGAGCTCTACAGATGCAATATTAGCTTTGAGGATGTTGATAGAGAAGTACAGAGAAGGTCAGAGAGAGACACACTGTCTCTGTAGATCTGGAGAAAGTTTATGACCGGATACCTAGAGAGGAACTGTGGTATTGTATGAGGAAGTCTGGAGTGACAGAGAAGTATGTTAGACCAGTGCTGGACTGTAAGACAGTGGTGGGGTGTGCTGTAGGGGTGACAAAGGAGTTCAAGGTGGAGGTGGGATTACATCAGGGATCAGCTCTGAGCCCCTTCCTGTATACAATGGATGGACAGACTGACAGATGAGGTTACACAGGAATCACCACGGACTATGATGTTTGCAGATGACACTGAGATTTGTAGTGAGAGCAGAGAACAGGTGGATGTTTGTCCTGGAAAGGAGAGGAATGAAGGTTAGCTGCAGCAAGACGGAGAACTTGTGTGTGAATGAGAGGAACCCAAGAGGAAGAGTGAGGTTACATGGAGAAGAGATGAAGGTGTATGATTTGAAGGATCTAGGGTCAACAGTCCAGAGGTAGGGAGAGAGTGGAAAAGAATTGAAGAAGAGTGCAGGCAGGTTGGAATGGGTGGAAAAAAGTGTCAGGTGTGATAGAAGAGATTCAGCTGAAATGAAAGGAAAGGTGAGAGCAGCCATGTTGTTGGGCCTAGAGAAACTGAGGAAGCAGAGCTGGAGGTAGCAGAGATGAAGATGCTGAGGTTCTCTGTGGGAGGGACCAGTATGGATCAGGCATGAGGACATCAGAGGGACAGTACATGTTAGAGACAGGGGACACGTCCAGAGGAGAGACGGTGATTCTATTGGTAGAAGGTTGCTGAGTCTAGAGCTGCCAGAGGTCTAGAGGAAGACCAGAGATGAGGTTTCTGGAAGCAGTGAAGGAAGACATGGTAACACTTTATATTAAGATTCCATAATAGACTTTGATAACGCATTAACAAGCATTATAATAGAATTTTTAGGGTGTTAGTAAGATATTTATTAGTACAATAAGTCTAATAAGGTTTCTTAAATTACTGTAACACATTTACAAGCATTATTATTAGGATGTTTTTAAGATGCTAATGGTACATTTATTGGCATAATTGTCATGATTTCACAAGGATGAGGAACCCAGATGCTGCAACCCAGAAGGAAGACAGGTAAGTGGAGGATGAGAATGGATTTATTGTTTGCTCCAGATGTGAAGATGGCTGGTTTGAGGAGTGTCCGGGTTAGACGTGGCTGTGGCGTGGCTGGAGGGTCCTGAAGCGGTTAGCGGTTGCCGAGGGTTTCCGTTCTCCTGAGGCGTAGAATGGAAGGTCCGTGCTGCCGTCACTCGTGAGCGGTAGGATCCTGAGACAGGGAGCAAAGAATTAGTTAGAGTCAGAGACTTGGAACAAAGCTGTAACGAGGCTAGAACCAGAGCAGTCACCATAAGGGGTAACAAACTGGCGTCGAGTAGTGGCGTTGATCTCCTTTTGAGTCCACAGAAGATGATGAGGAGAGTGATGGCAGCTGGTGGCAATCAGGAACATTAGGGCAGAGCTGGAGGGGGGAGGAGACCGCCAGGCACCGTGACAATAATAGATGCCTAACAAATTTGTCAGAGTTAATAAGCTTAATAAGGTTTATTAACAACCTTTGTTAACAAATTAAGAAGTAATATTATTATTGTTTGGGGTTCTAGTAAGACATATTTTAGCATTATAGATGTCTCACATAAGCCCAAGTATTAATAAGCTTAATAAGTTTTATTAACTAACTTAACAAATTAATAGGCTTTAATAATGTGTAAGATGCTAGAGAGATATTTATTAGCATTATAGATGTCTTGCAAATACCTGAAAATGTTAATTAGATTCATTAACATCTAAAGTCAGACCAATGTCTTCAAAATCCATATTACTAAACTGCTTTTACCACAAACAACCACAAAGCATAAAGCAATGGTGGTCTCAGGTTTATTCTTCCATCCATCTACGGCAGTGTTCTGAAACCCAAACAAACCAAACCAGTTCCACCTGGGTTGTTAACAGCCGAAAGAGATGACCAGGTTGGGGAGGGAGTCACTGGATCCCCAACCCCCAGTTTAGAACAAAGGACTCTTAATGACCCGAAACCATGTAGGCTAAGTTGACAATACCATCCAGTTTCAGGTCTGACTCCTCCCCCATGAGCGCAAATATACCAGCTCTTTTACCAGCTATTTCAGAATTGACAAAGCCTTTTGGATAAGAGGTAAAACGTCTTCTAATTTTAAAAACCAAGTCCAGATGACAGCCCCTAAACCTATTACTATGAAAGCATAAAGCTTGTAAAAAGAACTTTATAACATTAAAACAGAATAAACATACAAAAATCTTTCTGTGAAACATTCATTACAAATCCCATCATTAGGAGACAGTTCTGTGGAGTTAATGCCAACTGCTTTCAACCACTGTTGCCTTGCTTTCAAATCCATTGGAAAGTTGCACAAGCCATTAATTCTTGAAGACCAAAGGCAATAAACCTACAGGAGCCTCTTAGACTTTCCCCACGCTTCCACACAGATGACAAAAAAAGCGGATGGTCGTCAGTGTGTTAGCTTTAGCATGGCTCCAGTAGGTTTATTGCCTTTGGTCTTCAAAAATTACTGGCTTGTGCACTTTTCCAGTGGACTTGGAAGGAAAGCAACAGTGGTTGAAAGCAGTTGGCATTAAATCCAGCGAACTGATTGTTAGTGATGAGATTTGCAATGAATGTTTCACTCAGGATAGATGCTAATGCTTTATCCTTATTAGCTATGATGCTAATGTCAACCGACACCGGTCCCTGTTTTTTTTTTTTTTAATTTGTCTGAATTAAATGATTATATTTCTTTTACAGAAAGATTTTTGTATGTTTAGTCTATTTTAATGTTATAAAGTTCTTTTTACAAGCTTTATGCTTTGTGGTTGTTTGTGGTAAAAACCGTCCTCAGTTTAGATGAGGTGCTGCAAAACATTTAATAAACTGTTAACAAAGTTTATTAATACATTTGTTAAGCTTATAAGCAGTTTAGTAATATGGATTTAGAAGACAATGGTCTGACTTTAGATGTTAATGAATCTAATTAACACTTTCAGGTATTTGCAAGACATCTATAATGCTAATAAACATCTTACTAGCATCTCACAAATTATTAAAGCCTATATATTTGTTAAGTTAGTTAATAAAACTTATTAAGCTTATTAACACTTCGGCTTGTATGAGACACCTATAATGCTACAAAATATCTTACTAGAACCCCAAACAATAATAATTCTTCTTAATTTTTTAACAAAGATTGTTAATAAATCTTATTAAGCTTATTAACACTGACAAATTTGTTAGGCATCTATAATGCTAGTAATAGTATCATTAGCATCTTAAAAACATCCTAACAATAATGCTTGTAAATGTGTTAACTAAGTAATTTAATTAACTTTAGTAGACTTATTGTACTAATAAATATCTTACTAACACCCTAAAAATTCTATTATAATGCTTGTTAATGCGTTAACAAAGCTTGTTATGGAATCTTAATATAAAGTGTTACCGAAGACATGTAGGTAGCTGCTGGTAGAGGAGAGGATGCAGACGACAGGGTTAGACGGAGGAAGCTGATTTTCTGGGGCGAACCCAGAAGGGAAAACTAAAAGAAGAAAGAAGAAGTGTGCAATATGAAAACAATGAAAAGTAACACTCCTGACCCTTTGTAGTGAGACATTTGGTCAGAACCCACTTAACTATCATGGGAAAACTGTAACAGTATGTGCTGCTGATCCTTTCCAAGGATGGGTTGGATACTGAAAACACTCAGAAAGCAGTTACCTTGTGACCACTTCTTCATTTTCACTTCATTGTATACATGTATGATGCAAATTGTACATGTGCACAGTGACAATAAAGGCATTCTATTCTATTCTATTATAAAGCTTATTTCGTAGAATTGTAGTGCCCTTATGGTGGAAAGGTTTATGTATGTATGGAAGCATATATGTATACATGTTGCCTAATTAAAAATAAAAGTCAAAACCAGAAAGGTTTTTTCATTTTCAAAATGAAGCTGCATTTGGTAACTCAAAATTAAAAAGAAAAAGCAACCCGCTGTAGGAAAAAATCTGTCCCTTTGCAGTTTTTCCATGCGTGTTCTAAAGTCAGGAGAATAAGACCAGAAAATGCGAATGGATAAAATTAAGAGTTTTTATTGTCCCTAACAAAGAGCTCTAAAACAATGTAAAACAGATCATCTGGGTTCTGTAGGAAAAAAATCTGTCGCTTTGAGATTTTCCACGCATGCTCAAAAAAGCCTGGAGATGAAGACCAGACAATGCGAACGGAATAAAATGAAGAGGTTTTATTGTCCCTAACAAAGAGCTCTAATACAAAGTAAACTAGATCATCTGGGTTCCCAAATCCAAAACCTGCAACACGTAAGAAGTTACATTCGATTTACATGAGGCTGTCTGAGAACAAAGGAAACTCCTTGAGTTCAGACTTTTAAACATGTGGTCAGAATGGTAAATGGCGTATACTTATATAGCGCCTTTCTTCCTACAAGGACAAAGCGCTTTACAGTCACAGACCCATTCACCCAGTCACACACACATTCACTCACCCATTCATACACTGGTGGCGGCTCCGCTGCCAAACACAGGCGCCCGCCCACCACCAGAGGCAAGGTGGGGTTCAGTGTCTTGCCCAAGGACACTTCGACTCATGGGCGTGCAAGGCGGGAATCGAACCTGCAACCTTACGATCATGGGTCGACCGCCCTACCGCTGCACCACGGCTGCCCACGGCTCTCCTCCCCTGGAAGCATGATGGCGGCCGAATCTCGGCCTCTGGCCGCTCGGATTGGCTGACAGAGGAGCCAATCCGAGCCAATTACTTCCTTCAGTCCATACTTGGAATCACAGCATCTGGTGTCTGCTTCGGTTGTCCGTGGGAGGGGGTTCATTTCAAAGAGGGACACCGTGCTGCCACCAAATGAATCCCCATGTGGTCCACCATAGGCGGCAGGAACTTCCCAGCAGGCAGTCGGTCATTAAGCATTGTTCTTCACAGGAGAGCGGATGGTTAATATATGGTCCCTGACAGAATGAATGCCCAGTCTTCTAAATGCCACTATAAAATCAAAGTCTCTCCTTCCCCTGAAGGGGGATGAGCTTGGAGCTGCAGTCATAAAACCTCCTCACATACGCAAAGTCAGAAGGTTCCTTCAAAGTTCAAAGGACGGGAACAACACACACTAATAAAACTAAACTTCAGTGAGACAGAAAAACGTAATAAAATGAAGACAACAAATATATATTCCTTCACCGCCAAACGGCTTTTTCTTTTTCAACACCACTAATTCTGTCACTTAACTAAAATGATAAAGTAAATGGAATTTGACATTTCATCTTCAGAAAGTTCTTCATTAAATGTGTAGCAAAATTGGTAACGCTTTCTTTTACAGTACAGTACTTACAGTGTACTTAAGTGGTATTTACATGGTACTTATTGTGTAACTACTGGGTATTTACATGGTACTTTTTATGGAATTTACTGGGTACTTACAGTGTGTTTACATGGTACTTTCTATGGGACTTTACTGGGTACTTACATGGTACTTTTTTGTGTCTACTCTGTACTTAAATGGTACTTACTGTGTAATTATGTGGTACTATTTGGTTCATACCTATGTGGTACATACTGGATATTTATAATATTCTTACTGGGTATTTACATGTTGTGCAAAGGTGTCTTTTATTGTACTTACCACATGTAAGAACAAGGTAAGTACAAATAAAGTACCTTGACCTTTAGGTCTGCACTCGCTGCATGTTTCATGGTATTTACCATCAATTTACCACAGAAACTACCCCTTAAATACAATGAAACTGTAACTGTAAAAGAAAGTCAGCCCTATTTCCACTCAACTACATGGTACTTTCATTACTAAATACTGGGCCTGAGGGTCATGCTTTTTGTCCGGTCCAACACCAAAGATTTTCAAACATGACTGAAATTAATAAAGTTTGGCCTCAATTACAAAAGGGGTTTATTCAGACATACCTCTCGTTTGTCTGAAGATTAATAACCCCTCTTGTTAAAGTAAAATATGTCCAACACAAGAGGCCCTCAGCTCTCATCTGTCTGCCCAGCTGTTGGACAGGACAAGTTAAACAAAAATAAATAAATAAATAAATAAATAAATGAATAAATAAATAAATAAAAGTACATTTAGAAGATAGTCTCCTGCTGTTTTCCTCTGATTTAGCTGTTTGAGGACAGCGGCAGCCCCCCTCAACAGCTCTAGCACAGATTTTGCAATGCAGAACTTTTGCCGTTTGCTGGTTGGACCAACAACACACTGACGTCATCGCCCCGCCCCCCTCCCGGAAATGCTGACTGGAAATGAATTATGCTACACTATTTGCAGGGGGGAATGTGAAAACGAAAATGCAATCCCATATTTGCATTAATTATGTCAGAGAATGAGCGATGTTAAAGAGAAAATAAAAAAGCATTTTGGAGGATTGACATATACATTTTATTTTTGAGTCAATTGATGCAGTTAGATTGTTAAAATGAAAAAGCATTTCTGGTTTTGACTTTTATTTTAAATCTGCTACAGAAATGCTTCCACAATTATGAGCTTTGACTTTTGAAAATCAATATTTTGCCCAAAGAAAACAAACGGGTCTTAAGATGTTCAAACATTCCGTATTTTCGTTGTATCACTTTTTGTCATTGTGCAACAATAACAATAAAGGGACTTTTGATTTTCTGATATTTCAGAGGTTTAGTAAAATCCTCCACATGTCAATATACAGTATTCAGCAGAGGAAGGAAAAACCTCTGGGCTGCTGGGGAGATCACAATGTTTCACATGTAAGCACAGGAGCCACAAAGCAAAACAGCGCCACCATGTGGCCACAATGGTTCATGAGCCGCTATTGAGCAGAAGTAGTTCAGAGCTGTTTGCAGTGCTTGCTGACTGTCCCATTTTATCTTTGAGCCGCTGCTGGATGGAGCATTTTAGGAATTCTCAACATGGATGTAGAATGCCCTCTAAAGTAAATTGGATAAAAATGCAAAAACTGAAATACCTTTTATTTGTAATCTTAGGCTAGTCTTGCTAGTTCCAAATGCAGTCTTTTTCTTCACAGTGGCCAATGAGGATGAAAACTGCAACCTGAGCCAACTAACCCGCTTTTCACGTGAGTCTTTTTTTTCATTTTTTCTCTTGAACAGACATGAGAGTAAGAAACGGAATTTCGATTCATTGTGTGTGATGCACATGTGAAGAATCGACAATAAAGTTGACTTTCCTCTGCTGAAAAGAAATAATGTTGGGATGGCTTTAGACTGAGCAAAACAACAGGACATTTAACTCATTTGAAATTGAAAAAGTTACTGTAACTTTAGTTTTTTTCTTTTTAATCAAAGCATTGCCCACTTCCCATTTAAAGGCTGACTTATTCACCAGAACCATGTCCAAGAGATCAATGAATCACATATAGATTTGACTGTGTACAGTACGGGTGTCATGTGCTATAAAGGCTCTCCAGATTTTCAAACGGGCTGCTTGGACATGAAGCATCACATTACTGGTGAGAAAATGGCACCAATGTTTGTTCCTATCACAATCGGAGCAAAGCTCTAAAAACAGTCATTAAAGACCCACTCCAACTACATTTTTATTGGTTGTAAAAGTCGTCCCAGTGGGTTTTTAGTTATCATTATGCAATTTTTATCCAAAATCAAAAAGCCTGGGCCCGATATCTCGCCCACATCGGCAGTGTCCCACAGATTTCTCCTTTTTCTCGACGCCCCTGAATCCTGCACACTGCACAGGAAGCCCGTTGGTGCAGTTCAGGTGGTAAGTGCGTGTTCGTTGCCCGTCCCTTGCATGCAGCCTAGCTGTTAGCAACAAGGGAAATTAGACAATCGGAGCATAACTGGTGTGGGCATCCTATGGTCACTTATGTATCACGTGCACACGTGCTGCGTACAACACCATTTCTCTAACGTCATGAGTGCATGTAACTCACATTATCCTTTCAAATAGTTCTTGCCGCACGTACCGTACACATGACGATGGTACATTTCATTTTCACCACAAACCTCAAGGGAACTACAAGACAGACCTGCACACTCGTGCGAAGCAATCCCTCCTCTCTACGACCCTCCACAAGCTGAACAGCCCAGAACAGAGGCTGAGACTAAGGCTTTGCTGACATTGTCTGGCTCCAACACGGCAACGTTCATGTCACAAAAAAATGGCAACTGAATTGACTTCATTTTGTTGGGGCTGGAAGTCATTTTCTATGACGTTACACTCACTCAGTTCAGTTCTTATGGTTCAAAAAAGGTTCCTGCAAGTCTTTGTACCAGACTGTGGACTTTCTGCTGCTTCTCTTTTAGGGCCCAAATCCATGACTAAAACTCTTGGCTGAGGGCTTCTCAAGTTGATTTGCCTGGTAACTCTCTCCAAAAGCATGAGAGCTGCATCCACGGTATCTCTAAACCTTTAGCCTACCAGCTCAGCCAGCACTTGGTCACTGGGGTGTAAGGATAAATCTACTTAATCGATGAATCGATTTCTCTTTATACTGTCCAACCAGATTCATCTGTCTGAGGCAAACTGTTAATCCAATCAATCTATACCAGTATAAAATCTTTTTAAAAGACATTGTGTTGATATTGAAAATACTGATTGGATTGAGGAATTTTAGTTTTATTTTACCACGTCAAAAAAACGACCAAGTGCTTCAGCGGACAACACACGTGATGTCAGCAGACACGGATCAACCATCATTCCAGTCCAGTGTGTGGAAACACTTTGAATTTAGCGTGTGACCATACAGTGTGCTAGAATGTTCTAAGAATGTGCACAAGCTGGTGCAGTAGACAGTGTTAGGCTGAAGAGAAATAATCAGTTGTGTCAATATTGTTCAGGTTCGAGATCACAGAATGGGCTCAGTACGGCTGGCACACCCGGAGTCATCCCTGATCCATGCAGCGCTGGCCGGATTCTGGCAGAGAAGCCACCCGCCCCTGATGCACCTGATGCCATGGAGAAGACTGCTGTCAGGTCAAAGGTCACGCTGACAGACATAGAATGATAGGAAGTGTCTCTGTGGTCTGTCATTCCCCATCAAAAATGCTCACAACTAAATAACACGAAAACTTCATGCTTTAATAAAACTTTGGAGCTTATTTATGAAAAATATTACACACCATTCACAAAACGTTCTCAGTAATCCAAGCTCGTCTCTGACCCAGGAGATTTTGTGCCGCAGGCTGAGATGCATAGTGAAGCTGCTGGAGAAGGGCCAGGTACCTGTGGCCGACCTGAAGAGGAACCTGGAGCACGCCGCCTCACTTCTTGAATATATGTGCACTGAGGAAAGCAGGCAAGTAGTGTTTACATTATTTATGTTTTATATGTGAGGCTTATTAATACTATCAAACATGTCCTTATGGACCACACAGATGAAGGGTAGAGTGGGGTAGGCATGGGTAAAAGAGGAGGACAGAAACACAAAAATGACTATTAAAAGCTTATAAAAAGAACAATATAGGCCCTTTAAATTACTTTAAAAGGAATTTAACGCCAAAATGTTTTGAAATGATTTTGCTTTTATTTAAAATTCTATTTTTGTATGATTGAATTGTAACTTTTCATATTCAGTTCTAAACTGTGAAATGTATTTTCATCCAGTGTGTTCCAAATGATAATGCAAATGCTATTTTTCTATGATTTCTCTAAATGCTCAATGAAAATGACGGTCAGCATAATTTTCAAGTCACTAACCATTAGAGTAAATATTAAATGTTGAAGAACAAACCTCCTAAAGATAAAAGTTTTTTAAACTAAAAACCTTCAAAGTCACTGTTCCGCATTATGACACACAACAGAGGTCCACAGCATTTGATAGCAAGAGGACCCAAACACACATGAAGACTCATTTTCATACAGTCTGTTCTCTGAGGAAAGCCGTGGATGGTCCAGATGGATGTGTGACGCGGGCACATAAAGGTATCCTGTGTTCTGTTTTTTAAGCCCTGTAAAGTGAAAAGGTCCTGTCAAACCACAAACTGTTAGGAGCCAAGTCCGCGGTCTTAAGTTGGTGGGAAGACACTGCTCAGGCCTCTGCACGGTTGATCCTAGTTGCTCTTCCACTTCACCTAAATAATCCGTTGGAAGGAAAGAAAGGCCTCCTTGAATGACACCCAATCATGCACAACAGGTTTAAAGCGGGTCTTGTGGTTTGGTAAGGGTGGGGTAAATAGAAGGTTTACGAAGAACTGCAAGCCCCTGGAGGATCCTACACCTTGATATTGGTGGGACTCCAGAGACTCCAGCAGCTTCCAATCTGTGCTTTCTGCTTTGTGATGGTATTTTAGCAGCTGCTCTCTTAATCCCAAGTATTTGTCTGGAAGAAACCTTCATCATTCTGACTTCATCTGCACCAACTTGGATGTGCTCTGAATCAGCTTCAAAGCTCTTAATAGTTTGATGATCATGCTTAAGTTGTCCTGAAATATCCAAGGTTTTCATACTTTGTCGAAAGAATTTAACTATTTCTGTAATTTGACTTATAAATAGGAAAGTCCCAATCCAATAAGACATTTAAAAACTGGAAGGAGAATCTTCAAATCAATTCTAAAACTGACAGGAAGCCAGGGCAGAGACTTTGAGATGCGAGTGACAAGGGTTCTCTCCCTCGTATTCTTCCTATTAACTAAAACATGTTCAGCTGAATTCTGAACACGCTGGAATCTGTTGAAAGACTGCTTAAGGCAGGGATGTCCAAAGTCCAGAGGCCTGCAGGCCGCGTTCAAATTTACACCGGCCTGCAAGCTCATGTCATGAAATCAATAATCTGCGGCCCCCAACACTCTCTAACAACTTTGAGTACGATTACTTGATTGTGATTAGCTGAAAACAAGAGCCGCCACTTCCAGGACGAGTGGATATTGGCATATTCTTATTGAAATACGTAACAACTGTGTCTGCCCAATTTGTCAAGAGACTGTGTCTGTTTTTAAGGAGTTTAATATTAGGAGGCAAAACCAGACGAGACACACTAACTTAGACTGGGATGGAAAGGTGTGAGAAACTTAAGCAGCTGGAAAGTGTTTCACAGCACAGCTCACAGGAACACGAGCCAAACAAAAAAAAACCACAAAAACGAGCTAAAAGATAGAAACTCTGACTACAAAGACGAGCAAACATTTTACCAAAGACTGAGTGATGAAAATAGTGGAGTAATTTTTTCCTGAGAAGAAGCAGGAGTTTGCCATTGTTTGTCTGGAACACTGTGGTCCAGAGTATTGAAGATACTTAACCTGATTTTAAGAGACAAAAGGAGAAGAGTTTGAGGTTTTTTTTATAAGCCTGCAATGAAAGCACAGAGGCGTCCGACACCACTCATTTTTTAGAGAGGAGTGCATCCTGACGACGCTCCAGACCTGCAGACGGAGCTCAGTGAGCGGCTGGAAGGTGTTTAGTGTCACAGTCGACACCAACGGCTCCCTCAGGTCAACTTGTACCGCCAGCTGGACAAAGGAAGCTTTCAACAGAAAATGAGCTTGTCTGGCTCCACATCCTTGTGTGAGAAGATATTCTCTGTTATGAACTTTAAGAGACTCTCACGTTTGTGACATCTTTCACATCAAAACCATAGTCTTTGAGCCAGATCTGGCCTTTTGATGCAATCGAGACCTCACCCATCACATTAGTGCAGGGAAGTTATTTGTTCAGTCTTCTGTGGTGAGTCAATTCTTAAATCCCAGTTTTTGAGTGGTTAAAACTACAGTGGTTTGTACTGAAAACAATAACTGTCTGTGTTTAAGTTTTAGTGTTCAAACTGTTACATTTAAAAGTTCACAATGAACATTTAATAGAGACTAACATGTAACACATGTAACACAAGTGGTTCACATGTATTTAGATGTGTTTGTGGTCTATGGCAAGAAAGGAAATACCACTGCGATAAAACTGCTCATTAACTGTTCGTTTGCATTTAATCTTAAGGAGATTTTTTGAGAATGCAGGCCGAATGGTCGCCCCTCACACACTTTCACCTCACCAAATCTGCCCCACCTTGAAAATAGTTTGGACACCCCTGACTTAATGTGACCAGATAAAAGATCATTACAATTTTAAAGTCTACAAGTGATAAAAGCACGGACTAAAGTTTCTGTGCTGATTCTGGAGGGAACAGGTCTGACTGTAGCAATATTTTTTAAAAGAATGAAGCCGTCTTAGTTGTGTTTGAAAAGCAGTTTTTGACGTTGAGTTCGGCATCAAGTTACCCAAATTAAAATCTGCTGCTATCCAATATTTCACATTAGTAATGCATTCAAGAAGTTTGTCAATGGGATCTATTGGGAGACATGGTCACATAGAGCTCAGTCTCATCAGCATATGATGTCTCTTTGCCAACGATGTAGTTGATGTTCCTGCAGGCAACTGGTGGACCCGGAGGACGAGTTGGATGATATCAAAACTGATTCAGTGCCAGTGGAGGTTCGGGACTGGCTCACTGTTACATTTACCCAACAGAAGGGCCTGGTTCTGACCCGAAGAGAGGACAAGCAGCGCTTCCGAAGTATTGTCCATGCAGTGCAAGCTGGCATCTTTGTAGAAAGGTTTGGTTTGCTCAGTTCACTACTGCACATTTCAGTAATCAGATACCAGATAATCAGATACCTCATTCCAATCAATCAAACCTTATGTTCAATAGAGACCTTCTTTGAAGATTGCTTGAAATTGTATGATTTTAAATAACACTAGTGAGATACCATATTCAAATCTAATTCCGTGCAAGTAAAATAGATGAATAATGATCATCCACAGTTCTCTGTTCTGTCAGTATAATGTTTGTGTAAAATATATAGGGGAAACCGTAACCGAAGCGTCAGGCAGCTTTAACGTCTGCATACTTTAGCTATAAAGAATTGTAAAAATGAGTCATTAAAGTATGCTTTATTCTTGTAACAGGATGTTCAGACGAACCTCCAGTCTCAGCTATTCCCAGAATGTCATCACAGCTCTTAAGGTACAGTCTGTGTATCTGCCTGTGTGTGAAGGGGGTGGAAACCCCACCCAGTCTGCACCATTGATTTCATTCAACTTCAAAATAGTCTCACACCAACTTTGTCCAATATCATAGAAAGCAGAAATACATGAGGATATAGGAACAGTTTACAGGTGGGTGGAAATGCAGCAACAGAGGAATTCAATTCCCCTCTTCTTTAATATTCTTGCTCTTTTCCAACTGTTCCAAAAGTAAATACATACAAACAGAAGAAAACTAAAATGTATCCTAAAACACAAAAGAAGTTTATACTGATGTACACGTCATGTGTCCAAAGCCAAGTAACTCTCTTCTGTAACCATAGCATCCAACAAAGAAGCCTTCACTTCCTGTTTACTCAGCTAATGGACAGAACAAGTTTTTAAAAAAAAGTACAGTTTGAGAAAACTGTCAGTTTAAAACGTTATTTTAAATTTCGTAGATACAAAGAAAGTAATAAACATTTATTTAACTGTTTTGGTTCATTTACACCCATTTATATTTTAAAACAGAACCATTCATCTACACTCACTGGCCCCTTTAGGCACACCTTTCAAATCGGTAACACAAATTTCCTGCTGGGCCAATCACATGGCAGCAGCTCGATGCACTTATGCATGTAAACATGGTCCAGACGATCCGCTGCAGTTCAAAATGAGCATCAGAATGGAGAAGAAAGGTGTTTGAAGTGACTTTGAACACGACATGGTTGTTAGTGCCAGACAGGCAGATCTGAGGATTTCAGAAACTGCTGACCTTGTCAAGAATTGTTTTCCGGGACCCAAAAGTAGGAAGAAAACAGATTAATTTTCTGCTTTAACTTGAAGAAGCCCAGGTCCCGGAGAAAAACAGCCAATACACAGATGCTAAGGAGATAGGAGAGGGTTACTGATGGGAAAGGATTTTGAGTGGTCAGAGTAAAAACAAGCTTGGTGGGATGAGTGAGGAGTGGGATCCGCAGGTAGAAGGGAGGGGCGGAGTGAAGTCGTCGGTACAGCAAATGGATGGTGGTGTGGAGGTGGTGGAACTCAGAAGCCTGGGGCTCAACCACAAACACCCTTGATTTTGCATCCAAATAATAATCTCCAGAAGGCTCTCTGGGAAACAGTTCCAAAAAAATTGCGGAGGTGCGGGGACTAATGAGGCTTGGGGCAGAACGGTGTGGCAGGGAAACAGAAGCAGACAATGTCCATAGCAGCATGGAGCTGAGAGCAGAGACCAGAGGATGGATGAGCAGGTTAGCTAGAAGCCAGGCTGAATGGTGAGCAGACAGGTGGACGAGCTGGCAGAGAACAGAGCAGGTGAGTTGACTGGATGCTTGCAGTGTGACGATCCTGCAGAGTGAAGGGCAGAGGCAGAGATCTATAGGAGCAGGCACAGGTGGATGAAATTAGACAATTGGCAGCTGCAGTCCTGCTGCTAAATGGGACATAAATTACCAGCAGGACTAATTGAATGATGTTCTTGACATGTGTTTGTTTGTATGGATAGGTATGTGTAACGTTACTGTTGTTATGTTGTGCACCTGTTTGTGTGTGAAGGTTTTTGGAGCCAACAGGTATGTTAGTAACTTTGAGTGTGTCTGTGGACAGGCCCCGCCCTTTTTACTAACACTTACACCTGACAGTAATAATGATAATCCTCCAGCAACTCGTTGCTTTGTGATTTTATCCTTTTATTTTTACCTACTTTTTATCATCCTCCAACTTCTTCAACCCTCCTTTTCTCCCCTTTCTTTTGGCAAAGGTGTGCCTAATAAAGTGGCCAGTGAGTGCCTGCTTTTATATTGCTGTATTCTAAAAGTTATCCGTATAGATGGTTTATATTAGCATTAGGGGCAGCCATGGTGTAGTGGTAGAGCTGTTGACCTCTAATTGGGGATCACAGGTTCAGTTTCCGCCTTGCCTGCCAATGTGTGAAGGTGTCCTTGAACGCGACACTGAACCCCGTGTTGCTTCTGGTGGTTACAGGTTTGCCCCAGTGTTCGGCAGCAGTGTGTGCTTGGGTGAAAGGGACTGTGACTGGAAAGCGCTGTTTGAAAAACGTTTTAAAAGCATAAACCATTCACTATTCTTTGATCTGTTTTAGCATGTGGACATGTGGTCATTCGACGTGTTTGCACTGAACGAGGTGAGCGGGAACCATGCTCTGAAGTTTGTCTTCCATGAGCTGCTCACCAGATATAACTTGATGAATGTCTTTAAGGTAAGCAAAACTGGAACAGCATCTAGTGATAATACTTGCAGTCCTCACTGAGGATGAGAGACAGATGGTAAAATATGTGAGATATTTGATGTGAAAAATTATTTTTCTGGTAACTGCTTAGTCATGAATGTTTGTGTCTCTGAGAAAATCTTGGAATAAGTATTTTTGATGTCTTACGAACGACTTAAACGTTTAAAAAAGCTGCTCATTAATGCATTTATTAAGTAAAACCTGCCCGATGAAGTATGAATTATTAGAAATAAACCCACGCCGTGGAAGCCTGAACCTTTGCGGTTGCTTCTGCGAAGGGCGTTTATGCTGATAATGTACACTTTGAAGGCCAATAACACGTTCGTACCATGGTCACTTACAAAAGAAATAAATATTCAACCAGTTTTAGTCCTTTATTTTTGATCGTTTTTCTTTGGTTTATAAACAAATGACAAGTACATAAAGGTTTTTATTTTTTACGTTGTGTGGTGCGTTGTCACGGTAACATGACAAAAAGCCGACCCTCGACTGCAGCGATAAAGTAGAGTGATATAAATGGTGATGGGTTAAATAAAGCATCAGTTCTTCTCTTACCGCTTGTTTTGTCCAGATGATGAAGCTAAAGTTTTTTAAAGAAGCCAGTGCAGTGATACAGAAGATTTAGGCTAGGTGACCGGATCTACTTTTTTGGGCGTGCGGGTATCACTTTTTAATGCACACCCAGCAGCCAATCAGAATCGAGGATTCACCTGGACCATGGTGTAATGTGTTGATCCTTTATTAAACATTGTTTTTGTAATGTTTTACAAATGTATAGTAAGTTAATAACAGATTTACTAATTGTGTTCTTGCTAATGGTTTATTGAGTGTTTTGCCACCTCCCCCAACCTAAACCGTGACCAAATATGTGTTTACCTTCACAAGACATTTGTAAATCGCTTCTAAGGGATTAAGCAGTTTGTCACTTTACTCTGCTTGTTTATGTCTCACACATAGTTTATTAAGAAATCCAAAGCGTTACCGAGTTGTTGTATGTTTGTGGCTTTGGTTAATGTAGTAAAGTTTATTTTTCAGATCTTTGGGGTTCTTTGTGGCAGAAAACAGACCACACTTGAGGAGGCTCAATAAACTGTTGACAATGCTTTCTAAAGCCTTTAGTGGTATCTGAGGAGCTTTAATATCATTTATATATATTTATATATAAAAAAACGCCCCTTTCACCCTTTCGTGGGTGGTTTCTCCTCCAAGCCCGGGTCCTCTACCAGAGGCCTGGGAGCTTGAGGGTCCTGCAGTATCTTTGCTGTTCCTGTTCTTTTCTGGACTGAGAGGTCTGAGGTCTTTCCAGGTATCTGTTGTAGCCACTCCTCCAGCTTGGGGGTTACTGCCCCGAGTGCTCCAATTACCACAGGCACCACTGTCACCTTCACTTTCCAGGCTTTCTCCAGTTCTTCTCTGAGTCCCTGGTATTTCTCCAGTTTCTCATGTTCCTTCCTTCTGATGTTCCCATCGCTTGGCACTGCCACATCCACCACAACGGCTTTCCTCTGGTCTTTATCCACCACTACAATGTCTGGTTGGTTCGCCATTACCATCCTATCAGTCTGGATCTGGAAGTCCCACAGGATCTTTGCCCTCTCATTCTCTACCACCTTCAGAGGTGTTTCCCATTTTGACCTTGTATTCTGCACACATGTTCCTGTATATTATTTCAGCCACTTGATTGTGGCGCTCCATGTATGCTTTACCTGCCAGCATCTTACATCCTGCAGTTATGTGCTGGATTGTTTCAGGCGCCTCTTTGCACAGCCTACACCTTTGGTCTTGTCTGGTGTGGTAGATCTACACCTTGGGTCTTGTCTGGTGTGGTAGATCTACACCTTGGGTCTTGTCTGGTGTGGTAGATCTGAGCCTCTATCGCTCTGGTGCTCAGGGCTTGTTCCTGAGCAGCCAGGATGAGCGTTTCAATGCTGTCCTGTAGGCCAGTCTTGAGCGACTGTTCTATCGACCCCCAACTCCTGGTCGACAGAACAGTTATTCAAGACTGCAAGTCACAACACACCAACCTGTGGGCAGCCTGGATTGATTACAAGAAGGCCCATGACTCAATGCCACACACATGGATCACTGAATGCTTGGAGCTGTACAACATCAACAGGACTCTAAGAGCCTTCATAGGAAACTCAATGAAGCTGTGGAAAACCACCCTTGAAGCCAATGGGAAGCCACTTGCACAAGTGTCCATCAAATGTGGGATATACCAAGGTGATGCTCTGTCCCCACTGCTGTTCTGCATAGGTCTGAACCCCCTCAGCCAAATAATCAACAAGACTGGCTATGGATACCGACTCAGAAATGGGGCGAACATCAGTCACCTCCTCTACATAGATGACATCAAGCTATATGCTAAGAGCGAGCGTGACATTGACTCCCTGATCCACACCACCAGGATCTACAGTACTGACATTGGGAAGTCATTCGGGCTCGAGAAATGCAGCCGGATGGTGACAAAGAGAGGCAAGGTAGTCCACACAGAAGGGGTCTCACTCCCAGAAGGAACAATAGCAGACATCAAGGACAGTTACAAGTACCTTGGAATTCCTCAGGCAAATGGCAACCTGGAGCAGGCAACAAGGAAAGCTGCAACAGCTAAATACCTCCAACGAGTGAGGCAAGTCCTGAGAAGCCAGCTCAATGACAAGAACAAGACCCGGGCAACAAACAGCTACGCACTGCCAGTTATCAGATACCCTGCAGGAATAATAAGATTGCCACAGGAAGAGATACAGACCACAGATGTTAAAAAACGAAAGCTCCTCACCATGCATGGAGGGTTCCGGAGGCCGAGGACTAGTGAGCGTAGAAGCCACTATCCAGGATGAAACATCCAAGATCCATGAGTACATCAAAGCTCAAGGCCCCAACTGACAGTGTGCTCAGTGAATGTCTCAGGAAATGGAGAGCAGAGGATACAGTGCTGGAGGACAGATCCTCATGGGAGGACAAACCCCTGCATGGGATGTACCACCGGACCATAACTGAAGTGGCTGATATCAAGAAGTCCTACCAATGGCTAGAAA
>CM074504.1:24292228-24309438 GCA_037389245.1 Oryzias sinensis
TTTTATAATAAGGTAATGCTGTAAGGGAAAATAAAAGGGTCCATAATCTGTCGATTGTCCAAGGTTGGTATTTCTTCTTTTACTGATAACAGCCGATCTTCTGGGTTCAAAACAGTTAATAGTTCTCTTCCATGTTATGTCTGCAGACATTAGATTCAGGTCCATATCCTTCTTCAGCTGATATCAGCTGCGGTGAAAGTTGAGGTCAAGTTGTCTGCATGTCAGAGCTCTGCTGTTATTCGGGTCACGTCAGACATTCAGAGAAAAGTGAGGAATCCAGGTGTCATATTTCTTGAAATTATTTGGCTCTTTGGTTTATTACTCCATGTTGTTTCAGACGACGAGGGATCTTTGCCCTCTCATTCTCTACCACCTTCGGAGGTGTTTCCTATTTTGACCTTGGGGTTTGTTTGTGACCTTGTTTGGCTGGCTCAGACGTCGCCCGGCCAAACAAGGTCTGCGTCAGGTGCTGGGGGACCAGAGCACCCTGATGGAAAGTGGGCTACTGGAACAAGACGGAAATGGACTAGATGTGAGAACAGGGTCCACCCAAGGCGGATCCTCCTCCTCCCTGTTCTGACCCTTATTAGATTCTCCAGAACGGGTTAATAAAGAGTCAATAGCATTAATTCTGGAGGAAACCTTCTTTTATTACCGTTCTCCTTCCTCCGTAACACACAACATGAATGCGCGCCCCCACTGCCCCGCCCCATTCTCTACCACTGCACGCGCTCTTCTCCTGTCTCTTACGCACACGCGCGCACGGCCACAACACATACACATCCCCATTCCACAACAGTGGGTCCAGACGATCCCGACTCCATTGCCTTCTTAAAATGAGAAGATTGTTATTGTGCTGGCTCCTTTGTGAAAATAAATGTAATAATACAAAAAGAGCTCTGCTTTGACAACACTGATGTTGACACCCATGTTAACGTTAGCCACTTTTGCAAACAACGAGTGACCTCGTCCACCGTTGAGTACTCTTCTGCGCATGCATGTCAATTCGGGGTCGTTTCAGGGTCACATTGGAGATCACAAAAATTCGGATTTACTTGGAAATATGAACGGCCTTGCAAAAAAATCTGATTTTTTCAAAAAATCTGAATTGAGCATTAAGCCCTGCAGTGTTAACGTAGCCTTACTCACTTCAGCCTGGTGATGGACATCCCCACCCCAAAGTCCTTACACTCTACTTCCTCAAGAGAAGGCATGTCAGCAGGATTGAGATCCTTGAGATCCTCAACAGCTCTCCACCTGCACTGAAAATGGTGCCCGCAGAAAACTGCTTTCCCCTCTTGAGGCACTGGACAGTTTCCCAGAATCTCTTCGAGGCCATCTGATAGTCCTTCTCCCTGACCTCACATAACTCCTCCCAGGACCAAGTTTTTTCCTCCACAACAGCCTAGGTCACAGCTCGCTTAGTTTGTTATTACCTGCAAGCTGCGAATGGAGTCCCACAAGACAGCAAGGATTGGTAGGACTCCATCTACAGCTTGACAGCATCTATTTTTTAGGGTGCTGGAGGGTTTGTGGGAGTTTGCCCATCCAGTCCATATATGTTTTGTTGATTTAGAGAAGGCATTTGACCGCGTCCCCATAATGTGCCGTGGATGGTGCACTGCCAGTATGGGGTCCAGGGAGCCTTTCTGAGGGCTTTCTGGTCTCTGTATGACCAGAGCATGAGCTTGGTTCACATTGCCGGCAGTACCTGGTGCATGTTAGACTCCGGCAAGGCTGCCTTTTATCACTGGTTTTGTTCATAATATTTATGGACAGAGATTTCTAGGTTCTAGGTGACCCTAGGACAGACTGGCGACCTATCCAGGGTGTCCCCTGCCTTAGCCCACAAGTGGCCGGGATAGGCTCCGGCAGCCCCGTGACCCCAAAAGGGGGACAAAAACGGAAGAAGATTATGATGATTTCTAGGCGCACCCAGTGGCTTGAGGGTGTCTGGTTTGGGGACCACAGAATTTCGTCTCTGCTGTTTGCAGATAATATTGTGCAGTTGGCTTCATTGAGCCAGGACCTTCAGCATGCATTGGGTTGGTTTGCAGCAGAGTGTGAAGCAGCTGGAATGAGGCTCAGCAGTATTGAATTTGAGACCATGGTTCTTGATTGGATAAAGGTAAACCATATTACCAAAAGTATTGGCTCATCTACCACTATTCACATATGAATTGAAGTCCCATTTCATTCCTAACCCAGAGAGTTCAATATGAGGTCGGCCCACCTTTTGCAGCTATTACAGCTTAAAATCCAAGGTTGAGGAGGGTTTCTAGAAATTTTTGACAAGTCTTCCAAAGGTGCATTGGTGAGGTCACACACTGATGTTGGTGGAGAAGGACTGGCTGTCAGTCTCCACTCTAATTCATTATAAAGGTTTTCTATTGGGTTCAGGCCAGGACTCTGTGCAGGTCAGTCCAGTTCATCCACACCAGACTCTGTCATCCATGTCTTTATGGACCTTGCTTTTGTCACTGGTGGACAGTCATTTAGGGAGAGGGAGGGGCCGCCTTAGCCCAACCATTCCTTCACAAAGAGCGGCCCATTCTTTCACAAATGTTTGTAAAAACAGTCTTGATTTTGTACACCTGTGGCCAGGGCAAGTTATTAGGACACCTGATTCTGATTATTGGCATTGGTGAGCAAAGACTTTTTGTAATATAGTGTAGTTTGTCCTCTATGGGTGGGTGGAGTGCCTCTGCCACAGGTGGTGGAGTTTAACTATCTTGGGGTTTTGTTCAAGATTGAGGAGATCACCGCATTAGACCGACAGGCGGCTTGGTGCAGCGTCCACCTTTACGCAGTTGTTGTACCTGTCTGTTGCGGTAAAAAGCGAGCTCAGCCATAAAGCAAAGCTCTAAATCACATGTCAAACTCAAGGCCCGGGGGCCAAATGTGGCCCTCCATGTTATTCTATGTTGCCCGTGAGAGCATAAAAGTTTTTAATTTCTTAAAATAAAAATAAAAAATTGGTGTGAATTTATTTATAACTAGGGGGAATCGGACTTGATATATGGGATTGGGCAACTATACAGTAGGATTAAATACTGTCCATATAACCTAACCTGACAGAATCAAATTTAAAAAGATTTATGTTAAAGTAACAAAAAAAAAACATATGTTTTTTTATGCAATTGCAATTGTCACATTAAAAAGTTATAATAAATAAATAATGAGATATTTAACATTAAGGAGTAGTTACATTTATTTTTCATTTCATTTAGTTACATGTAGAAGTTATATCTGGCCCTTTGAGGACAACCACTATGCTGATGTGGCCCTCAGTGAAAATTAGTTTGACACCCCTGCTCTAAATAAACCCATCGATCTTTGTTCCAATGCTCATGAGCTCTGGATTGTAATCGAAAGAATAAGGTCCTAAATACAAGTGGCCAAAAAAAGGTTTCCTCTGTAGGGTGGCTGGACGCTCCCTTAGAGATAGAGCGAGAAGCTTGTTCACCTGCAGAGGCTCAGAGTAGACACATCAACAGGAGCCAGTTGAGGTGGCTCGGAAATCTGATCCTGATGCCTCCTGAACGCCTCCTTGGGAGAGTGTTCTGGGCATGTCCCACTTGGCGGAAGCCCTTGGAAAAACCCAGGACGTGCTGAAAAACTACACCTAAAACATCTCGGGGTCCCCCAGAGGAGCTGGAGGAAGTGGCTGGCGAGACAGAAGTCTGTGCATCTTTGCTTATCCTGCTGCCCCCCATGAGCTGGTCCCGGATGAGTAAAAGAAAATGGATGGAGAAGTGATGTTTCAATTCTAAAAGAAGGGTTTGGTATTGTATTTTTTATAGTAATTATTACTTTTCTCTGTGATACTAGACATTTGTCAATCACATGCAGATGGACCAAAACAACCATATCTACCTGATATATTATTTCCATGTTAATGAACAACATTTTCATGTTAATTTCCATGTTTACTGCTTGATCTTCACACTGATGAGAGTATCTTTTTGCCTATTTACCATTTGCCTCTGTAACTTTTTTTGAAAAAAAAAAAAGGAATTGTAAAGGAGACAAGATTTAGCTTGCTCATGCTGAACTGTGTTAGACTAGATCAAGTAGCTGTAGTCACTACATACTGTACTTTGAGAGGAACTCATCCAATGTTTAGAGTTAACGAATAATGACCTTCCTAATACATTTGCTTGAAACGTGTCTAATTTAAAGACAGAATATAGCCACAATATTTGGGTTCTTTTTGCTTCCCTGAAAGCTCAAGTCTAAATCTAATGATCGAATCAACAATCTAGATGGGATGAGCAAACCTTTTTGAGTCATGGGCCAGCAGGACTGCAGCTGCCAATTGTCTAATTTCATCCACCTGTGCCTGCTCCTATAGATCTCTGCCTCTGCCCTTCACTCTGCAGGATCGTCACACTGCAAGCATCCAGTCAACTCACCTGCTCTGTTCTCTGCCAGCTCGTCCACCTGTCTGCTCACCATTCAGCCTGGCTTCTAGCTAACCTGCTCATCCATCCTCTGGTCTCTACTCTCAGCTCCATGCTGCTATGGACATTGTCTGCTTCCGTTTCCCTGCCACACCATTCTGCCCCAAGCCTCATTAGTAGAGACCCTTCTGGAGATTATTATTTGGATTGCAAAATCAAGGGGGTTTGTGGTTGAGCCCCAGGCTCCTGAGTTCCACCACCTCCACACCTCCATCCATTTGCTGTACCGACGACTTCACTCCGCCCCTCCCTTCTACCTACGGATCCCACTCCTCATCCCACATCCCTACATTGGCTGTATTTCTCCAGCACCTGGGCTCCTTTAAGTCATAGAATAAAAAATAAATAAATAAATAAGTCTGGTTTCTTGCACCCCTGAGTTTGTCCAATTTTGGGTACCAGAAACAATTCTTGACAGCCATGTTATTAAGCTGGAATCATCTCAGACTGGTGTCTTGAACGACAATGACTTCACTGGACTCAAATGACCTCCACAGTCACCAGATCTCAACCCACAACTAAAGTGGACCAAACTCAGGAATGTTTCCAGTACCCTGTTGAATCCATGCCTCCAAGGATTAAGACAGTTCTGAGGGCAAAAGAACGTCTAATCCAGTACTAGCAAGGTGTAGCTAATAAAGTGGACGGTGAGTGTTGATCAAAAGATGATTGGAGGGGGTCTTCAAAGTTTTCACTCCACTGTGTCATTGGTTTTGAGAGCGGGCACTAACAGAAAGGATATTTAAACGCAAACATTTATATTTGTGGGCGTTTTTTTGTGTAAAAACAATATTATAGTTTTATTAAAACCTGTGATTTCAGTGATTTCAATGATCCTTTGACTAAGACAAATGATTTGTAAAAGTTGACAAAGTCTAATTGTTAAAGAATGTTGTCCTGTCAGCTTCATCACACTGTGGAGGTTCATTGCTGAACTTGACGGTCCTCATCAGGTCTGGGACCGGGGATTCCTTTTTGTCTGTTTGGGCACCTTATGCCTGAAGCGAAAGCTGCACACTTGTGCTGATGATCAAATCAATCTTCATGAAGCAGTTGGTACACTTTTACAAAATTCGGTCAACTTTTGGGATCACGCACAGAGAAAACCCTGATGCTTGATTATGACATGACAGTATAGCTTCACATGTGACGCAAAGTTGGTGCAGTAAGAATACCTCTAGTTTGACCTACGCATATGAATTAAAGACATGAACGATACGTAGAATGCACACTGCATATGAGCCAACTGCCTCAAATATTATCTATGTCAACACAAAATGACGTGCTGGGGCCAGACACAAATCCACAACTGCAAGAAACGAGGGCGCAAGATCTTATGTATATACCATCTTCAGTAAGCTGGCAGGAGGGAAAAATATGTAGGAGGAGTCACACAGCCTCAAAAGTGACTCCAGACTCCAAGTCACTTACTTTGGCAAGCTGCTGTGTGGGAACCGTTTGTTACCTGTCGCTCCTCACTGAGGTGCCTCAGTGCTGAATGATTAAGTATTTTTCTGGAGAGTTTCTTAGTTTCAGAACCTAAGTGAAAAAAATGAGCAGCCGTCCACTAAGAACTCAGATGAACAATGTTCCTTCCCAGCAAATTTATTGAGATTTAGATTTAACTGAAAACATCTGTGCTGCCAGCTCATTAACTCTGTCACAGATGGAGAGGGAAAGACAACTTTCATCAAAAAAATAAAGATTCCCTTGCCCTCTGAAATCAGTGATTGTAACATAATAGTCATGAAGGAAGAAGAGCATAGATGAGTAATGTATATTAAACTGATAAAAGGGATTAAACAAATTTAAAGCAATGCAAAGAAGACGGAATGATTGTATACCCCTAACCCTAACCCGTTCCTCTCCTCTCTCTTGCCAGCACAGAGGTACTAATGCATGCTTTTATTTTCAGTCGTTTAGATTATTGTAATGCCCTGCTCTCTGGTTTACCCAAAAAGTCTCTTTCAAACTTACAACTTCTACAGAACTCAGCGGCACGAGTTCTGACGAGGACCAGACGGCGGGAACACATTACACCGGTTTTAAAATCGCTGCATTGGCTCCCTGTGCGTTTCAGGATTGATTTTAAAATTCTTTTAATGGTTTATAAATGTTTTTATGGTCTTGGGCCTTCTTATTTAAATGATATTCTTTTAAAATATGAGCCCTCGCGGACCTTGAGGTCTTCCGGTACTGGCCTCTTAGTTGTTCCCAAGGTGAGGACCAAAACTTATGGTGAGGCTTCGTTCTGCCATTATGGTCCTCGCCTGTGGAACGGCCTTCCGGAGAGCCTCAGGGCCGCAGAGACTGTAGAGGTTTTTAAGAAGAGGCTCAAGACCCACCTTTTTAATTTAGCTTTTAGTTGATTTTAACTGCTAATTTATTCTATTAGTTTTAGTATAGGCTATTTTATGTATTTATTTTAATTTTATGCATCTTATTTTCAATTTTATGTTTGTTTGTTTGTTTGTTTGTTTTTTTTTTTTTTATGTTTTTAATTTTAGCATCTTATGATTTTAGCCCCAGTGTTTCTTGAGGGGATCTTTTCCTCCAGGGATTGCCGGCTTGGTCAGCGGTTGTTGCTGCAGTTGTTGCCCTTGCTGGGGCGGCAGGGGTCTAATTTTACAGCTTTTGGCTGTGAAGGGGACCCTGGTGTTGTCCCGGTCTGGGTGGGCACTGTGGCGATGTTCCGGTGGCCAGGCTGGCTCCTGGTATGAAAGGATTCCCAGATACTGTTTCCTCATAGCAGAGCCAAGCCATACTTGTTTGTTTGTTTGTTTATTTATTTATTTATTTATTTATTTATTTATTTATTTATTTATTCATTCTTTTACAGTTACATAGTCATATTTCATTGTACGTGGGAGCCATGGGTCATGTGGTTTAATGGAGGGGAGTGGGAAGGGTGAAGGGTGGGTTGGGGTTTTTATTGTAATGTTGTGTGTTTACTGTTTTTAGTGTTAAAGCGCTTCGAGCTGCACAAAGTGCATGAGAAGCGCTATTTTATAAATAAAGTTTGATTTGATTTGATTTGATATGCTGCCCAAAACAAAAGACTGTAGGAATCAGGAAAACTTTATTGTCATTTTATCATGATAAAACGAAATTAGGCTCTCTCTTCCTCTTCTCTGGTCCCAGGCCAGCCGTTTACATTCAGACATAAATAAATATATCAATAATAATGTCAATGTGATATCAGTCTGTTACGGTGTGGTTCCTGATGAGTATTGCACAGAAGTATTTTTCAAATTGCACAGTATTTTATGTTAAGTATTGCACAGCCCTGTGATATTGCACTTGGGAATTAGCTTGTTGTCCATGGAGGGGGTTGGGGGGGGGTGCAGTGATCAACCGGAGTTCAGCAGTCTGACTGCTTCAGGAAAGAAACTGTTCCTCAGTCTGGTGGTCCTGCTCTTTATGCTCCTCAGCCTCCTGCCTGAGGGGAGCAGGGAGAACAGAGGGTGTGAGGGGTGAGTGGGGTCTTTCAGGATGTGGGAGGCCCGTTTCCTGCATCTGGTCTCAAAGATGTCAGTGGTGGACGGCAGGCTGCAGCCCACAGCCCTCTGTGCAGCTTTGGTCAGTCGTTGCAGAGCTTTCCTCTCTGCTGCAGAGCAGCTGCCGTGCCACACCGTGATGCAGGAGGTCAGGACGCTCTCCACCACACACCTGTAGAAGGAGGTCATGACGCTCTCCACCACACACCTGTAGAAGGAGGTCATGACTGGGATCCCCATCCCAGCTCGCTTGAGCCTCCTCAGGAAATAAAGGCGCTGGTGTGCCTTCTTGACCAGGCAGGAGGTGTTGGTGCTCCAGGTGAGGTCGCTGGAGATGTGTACACCCAGATACCTGTAGCTGGAAACCACTTCCACCGAGTCCCCTCCGATGTGAATGGACAATCATCTCCTTGGTCTTCTTCCCATTGATGCAGAGGTTGGTGTCTCTGCACCAGCTCTCCAGATGTTCCACCTCCTGCCTGTAGTCCGACTCATCGTTGTTGGAGATGCGTCCAACCACAACTGTGTCATCCGCAAACTTCACGATCAGACAGCTGGGGTGACTCGCTGTGCAGTCATGCGTCAGCAGGGTGAACAGGAGGGGGCTCAGCACACAGCCCTGGGGGGAGCCCGTGCTGAGGGTGATCGGGGAAGCGGAGACGTTGCGGATTTTTACAGACTGCGGTCTGTCTGTCAGGAAGTCCAAGACCCAGTTGCACAGAGTGGGGTTCAGTCCAAGTGTGTGTAGTTTCTGGGTGAGGGTCTGCGGGATGATGGTGTCAAAAGCTGATGTGAAGTCCACGAAGAGCAGTCGAACGTACGCGTTCTTGTTCTCTAGGTGGGTGAGGGTTGTGTGGACCACAGAGGAGATGGCGTCCTCTATGGATCGGTTTGACCTGAATGCATATTGGTGCAGGTCCTTGATGATAGTTGATAACAAAAAGAAAAAAACACCAATAAGGGCAGGAATGAAATCCAACATAAGACGAGCTGGATTATAAAATAATCAGAGTAGATCATCTTTACAAAACTCTGGACCTGATTTACTAAAACCCCGTAAACAAGAGAAAAATTACATTTTACACCTTTAGCTTTTTGAAGGGATTTGCAGGTGAATAACTAAAACTGCTTGTGCCACTGATAAAAGACATAAATAGTACTATTTAAAGTAAGGACAAAGTGAGAGTTATGGAAATGTTAGCGTGTGTGATTATGTGTCTCTGTGTGGCCCTTGACTGGCAAACCATCCAGGGCGCAGCCCACCTATGGCCAACAGTAGTTGTGACCTGTAAAGGAACTAAGCAAGTTTGGAGAATGGATGGATAGCAAATCCATCCAAATTGAAAAAATGGATTTGGCAAAGGAACAACATCAGTTGAGGTTTGGGAGATGTCAAGATGTAAACCTGTTTCTTGATAAAAGTTGGTTAACTAACTCAATTTTCCGGTAGCGACTGTCCTTTGCCGGTGGAACAGTCATCAGTGCGATCTGATCCAGACTGATACATTGGAGAAAACTAACAACCAATCTACAAAGGCATGGGTCAGTATCGGAGGTCCTGCTAATCAGGACAGGATTCAGCAGTCCACTTGCATTTGAAAGAAAAGGGCCACTCCTTTGAGGATGGAAATGTGCAGATTTTGGGCAGTAAGGATTGTTGGTGTGAGAGAGGAGTCATGAAGACCATTTGTGTTAAAGTGTAACAGTCTTCAACAGAGGGGGAGGACCATGCCATCACCTGTCTCCTGTTTACAATACAGCTCTTTTGAAGGTACCAAGAAGGCTTCACACTCTTCTACACTTACATTGAAATGACTCGAAGAACAAAGAGCCACTCCCATGACCCTGAAGGTGTGAACAACCAGCTGCCTGTAACTATAAATACTTGTGAGTCTCCACCTCTCCACTGGAAATAATGATGCTTCTTGGATGAGAAGTGAAATGCCTTCAAGAAAAGAAAGAAGTCCAGTTGTATTCCAGAAGCAAACACACCTCGGTCAGTCTCACATGAGACTGGAGCTTTTCTAGGTGAGTGAAAGGAGGGTCAGCACCCCGTTTTCCATCCCTCCTCTGGTGCCGGTATGCAAATGAAAGTGGGTTGGCATACATGCTAGTGTCAGCCTGCAGCTGTGCTAGAACAAGCTTCTCAAACCTCTTCATGACTAGAGAAGTTAGAGCTGCCAGCTGGTAACCAATATTGAGAACCATTAGAGATCTGGATTGGTCCGGGTGCTTTGTGAGGTTTCTTCGCCTTCAAAATGTTGAGGCCTTATCTGGCCTTCGCAGGTTCGGATGGTTGAGGACCCCAAAAATGGAATGTGCAGTGGGAAAAGAAATAGATCACACATGACAGTTCAAACCTTTGCAAAGGGGAGAGACGCACAGACACCACCAGGCGAGAAAGCTCTACTGTCATCTGCTCTCTCTGCTACCAAAGCAGACAGCTTCTTTAATTATTCAACAAACATGTAAAATATGTTTTTACGTAGATTTTCCCGCCAGTCAGGGATGGTCATGATCTATTTGGACCTGATCTTCTGTCTCCTGACCCTGTTTCTGACTCTGTTTGCCTGTAATGACTCTCGCGTGGATCCTGACTACCCCGTCTCTCCTCTGATGATCTCATGCCTGTTATCGACTCCTGCCTGATCCTGATTTAGCTTTGTGGACTTTCAGCTGAGCTAAAAAAGCTGCTGCCTTTAGAACCAGCCGTCTGCCTGTTCTTGTGACACTATTGAATCTCAGCTGTAAATTCATAAACCTCACCAACAAAAATTTCATCAGAGCTACTTAAGTTACCCTTATTGTATTTTTAGGACCATATGGCGCACTTAATGACATTTTTCATAAATATAAAATCTGCATTTATGTGTGCCTTAAATATGAATTGTTGTCATGTTAATCGTTTTTTATTTTCGGTTGTACACGGCACTGCAAAATCTGTCAAGGTCTTTTATTACAACTTTGGTAAACTACAAAGCCACACCACTTGATGCTTTATTGGAGCATTATGGGTACTGTAGTCAGCAGCCGAGTAGCAGAGCAGAGTGATACGTAACTTGCTTCAACTGTTTGTGAGTGAATTGAACGAAGTTAGGCTCATCTGATTTGTTTGGATTTATGGGCCTTGTAGTCTGACAAATGTGTTACTTTTTAAAATCAAAAGCATTTTATTTATTTATTTTTTAACCAGAGACCCACAAAGGAGGGGTAAAAGAGCCTCTGGCAGCATACCCCCGGTCTAGGGAAATAATTCCTTTCTCTTTGTGTCCCTAAGGGGTTTCGAGAAGTATCAACCAATAAGTTATCCTGAGATCCTGTATGATCCTGTAGCTGGTCCAAGATAGTAACACCATCTACATGCGGAGAAGTTTGGGGATGTGGTTGAAGACAAGTAGAGGAAAGCAAAAGGACATTTGGCTGGAGCGTGATTGAGGTTCAAAACACAGTCAGCAATGTCAACTTGACTTAGACTTAGATACAAGGCTGGAATAAGTATAACTTCAGAGTTCAATAAAATATTCTTATTCAGGGTTTTTGTGTGTGTGTGGCTTAGTGGTTTTGGACCTTTGTATTTTGCAGATCTTATTTCGGACAACCCCCCCCCAGGGGTTCCAGTGATGTCCAGGGCACACGTCGGCCAGCTCGAAGGACCAAATGTGAAGAAACTGGATTTTCTAGAAAGGACTGTATTGTATTAGTTCGTAACCCCGTCAGTTTCTTGCACACAGAAATAATGAATAATGACTCAAAGACAAAACTTATCTTTTGTGGAGGTTTTACTTCGCACAAACACGAAGGGGACAGACAGATGAACATGGTGCATTCAAAGTCTGAATCAACGAGCTCAGAGATGGGCTTTGGTATAAAAACCCTGCATTTGCATATTCAGAAGATCGTCCGATGGACCCCGTGTGAAAATCACGCCCACAGGTTACTGCTGGAGAGGAGCTCCAAGGCTAAAGTGAAGATAACTCTGAGGCCTGCTCAGCAGATCACACATGCACAGAAAAAGGGAGGATGAGAATAAACTATGAGGAAAATAGTTTGGCTGTGCTTTCTTCAAATGTAATATAATTTTGAGATGACAATACATGCTTAGTGAATTAAGTTTAAACCATTAGTGTAATAAAAGTTAAAGGCAGTTTCTAACTATTCTTCACACCCTATAGACCATTAAGAACTCTTTGAAGTGAATGAAAAATCACATCGTAACTAGAAAAATAGACAATTTAGAGTTGCCAATTAGGTTAATTGGCAACTCTAAATTGTCCATAGTTGTGAGTGTGAGAGTGCATGGTTGTGTGATTGTGGACGTTGTATCCTGCGACAGACTGGCGACCTGTCCAGGGCATCCCTTGCCTACGCCCAAGTAGCCGGGATAGGCTCCGGCAGCCCCGTGACCCCGAAAGGGACAAAGCGGTACAGAAAATGATGATGATGAATATAAAAAAAAGGAAAACAAGTGAAAATTTGAAAAGTTTTGAACTTAAAAGTACACATTGTAAACTTGAAAGAAATATGGAGACTTTGAAAACAAAAAATCGACGGCTAACAACTGAAAAATGTTTATATGCTGTTTTGTATTTTCGATTTTTTCATTTCTCTCCCTCTTTGCTTTCATATTTTTAATATACAGTTTCATTTCAGACTGATCATGCATTGACTTTGGGCCATAGAGGTTTTAGTGATGTCATTTCAACTCCAAAACAGCATTTGTTGTTTGTGCCGTCCGTCATCGCAGATGCGTTTTGGAGCAGAAATGACACCACCATAATCCCCGTGTAACAAATTGTATTTTGTTTATTTATTTATTCTTCAATGTCTTCCTTAATGTCTGTTTTACAATTTTTCAATCGGGTGATTCATTCTCTTTAAGCTTATCATGAATTGACCTTATACTTCTGCCTCTGGAGCAGTTTTAAAAGCTGAAGACATATGCTTTTTATGCTTTTATTTGGAATAGGTTGGTTTTTCCCCATTAAAATTCCTAAATTCACTTTTAGAAACATATTTGTATTAAGTTTTAGCATTTTAAGTTTTGTCTCATGTGACTGATCTGGAAGGTAACCTTACTTCTAGTATTGCAGTTCTTATTTTTAGTGTAATCATAAATTTCTTTCATTTGTGGTATTTTTATTTTTGGGTGTGATCCTGATTTGTGTCTCCCAAATGCACACTAAGATTGTGTGTGTGTGTGTGTGTGTGTGTGTGTGTGTGTGTGTGTGTGTGTGTGTGTGTGTGTGTGTGTGTGTGTGTGTGTGTGTTTTTTAGTGAGTAATTAACTCAACAACGATGATAGATTGGGTGAGTGGATGGATAGGTGGATGAGTGGGATAGATGAGTCGATTGGTTGGTTGATTGATTGAACTGGTACAGTTTACTTATTGGAAGTACTTTCACATCAGCCCTTGACTCATCCATGCATGTGAAGATGACACTGGATGGGAGGTATGGTTAAACTGTAAACACATCCACACACTGACAAGGACCACAGAATGGCGAGGACTCAGATGCAGAGTTCTTGGAAAACTTTTATTCCTGAGAACCTGAGATAGGCGTAGGGTTTGGTTAACATCTACACATGATAATCAGGCACAGGACAGAGGGAGACACAGACCATAAATACATATGAGGAGGGACAGCACAGGTGGGAACGATCAGGGATGATTAGGTCTACAGCTGTGGGGAAAACAGACATGAACAGGAAAGGGAGGAACTTTCAAAAGAAAACAGGAAGCGACACACGAGGACACAGATGTCAGACAGGAACTTGACGAAACATGACACACACATTCATCTTGCTTTAGTTCATTCCCATGTTTCTGTGTAATTTTGTCCATTTATATATTGCTATGTAAGCCTGAATTGGTTACTAAAACATTGTATGCACATATAACAAATAAATCTGATTTAATATTTCTATCCAACATCCCAGATAGTTTATTTAGTAGACAGCTGTTAAAGAAACAAAAGGTCACCTTTATTTTGACATCTAAAGATTAAATCAGATGTAGTGTTTTTGGGGTCTGACTTCTTTGTTTGCTTAAAGGTGATAAAGCTTTTGTCAGTTTTGATCATTGAACCATTCTGGTGCGCTGATTTTAAGGATAAACATAAAGATGTTAGTTTCTTTTAAGATGTGGCAACCAGATCAATTGAAAAGCTCTTAGGAAGGCGGTGCTCCAAACATCCTTTATCGAACAGACACTGCAGTCCCACTCAAAGTGGAAAACATTTTCACTTTGTCCTAATCTTCAAACATATACATGCTTTCTCAAGTGTTTATAGTCTGGAACCACAATGTGGGAGTCAGCTTTATAAACAGATAAGATCCACATAATGTGCAGTGACCCACTCATTCAGTTCAGTTGTTTCCACAGTGTTCAGTTTAATGTTCACTGTTAGTTCCTTTTGTCATCTGACTCTTCAGTTAAATCATGTGTCCAAAGAAATGAAGTGACCTTACTTCTAAGTGAAATACAGTCGTACCTTCATTCATACTTCAAAATAGTCATATTTACTGTTTTTGCAGGCATCCCAGATGTTTTAAGGCTGAAACCAACTTTCTACACTTTTCTCAGACAGACATGAAGAAAGTTCAAACTATCAAATACTCAAGTATAGTAGAAAGAAAACAAAGATCATCTTTGCAAGCTGAATTTATTCTGTATAGGAGACATAACAACCAATCAGGGCAAAAAGGCAATTGAAAAAGAAACAAACATGCAAAATTGGAGAAAAAAATTCAGAAAACTGTCAGGTGTTGGGGTCGTCCTCGCACACCTACCTGAGGATTCAGTCACTCTCACCTGTTCTGCATCCAATAAGACAACTTTTATTAGTCCATCACATCCCCCAGCCATTGTCAGTTCGTCTGCTTTCTATGGAAGAATTCACAGATCGCCACTGAAGCCAAATGCTAAGCCAAGCCAAGCCAAGCTGACTAAAGCCAAGCCAAGCCAAACCACTAAAGGCCAAGCCAAGTCACTTCTAGCCAAGTCAACCCAGCCAAGCCTAGTCATGTGGAGGTCTTCTGGATACATCCTCTTCACGCCATCTTCAGGAAGTTCACTCCGGATCTACCGCTCTCCTGCCTGTTCACCGCTTCACCAGATCAACCATCCATGAACGTTGACACCCAGCCTTTCATCTCTACGTTCAATAAACCTAATCCCTGTCTGCTTTTGGGTCCAGCTAACTCAAACTCAAAACAGCAAGCCGTTGAAAACATGTACTACAAAATAACGAGGGACAATCAAAATGATCCATCTGGGTCATTCTGTAGTTCAGCACTCATCCAGAGGAATTGTTGCACAAGTATGAATGAAGTACAGTGATCCCTCGCTATAACGCGGTTTACTTTTCACGGTTTCGCTACTTCACAGACACAGTGCATTGTGTTCTGCATTCTGATTGGCTAAAAAACCACTCCGCTTCTTCTCTACCTGTGCGTCAATAACGTTGCAGTTTAATATGTACACGTAGGTAAAACAGCTTGCCAAATTTACAACACGTACTTGCAAATCATCTTGCAATTTGGAGTTTCTCTATAACCCATAGCAAAAAGAGTGACAACAACTGTCAATCACTATGTTCTTCTCCTGAACAAACACAGCTGCACCGCGGGCTTCAAAAGAAGAAAACACTGCAGAGCAGAGTCAGGATGCAGCGGCTCAGTCTGAAGAGCAGTGAAATACACCTGTGTCACTATTTGTCCCACTGTAGTTTGTATTTTTTTTCATAATTATTTTACATTTTCTCCCGTTTAATCCAATTACTTGGGTCACGGTGGGCGGGGCTAATCTCCGCAATTAGAAGCCTTCTGTTCACATCGATGATTAAAATTATTATTTGACAGTACAGTGCAGAAGTTATTTGTTAAAAAAACGTTTCTAAAGTACTTGTATTGGTGAAACAAATGCTTAAGCCTGTAAAATGGTTTGTTCTTTCTTTTCAAAGTATAATAGATAATTTAATTGTATAATAATTGTTTAAAAATAGAGGTTTCTACTTCACGGATTTTGCCTATCACGGGTTCTTTTTGGAACGTAACCCACGTAAAAAACAAGGGTTTACTGTATAGTGTTCCCTCGCTTTATGCGGGCTGCTTTGCAGATTCTTTTCATTGCAGATTTTCATGCCTTTTTTCTCTTTCTCCCTCTCTACAGGTCACCATGTTTTACATCGGGACTGGTTTTTGACATTGTCGATCATTCTCATCCATGCCTTGTCTCTAGTTCAGATACGTGCAGCTGGCCAGTTACATAAATCTTTTCTCAAACCAAACCTTATGACTTGACAACATAAAGTAGATTTTTTATATAGTTTTGCTAAACATAAGTCAAGCACAACTGACAATGGTTGTGAAAAGTCAAGTCTGGATTCTGCCGCTCTCTGTATCAGCACATCACCTGCAGCTGTTCAGCTCTGCTCACCATCCGTTGTTTCTTTGCAGCTCTCTGGCCAGTTCCTGTTTTGACTCAGATCTACCCTGGAATCGTCTCTGCCTGCAATTCAGTCTGTGTGGAGGTTCTACCTGCCCTTTCTGGAACAACCATCTCCAATAGACAGGGTTGTCTCTGCCAGTTGTCCTGGGGAGACCTGTCTGCTTGGTGCTGACCTCCTTCAAGGATCTGGTCCCATCCCTGTCAGCCTGCTTTTCTGCCTGTTTCCAATTGTGAAAGACTGACTGAGTCAACCTTTGTAATTCAACTTGGGGATTCACTTCTGCCTAAGCTGCTACTACTGTGCATGCAGCTAATGTTGCAGGGGTGGGTTCCAAAGGCATCCAAAAACAGTGTAGAAGTTATTTTTTTCTAAAACCGAGATAGAGGAATTAGATAGTAGACTCTTTGGCTTATATGTACAAATGTAACCAGAGTTCTGTATGTCTAGAGTAAAGTGTAAACTTAGTTATTTCAGTTTTCATATAGGTTATTTGTGATATTTTCAGATAGAGCAGATGACCTCTTCATTAATTCAACACTCTGACCCCCAAATCACTCCGAAACAGCAGCAATGTAGCAACAGCATCACAGCAGACACAAGTGAACTGTTTTAATCAATCTGATGGTTCACTGCAGGGAAACGATTTTAGGTTACAGTCATTTATTCAATTATTTCAAAATCTTTTTTGTAAACATTTCTTTTTGAGTAACATTAAAAGAAGGATAGATTCAAAAACACAAGCCAGATTTGAGGAACAAATGTTGACACATTAGTATATTACAGCAGAAGTAAAAGCCTG
>CM074504.1:24309938-24462035 GCA_037389245.1 Oryzias sinensis
ATTATTATTAATATTATTAATAATAGACTGATAATTTACCATTTACCATATGACCGGTGAATGTCTTAGCAGGACAAAAGCGCATGGATTCCGATTTTCTCAAATTGGATTCAAGCCTCATTCATATGTGGAAATAAATCGGAGACGAATCGGATACGTGCATTTGCGTGTGTCATGTAAGCAGACAAATCGGATATTTCCCAGTAAATGCGAGTCGTACGTTAGTGACGACAACTCAGGACACCACCAACTGAGATCACATGACTTATTAAGGTGCTTTTCTGCGCTGATTTGCTGTTCCAGGACAGCTGGAGCCCGATGAGCGTCTTACCTCTCAGCCTCAGGCTTCAGACCGTAGTCGGAAACCGCTATTTCCGGTCCGTATCCGGTCAGGATGCAAACGGAAACTAATCAAGCAGGACACCGTTGCTCTGGAACAGGCTAGAAGCCGTTTGTTTCTTTGCTTTGATCAAACTGTTAGGACAGCACAACTTCTGAAAACACTTCCTCGTTCAAAACTCAGAGAGGGCTCATAAGCCGGCTGAGCAGCCCTCCTTTTTCCTCTCCCGTGCATCCCCTCTCGTCCGCCTGCCTCATCCTCGAGCGCCTAAGGCAACGCCTCTTTCCGTTGCTGCATTTTCTCCATGACAACCACAGTCACACAAAAGTCCGAAGGAGGTCCGCGGAAGGGGGAAATGCTGCTACATAGTCCTAAGAAACGTCTACGTTTGATAGTTTCAGCATTGTATAGTCTGCAATGCAAAAACCGGATACGGGTCACTTTTAAAAGATGATACAAGCGGGTCGTCAAAAATAAAATCGGATATAGTCAGAAAATCGGATTCGGGCATCAAGACCTGCAGTACAAATGCAGCCTCAGATGCCACCAAAGGGTTTAGAAAGCATTGTCGTGTGGGCACCGACGACATGACCAAGATGGCATCGTGCTCCGCTACCATTGGCCAGGCTTCCCAAGCGGGCGTGTCTCCTATAGCGATATAACTCATTGGTCATAACCCCTAACAGGTGCAGGAAGGGGGGTTGGGGGGGATGGTGAACATTAATTTGCTTATTTACAGTATTGAAGCCCAATTCCTTTAGAACACAAACAAACCCCGTAACAACATGACCCTCACTTCTCTTCACAGCTCCCTAACTCATGGTGTGGAAATCAACCCTTCCCATGATTCTTAGTGGCCATGGGCGGGTCCCATGGCCACTAAGAGTTTCTGCTTGGAGAAAAAGAATGGACAAAGTAAACGCATGAGATTCTGATCTTATTTCAATTCTCATTGTGTTGTATACATATACAACTTATAAAACTTAAATGAATTGATTCAATTGGTAACAAGTCTTCTTCTTTCTCTTTCGGCTTTTTTTCCCCATCAGGGGTCGCCACAGCGAACAAGTCGCATGGTTTACATGGCAATGTTTTACGCCGGATACCCTTCCTGACGCAACCTTCTCAAAGCAACCGGGCTTGGGACCGGCAGATAAGTAGAGAAGGGAACAGGGAGCAGCTCGGATTCGAACCCAGGTTTCACGGACGGAAGGCGCCGCAAACCAGCACGAGCTAAACCGGCTCCTCAATTGGTAACAAGTAATTGAGTTAAATTTATTCAACCTAATTTATTATGTCTATCCAACTCAGTAATTGTTTATTCAACTCAAATTTAGATATTTATCTAACTAAATGTCATTTTACTCCAATTAAATAAATGTTTTTCCATCTTAATTTATTGTACTCTCATATGTCTAAGTTAGAGGCTGCAGATTATCTCATTTTTATAAAATTAAAATAAATGATACAGTGTGGATTTACAAAATATACCATGCATTTAATTAACATGACTGACTGTAACTTCAGGTTTTTTTCATCCTGTTGCACTAGTGCTGCTATATAAACGCCTCATTCTCTCCCTCCCTCTCACTCATGGTGCAGAAAGAATTAAACATAACAGGGTAAATAAACTAAACAAAACACAGTAAAACAGCTAAAAAACTAAACACATTTGGTCAAACACCCACACTTGAACCCAAATCCATCCAGACAGGCAAAGGGAATGGTATCCCACAATTCCTTGCAGTGCCGATCTAACAGCAGCACCAAAGTTGCACCCACCTAACTGAATTAATGTAAATGAAAGTAAAATAACTGTCTGATAACTACGTTATTTTAAGCTCACTTAACTAAAAAAAATGATTTATCTTAACTGAAGCAAATAACTAAGTTAGATCTAAGTAAAAAGTTTATTTTTCCAACATCCATATGTGGTCTTATCACCCTCTCACGGTGGAAAAAGTATTATCTGAGCCTTTTCATCCACTAAATCATCTTCAAATGGACACGCCATGCTGCTTCACCTCTCTGAAAACAAACTAACCTTCAACTAAACCTGCTCCAGACCAGGTTATGTTCAGAGCATGAGTTGCTATGGTAACCTGACATACCCTGAAACATACCTCAGTTTTTGGAACCGAAAGCTGAGGTTATCAACTTCCTTAGCCTCAAATTTACCATGGGAGCTAGCATAACCTGCTTTCTGGAATACCCCCCTCCCCCCTGTTTGAACTGCAGCTATCAGCTACTTGGATTGATGGATTTTTAGATGCTGTTTTGTGATTGACAAAAGATAAATAAATCAAAACTAACCCAGATTTGCTCCTGCTGCATTTTTTAAACACACACCGAGTGTTTGTGTGTGTGCTTAAGCAGTCTCTTCGCTAGCGCGGGTGAAGGAAGGAGGAAAGCAGACGCACAAGGGGGAACAAGGGGGAGAGGGGATTCAAATTGTGCTACCCAGTTAGGGAGAACAGTAAAAAAAAAGGTTTCCTCTAAAAGAACAGAGACTGGTTATTTTTTTAACCCTCTCTGGAGGCTCTAAGGGTATGAACGTGGGTTAACGTGCCCGCGCCTTAACCTCCGCTGCACCTTTTGTATGTGTCAAAGGCTGAAAAATGCCCCTTATGGTAGTGAAAATACAGTACTTGAAAGTGATCATATAGAAATACCTGTATTTTTAAACAGCTACACAAATTTGTTGTGGGGGTCCGGAAGACCGGTTGTATAGTTATCCTTTGCCCTCGTGTGCCTCGTGTGGACTGCCAGTACTTGCTCCTCACCACTCTTTTACCGCTTTAGGATAATGGCCAGTTCTTCTGGAGAGGAAGTGCTGATGATCATCTCTGAAGTTTCATCATCTTTCAGGTTGTTCTGAAGTAAAAATTAACCAACTGTTGCAAACGTTTTTTGGCTGGAGTGGGGAGAGCAAAGAGGATCTTAAATACCTGGAGTGGATTTGTCAGATTTATTCTCCCATTTAGAATCACAAGCTGCTTTACAGCCTGAAGACAGGTTGATACTGGTGGTATTATTATTTTCTTTGAGGATGCATAAATTGCGTTTACAGATGATTTCATGTGCACTTTTTTTAAGCAGATGAGCTACTGATACTGTCTCACTAACTAATTCCTCTTACAGCATACCAGCTGGCCCATCAGCTACAAGCACTTAAACGGAACCATTTAGTGTTCCTTAGAACCCAATACCAAGTAAGTTACACCATGCAGTCCCAAATGAAAGAAGGTCAATTCCTCCTGATTGATGTAAAACATGTACATACTTGTTGAAGGGATGAGAAAACATGACAAGAATCCAGGCATATCAAAATGTCTGACTGTTGCACTCAACATTGTCAAAAGATTTCCAGGTTTGTTTGACTATGACAGTCCTGAGACTCTTAACAAAGGAGGATTCTATCATTTCTTTATCTGACACGGCGAGATTATGGCAATTTTGCAAAAATATACATGTAAAGACATAAGACAAAAGGGTTGGGATTATATAAATTTGTTTACCCCCTCTTCTTTAGACAACAAAAGAACCTCTTCTTGGCTTTAAATGATAACCATTATATTCAATGCATCCAATGTACTGTAAAAAAGTATTTTATGAGTATTTTAACTATCATTTTCAAGATCTTTGTACATTTTTCTTTACATTCTAATTAGTGTACTTCTTCCTTCTCTTTTGGCTTTTCCCATCAGGGGTCGCCACAGTGAATCATCCTTTTCCACCTCACTCTATCATGAACATCTTCTACCCTAACATTAGCCAACTGTATGTCCTCTGTTAAGACATCCATATATCTCCTCTTTGGCCCTCCTGCCAGGCAGCTCCATCTCCAACATCCTTCTACCAATATATCCACTATCCCTCCTCTGAACATGTCCAAACCATCTCAGTCTGGCTTCTCTGACTTTGTCGCTAACACAGGCAACATGAGCAGTCCCTCTGATGTACTCGTTCCTTATCCTGTCCAACCTGGTCACTCCTAAGGAGAACCTCAACATCTTCATCTCCGCTACCTCCATATCAGCCTCTTGTCTCTGTCTCACTGCTACCGTCTCTAACCCATAGAGCAGAGCTGGTCTCACCACTGTCTTGTACACCTTTCCTTTGAGTCTTGCTGACACTCTTCTGTCACACTTTCCTCCACCCGCTCCAACCTGCCTGCACTCGCCTCTTCACCTCTTTTCCACACTCCCCATCACACTGAACTGTTGACCCCAAGTATTTAAACTCCTGCACCTTCTTCACCTCAGCCCCCTGTAACCTAACGCTTCTACCTTGATCCCTCTGGTTCAGACACATGTATTCTGTCTTACTATGACTGACCTTCATGCCCCTTCTTTCCAGAGCAAACCTCCACCTCTCTAGCTGTTCCTCGACCTGCTCTCTACTCTCACTGCAAATTACAATGTCATCCGCAAACATCATTGTCCAGGGAGATTCCTGTCTTACCTCGTCTGTCAGCCTGTCCATCAGCATAGCAAACAAAAAGGGACTTAAAGCTGATCCTTGGTGTAGTCCCACCTCCACCTTGATCTCCTCTGTCTGACCTACAGCACATCTCACCACCGTCATACTTCTCTCATACATGTCCTTAACTACTCTGACGTACTTCTCTGCCACTCCAGACGACCTCATACAGTACCACAGCTCCTCCCTCAGCACCCTGTTATAAGCCTTCTCTAAATCTACGAACACACAATGCAGCTCCTTCTGACCATCTCTGTACTTTTCCAACAACATTTTCAAAGCAAATATTGCACCAGTGGTACTCTTACGGGGCATGAAACCATACTGCTGCTCACAAATCTCCACCTTCTTCCTAAACCTGGCTTCCACTACTCTTTCCCACAGCTTCATTGTGTGGCTCATCAACTTTATTCCTCTATAGTTGCTGCAGTTCTGCGTGTCGCCCTTGTTCTTAAAGATCAGGACCAGAACGCTTCTCCTCTATTCCTCAGGCATCTTCTCACTCTCTAAAATCCTATTGAACAACCTTGTTAGAAATTCCACTGCTGTCTCTCCTAAGCACTTCCATACCTCCACAGGTACATCATCAGGACCAACGGCCTTTCCGCTATCCTTTTCAGAGCCTTCCTAACCTCATCCTTTCTCTGCTACTTCCTGCTCCACAACAACCACATCTTCCTCCCTTCTTTCCCTGTCATTTTCCTCGTTCATCAGCTCCTCAAAATACTCCTTCCATCTTTTCTGTACACTCTCCTGGGTTTTTAGCACCTTTCTATCTCTGTCCTTAATCACCCTTATCTGTTGCACGTCCTTCCCATCTCTGTCTCTCTGTCTGGCTAGCCTGTACAAGTCCTTCTCTCCTTCCTTTGTGTCTAACCTGTCATATAGCTCATCGTAAGCTTTCTGTTTGGCCTTTGCCACCTCTCTCTTCACTCTACGCTGCGCTTCCTTGTACTCCTGTCTACCTTCCTCAGTCCTTTCTACATCCCACTTCCTTTTATCCAACCTCTTCCTCTGGACGCATTCCTGTACTTCCTCATTCCACCACCAAGTGTCTTTACCGTCTTTCCTCTTTCCAGATGACACACCTAGCACCTTCCTACCTGTTTCCATGATAATCTCTGCTGTAGTTTCCCAGTCATCTGGAAGCTCAACCTGACCACCCAGGACCTGTCTCAACTTCTGCCTAAATTCCTCACAAGTTTCTTCATTCTGTAGCTTCCACCACTTGGTCTTCTTTTCTGTTTTCCCTTTCTTCTTCTTCCTGACCTCCAGAGTCATCTTACACACCACCATGCGGTGCTGTCTGGCTACACTTTCTCCCACCACCACTTTGCAGTCATTAACCTCTCTCAAATGACCTTGTCTACATAGGATGTAGTCCACCTGAGTACTCCTACCTCCACTTCTGTATGTCACTCTATGTTCCTCTTTCTTCTGGAAGTAAGTGTTGACTACAGCCATTTCCATCCTCTTCGCAAAGTCCACCACCATCTGCCCCTCCAGATTCCTTTCCTTCACACCAAACCTGCCCATCACCTCCTCATCACCTCTGTTGCCCTCAACAACATGCCCATTAAAGTCTGCTCCAATAACAACTCTCTCTCCTCTGGGAAAACTCTCTATGACCTCATCCAACTCACTCCAGAATCTCTCCTTCACTTCTAACTCACAGCCAACCTGTGGCGCATACCCACTGACTACATTCACCATCACCCCTTCAATTTATAACTTTAGGCTCATCATCCTGTCTGAGACTCTTTTCACCTCTAGAACACTGTTTACAAACTCCCCCTTCAGAATCACTCCTACCCCGTTTCTCTTCCTATCAACACCATGATAGAACAGTTTGTATCCTCCTCCAATACTACGTGCCTTGCTGCCCTTCCACCTTGTCTCCTGCACACACAGTACATCTACCTTCCTTCTCTTCATCATGTCTGCCAGCTCTCTGCCTTTCCCTGTCATTGTGCCAACGTTAAGAGTCCCTATTCTCAAACCTATGTTCTTGCCTTTTCCCTTCTCTCTCTGGCCACGGGCCCTTCTGCCTCCCCTCTTTCTTCGACCAACAGTAGTCAAATTTCCACCGACACCCTGTAGGTTAACAGCATCGGTGGCCGTCGTTGTTAACCCCGGGCCTCGACCGATCCGGTATGTCTAAAGTGTTGTGAATGATTCGCATGGTTATTTTGGCAATTTTTACGCCGGATGCCCTTCCTGACGCAACCCTCTCTATTTATCCGGGCTTGGGACCGGCACAGAAGTAACTGGCTTGCAACCCCTGTTGCTAGATTATTCTAATTAGTGTACTGACATCTGAAATTAGTTTGATGTATCTGTGTTTGTCCTTTTTTCATTGCAGTATTCAGTTATATTTTAAAGCTTGAAATAAATCAATCACATCAAAGGAAATAAAAATTGAGACACTCAGAATTATTAATCGTAGTAAACTACAACTGTAGTTAGGACCTTTGAGAAAATGTCAGAACCTAAATTTAGTAAATGTTTATTCCCTTTCAATCAACCCATAGTAATTCAAAAGAAAACAATTCAACATCTTTTAATTCGTTGCTCAGCTTTAAAATTGTCAAAAGGTATTTTAACTGTCCTCAGAAATGAGGGAAGTGTTTTTGTCAAACACTAGCTGGGTTTACATGGACAAAAGTAATCGTACAGAACGCCTGATCGTATTCCGTTTGGAATACTCTGCCCCAATCAGACTCGTTTGGATCAAAATTTCTTTCCGATGGAAATAGGGGGGTTATACCGATTGTTGATCCGAGCGTTGTTCATGTAAACGGTTCATTCTGATCACTACTGCTCTGATTTAACTTCATGCATAGACAGTGTTTAACTCCAGAGAAAGCTTTAGAGCTCAAACAGGACCGACTGGCTGCTCCGCGGACGCCCCATGCGATGCGTGGACGCCTCTGTGCTCCGCCCTCGTCCCGCCCCGCGGGCTACTTGCCCGCCAGCCCCTTCTACCTCAAGGATACTCCTCCCAGGGGCCGCAGAGTGAACCGTGTCTCTGAGAAAAGCAGCCCAACTTATAGCTTTGTGTTTGAGGGGAGGATGCTTTGTGAAGTGTGGGAGGTTTCGGACTGCCATCCGAGCTGCCGATCTCAGGAGAACTGGGTCTCTCGGTAGAACCGTGTCTCTGAACAGAGCACACACTGGCTTTGGTGCGGTGTGTAAGCTTTTCAAAGCAGAAATATCGTTCAGTCCTTAGAAACACCAAACAATCACGTGGATTTGTGTTTCCAGTCGTGTCCCAACAAAATAAAGGCTAAATGTTGTTAGTGCGTGTTAGACTTCTCCCCTAACCCTTCTTCCAGCTCTGCTCCGGCACAAAATACAAATTCAGATTAATTTAATTGATATAGCACCTCTCATGACGAGAAAGACAGCTCAAGGAGCTGCACATAAAAACAAAAACAAATGAAATAAAATACAATAAAATACATTAAATGAGCCCCGCGCAATAAAATACAGAAAGATAAACACCAGTGGAAAATAAATAAATAAATAAAATAAAGAGAAACCAGAAGGCGCCGTCTGCCCTGTCCTCCTATTGGCAGGGGTGTCAGTATAGACCCAAACACCCCAGCCGAGGGTGAGAAAACACTCGTAAACAGTCTAATTTGAAATAAAATAAATATGTGGTAAAATATCATAAAAAGGCCTTCACAAAGAAGGCACTGACCACACAGATTAAAAATAAAATAATGAGCGAACAGGCGCTTGATAATCACCATAACAATAATAAAAGCATGTTTAGAAGATCATCTTACATATTACCGAACTGCTACATATAAGTATGTGGCAGCAATGTGGACTGGAATTGCTTTATCAGATCTGATAAATGCCAAGTTGCTCATGTAAAAACATTAGGTCTATTAAGCACTTAAATTATTTTTTATCAGACACTGGGTTTGTTTTGTGTAAACGTACCGACATGTTTCGGCGGAATGCCTTCCGCCTTCGTCAGGGTCTATGTTCTATGTCCTATGTTCAAAATAAAAAAAAGCATGAAGTTTGTCAAATCATTAAAGCTTTTCGTGTTTTTTACCAGCAGAACATGAATGATTACTACGGATAAGAGAAAAATAAAACTAAGAGAACTAAAATTCATAAATGTGAAATTTACTGTAAATATTACAGTATATAGCTGGACATTTTTTAACTGCCAGACATTCTTCTTTTACAAATACAGCATGTTTTTGTCTTTTTTAATTACAGTAAGCAGCTGTAACTAAACTAATGTAAAAAAAATAAAAAACCTTCCTGGCAACCCTACTGCCAATATCTTACTTTAAATTAGGATGTCATGGTCAAAGGGAAGACAATGGCTTGATGCTGAAAACAACAATACCGTTATTGTAAAAGAGACATTTTGAGTCCAGAACAGGTAGTGGGTTTTCCAGGGTGCAGGTACTGCACAGCAGGTAGGTGAGTTCAGGGAAGAGTGAAGAGTGAAGGCAAAAACAGGAGATCAGAAACTGAAATCAGCCGAGAGATGGGCTCAGTACCACTCAAGTTAGCAGATGAACTGACGAGATGACGGTGGAGAAACTGGTCCTGAGTAGCAGGCAGTGGCGGTTTTTGATATGGGCAATGTGGGCGGTCGCCCAGGGCGGCACTTCATAGGGGGCGGCATTTGCTGTGCCTGAGGCGTTACACATTATGTGCTACATGCTATATTCAAATAGGAAGCTTGGAGCTTTTAATTTGAAATTGCTTCAGCATCCGTCACTTAATGCTTTTACATTGACACCTCAGACTCTTAAGAATGTCTTCCTCTTACTTGCTCTTCACACTTATTGTGCAAAAAAATAAAATAAAATAAATAAATAAAAAAGAATACCTCAGAGTGAAACAACGTAAAACAGGCACATGAAAACGAATTAGGCAGAACAAACATCCGTGCTCAACCCAATTTCAAAAAAAGCAGGCGATGGAGATTATTTCCCACAATTCTTTGCTCCGACACAGCAGACCCTATGCGCACGTGACCACAGCCCTCTGCTGCAGACGCTTGTGGCCACACCTCTTTGAGGTACTCTTTGGAACATAAGTCAAAAAACTCGAGAGGTGGGCGCAACTCACACTAACAGGTAATTGGGAGTCTTTTTCTATCTGACAATCAACTCTGAGCCGCAGCTGCGCCTCCCGTCATAGAGACGGAGCCGCGTGTGTCAGAGGGAAGGGGAGGGGGAGGGGGGATGAGCGCAGACCATTTTTTATGGATTGAGTTTTTTTGGAGGATTTCTACTGTTGGTGTTGCACAAATTTAGGGAAATGACAAATATTTTTGGAGTAATCCCACTGATGGGTTCTAAGATTTAGTCTTTAATGTTTTATAAGACCTAAACATATTAATCACAATAAGTTTTATTTTTTAGATCTAATCCCTCTGATATGTTTCACAAAGACACACACAGGACGTCACACATTAAGAAATGATTGCTAAAAATGAAGCAGGATTCCAGCTCTAAAAAAAATGCTCTAAAGAATGATGAAAGAGCAAAAAAAAATGGAATTATTTGATATGTAATTTCTTATGAATATTTCCAGGCTTTCTTTGTTTTGTCCTGCAGCATGTTCATATTTGTATATATTGTATATTTATATGGAGAACAAAATATTACAAGTTATTTAAGGTTTAGCTTGAGTTATTCTGGATTAATGTTCCTGTTTTTATTCATATTTAAGTGTGTTTTTAAAGACAAAGAGGGACAGGAACTGTTAAGTGATGACATGTGAGTTGTTATTTTCCCATGGCGAAGCAACTTTTTCCCTCTTTGTCGCTGCATGGATGGGCTTTAAACATTTTGGTTGAGCCCGACCTTTTTTCTCTTTAAAAAAAGTATTTTAGCTGTTGTGCCAGAGAGTAAGAACAGGTCAAAATACCACATCAAGCGCATTTTTAGTCTGCAAAACCCTAAATATCAATCTAATTCCTACTTGAGGCTTTTTTGTGGTCACTGTCATTTATTGAACTTTTTACTGGCAGTGAAAATAACAATGACACACACCAAAAACACATTTTAATCATCCTGTATTTCCTTTTGTTCAGTCTGAAATGATGAGAAAATCATAAAGTGATGATGCATATTCAGACACCAAGAAAACAGCTGACATTTCAGAGCTGAGTTTCCAGGAAAGAGGACTGAAGGAGGATGGAACTGCAAAGCAACATTTCCCTTGAGAAGAAAAGTCATTTGGCAAAAATATCAGGGTTTCCACTGAACACCACGGCACAAGTTTAGAAAAATGCCTTTTTCCTTCCAGCTCCAGTCATCTCTTCTGATCACGTGTTCTGATATTTCACAAAATGTGAGTGGTCAACACGTTTCTAGCATGTTCTTTTTTCCTCAAATCCCACACATTATATTAAATAGATCTGTTTGTTTTTATATATACATTCTATCAATGTGTTTGCCTTTTGCTCTTAATTTATTTCTATATTTTAAAGACACAATACAATCACTTGCAGTTGTGTGTGTTGACAAAAGCGTCTCATAATGTCAGAGTCCTGCTGGATCTCCAATGCCCTATTCTGCTTTAATTGTGTTTGTCAAGGAGAGTAACCTCAAAAAATAACACAGAACTGTACTGTAACGAGAGTTGCCATTGATGTTTTTACAATAAACAATCAAACAAAACAATTGTCTGTTTTCAGGTACTAGTATTCATCACCATGGACAGTATTTTTGCACACTGGTATTAAACTTTCATTTTCCATTTATCTTCTTAACCGTTTATTCCCTGTCGGGGTCACGGGGTTTCCTTGTGTGATAAAACTGCCCGTGTCTAACAATGCAGTAATCTGCTGTCCGTTGGAAGTTAAAGTTTTTAATAACTGCTCTTTGTCCTTCTGTGTGGAGTTAAACCTCACACATCGTTCACGGTCATCTTTTGGTGGAAATCAGTGACCCTAGATTTACGTATCGGATAAACAGAAGCTTTTTGTACCAGCTGCTTATTTTCATCCACTTCCAGACACTATTAATTTATGCTGCACTTTATTGTACTTACTCTATTTTTATACTTGTATTTTTATTGTACATATTTTGATTTAAATGTATAGTATCACCACCCCAAGGCTACAATTTTGTTGTATTATGTACAATGACAATAAAAATTCTTTTTTTTTCTCATTAACTTGTTCTGTCCAACAGCTGAGCAAACAGATTAGAGCTGAAGGCCTTTAGTGTTGGACAGATTTTACTATCACAAAAAGAGGTTATATAGTTTCGAGAAACTAGAGTGTAGATTTGTATAAACCCCTTTTTGTCGTATTATTTTTTATTTGTTTGTTACATTTAATGTGTGTGAGGGGGGAGAGGGGAGAATGTGGGGGTGGAAGAAAGGAAGAGGTGAGAAGGTGGGGGATACAAGCACTGATTTGAATAAGTCATTATTTTAAGCTGTAACAATTATACCAGATCTGCTGGAAAGACAAATATTACATCAAAGGTGAAAATCTGACACTAAGATGAGTGGAAGACATCTGTCCATCAATACACTGTGGGTAAGGAGGAGGGATGAAGCCGACAAGGAGCAGTGTGGCAGTGTGCACGTGACGTGGGGGTGGGGATACATGCATGCTGCCGACGTGAACCGTGTGTTCATAAGGGGAACCAGATCCTACCCAGCCAGACCAGGAGAGGGGGGGAGAGACACCCAGGCCAGGAGCGCATCCGGACCAAGGCAGCCCGGGAGGGGGGGAGGAGGGGATCGCCCACCCAGCCAGGCGCAGAGAAGGCCCCCCTACAGGGGCCCCCCCGACGCCCAAAGGCATAAGCGACCCCGGCGTCCGGTCCCCAGGCCACAGGACAGGAGCGCTTAGCCGTACCAGGCGGCAGCCATGGGGGCCACCGGGCGCCGAGACAAGGGCCAAGGACGAAGCCAGGGCCCCGAGAACCCATGAGCCGCCCACCACCCAACCGCCGCCCCGTCTCTGCGAGCCAGCCCCGGCACCCGACCCAACAACCCAGAGATCGCCGCGCACCCACAGCCACCCCCCATAACCCTACAACCCTACCCACTACAACCCTACTCCCCCGCCATATTATCTGAGCCACCTCCCCAACCCCCTTAATGCCCTCCCCCCTCTGTGATGGGAAGGGAAAGCCCCAGAGGATCCCAACGAGCCAGCCCCCAGGTCCGTCCCACCCATGCGCTCTCGTACACATACTCACAATCTTCTAGTTAAGCCCCACCCCTCGCCGCCACGCAGTAACCCCCTCTGGCCGACAGGATACTCACAAGCCCGGCGGCCCTGAGAGGACCAGGCGGGTGAAGACCCCCCCCCCCCCCCCCCGACCCCACCCATGTATGAAGGTGTGGGTGTGCTGTGTGTGTGCTGCAGGTAAAATAGGAGGTCTCCAGTGTGGGGGGCCCCATCGCTGCCAAGCCACAGAGCCCCCCACTCCAGGGTCCCTCTGTATGTGGTGTTTATTTGCTGTGTGTGTGCTGCTAACATGCATTGTGTGTGTCCAAAGTGGAAGTTAAAATTGTGGGGGGACCAGTGAAAGATGAGCACGGATGTTTCACCGTGGCCCCCTCCACCAGACCCTCCACACAAGGCCCTAGATGAATCAGGGTGTCTAATATGCAAGTAAAAGCGGGATGGAGGGCGTGCGCCGACGCGACCCCAGAGAGAGACACCCCCAGTGAGCCCCGCAAGCATACCCCACACATCCAGTTCCCGGAGCCCTGTGTGCAACATTTATTTGGGTGAGAGCGGGGGGGAGCAGGCGGATGGGCACAACCGGGGGAAGAAGGCTCCCCCGAGCGACCGGACGGCCAGGCAGTCAGGAGGCGGCAAGCCAGCCGCAGATAGCGCTGAGAGACAGCCAGCAAGGAAGGGGCCCAGTGCCAAAACGGAGGGTCAGGGGGTCCAGCCCCACCATTCATGCCCTGACATCCCTAAGGACTAGCACCCCCCCCCCCCCAATAATAAATAAATACACAAAAATAAATAAATAAAATAATAATTCTAAAATAAACCCACCCAGGTGAACCCCTTAACCCCTGCTGTGAATGCAACGTCGACCCCCGGGAGGCCAGGCCATGCGCCAACTTCTGGCCACGGGTGAAACACCGACCATGGGCAGACGACCCCAGGCCCCAGACAATAAAGATTCTGATTCTGATAACAAAAACTAATTCTAAATGATCTTAATGATCAGGCACACAATTGGTCTTTGTTGTGTTTGATGCTTTGGGTGGTAAACCAGAACCACAGACCCTTGAGTTGGTGCTTCTTTCCATGTGTTGGTGTTTATAGCAGCAGTACGCCTGACAGCAGGATCATGCTCATTCACCCAGGTTCTCACCACCAAGGAAAGAACTCGTTGTAGCTGCTCTAAGATGACAGCTCATAACTTTATGTGTTAACCTTGATAAATAAATCTTTACACCTCAAGTCTTTCTTTTCTTACTATCCATCATTTTCTTCCTCTCCTCCAGGACCGGGTCACAGGGGAAGCAGTATGAGCAAAGATGCCCAGACTTCCCTCTCCGCGGCCACTTCCTCCTCTGAGGGACCCCGAGACGTTCCCAGGCCGGCCGAGAGACGTAGTCTCTCCAGCATGTGCTGGTTTAGTTCTATCATGTCATTAGTAGACCTACCAGTATCCTAGAAGTGTCACTTTTTATTGAATTATTGCAGTACAGTTATTATTTTATGTTTACAGGCAGCTGAGGAAAAATATTACATTTATTGCCATATTTATAACAAAAAATTAAAACTGGAGTTACTTTGCTACATAAAATAACCTGCAAAATGCAGTAAATGAGTTACCAACTCATTTACTTTTGGGGGATGTAACTAGTACCTATAACTAATTACTTTTTCAAATAAGATTCTCAACACTGATCTGAAATTGAGTCATGGCACCTGGTCTTAAAGTCTTCTGTGAAGATCAGGTACAACCCCGTAATTTAAGATGAAGTCGTTATTAAGCTCAAATACTGTGACTCAACGTCAGGAATATGTCACCTGATATAAAAAGTAAGAATCTCCATTTGCTAAAAGTTGTTTAAACTCTCAATGAAAATTTTTAGAATGGTATATTTTAGTTTTCTCTAGTTTAGTCTTGTGGAAATAAAATTATGGGCTAACGATTTGACAAAAAAAAATCAGAAAACAAGTAGAAAACCTTTGATGATTTTTTAAAAAATACTGAAGCCAAATATATCGTCCAAAAAGTCAGGTTAAAATTCTTCCACTAAGTTTTCAAAAAAAGTAACAAATACGGACATTTGGCTCAATTATTTTTTGTAGTATTTTTTATCTGATAATACTTTTGCTGCTTTGAATAATTACATTTTTAAAAGGAATCATGTAACACAGGAATTACTGAATATGTCATGAATAAAACATGACTGAAGATGAAAAAGTAATGCCCAGCACTACTTTGTCAGATTAAAAATATATTACTGTCATTCATTACTATTGTAATGAGTTTCCCTCTGTGGGTATTATTTAAACCCCTCATAAACATCATGTTAACAAATACATCACTCAGTTTAAGCCAAGAGATCTAAATGAAAGTGGTCATAAACAAAACATTTCCTTTCATCCTGGTTTTAGACATGATTCTCATCCGTTACAAATTTAATTTTACACATGATGACATTAGTGGCAAAAGCTGCTTAACCTCTGAAGCACACATTTCAACTGATCCTCATGTAGTCAGAGAAATGCAGTTCAGCAGAATGACCTACTGTGGCAATCCAACCCATAATGTGATGTCCACGCATGCAGACGCAGGTCTGAAGAGGTCAAACCATCTCATGACGGATGTGCAGAGACCTTGGAGAGTCGTGCAACCAGACAGTTGCCAAGTTTTTCACTTTGGGGAGGCAGGTAAGTGGCACATGGACGTGGACTTGTCCTTCGAGCCTGCGCAGTGGGATTTTAAGGTGAAGTGCAGTGTGCGCAGCCCTGGCCCCACCCTTTACACCCCTGGTTCATCTGTCATGGCCTAGCCAGCTGGGACGGTGACAGCGAGGTCCATGGATCGCAGGTTTTATATCAGACTCTCCGTGTCCTAGCCTCTGGCTCAAAAACCTTCCTCGGAGGCGCGAGAAATGTGTTGGCCGGTGACCTCAGGATGAGGTTCATACGCCCAGTGGCACATGTCACAGAAACTTGATGCCGACCAGAAATCGATGGATCCCATGCAGACATTTCTGGGTTTGAAAGATTTATCGTTACCCTGATGAGGGAGGCTAAGGGTGTACTAGCACTTGCCCGAGGTGCACACCCTGGCTAGTGGAGGGAAGGAGACGCCTTACTACTCCATTCTAGTCTAGCTCCAAGCTGGATGTAGTCACTGCCCCAAAAGGGGGAGGCAGGTAATCAGCTGTTAAAATCAATTATTAAAAGTTATTTACATCGTTTTTTACAAGAAGCAGATGATTTGATACACAGTGTGGTAAGTTATAGTAAGGGCACTTGTAACCCACATGTTTTCCTGGCACTGTCCCTTTAAAGCACACGCAATTTCGGGAACTCTCGCGAGACTTCCGAACGTGACGACACACTCAACTTCCGTGTTTCATTCAGTTATAAATAAGTGGCGGGGATGGTTGACAGGAGGCATACATTCGGGAGTTTCAGCAAAATCCTTGCTGCACAACGCCCTGCGTCAGACAGCCTTGTAATTCATCTTCCAACTTTCGTTTTTTCTTCACACTGCAACTGGTGAGTGACACAGTTTTCTTTTGTTTGTGTGCGAGTCAGCAGGCGCGGGCGCCAGCTGATCTCACAGCTGATCCCGGTTTGAGATCATGTAAACAAAACAAATTGTTTGGAAAACTATATGAACTGTTTATTTTAAAATGAATTGTGAGTACTCTAAACAAACCGAATTAATAAGCATGCGCATGTTAATTATTATGAATTGATGATTATGAATTATGTTGTAGTGATTGCATTGTTTCTGATCAGAGAATCAGATCAGAAAATCACAGGAAAAATGCATATTTGAAAAGCTTTTGTCATGAACTTATTTTTAAAGCATAATTCCATGTTTTAAATAAGTATTTGGTCCTGTTTATACAGGCCAGGTTTTTTCCATCGGGAGGAATCCTCTTCCCATCTGCTGATGGCGAGTTAACAGAGCCCACCTGGACAAAACGCCAACTGTCCCTACTAACGCGGTAGGATACAATTACATGAACCCTCATCAATAACTTTATCGGCATTGCTCAAGCACCAAGCATTGGAGCTAACTCAGCTGACTCCAAAGACTATTTCTGAATCACCCAAAAAGGGTGAACTTGTTGGACACTGGACTAAAAGAAAAAAATATATATATATGGTTATTTTGCATTGTACATATTGTCTGTCAATTATTTTGTTGCTTGTTCACTGTAAATATATCAACTTCAAATCAGCTGAAGGAGTCCTGTGTGATTTTGCATCTCCACATTTCCTCCCTGAGACGAATCTGCCCAGTAGTCTTAATCAAAAGTGTTACACACTGCATCATTTTAGGAAGAAAGTTTACGTCTTCCCGCTTGTTTTTGTCCTGATGATGATGCAAAAGTTTGTTTAAAAGAAACAAAGTAGTTTCTTAGATCACGATCAATGCAAGAAATATGCACCATTAACTCTGATTATCAACATTTTTGTCAGCAAACAGACAATTTCTTTCAATAACAAATTAATAACATCATTTATAAGCATGTAGTCAGTGTATATCAAGCACAAATGTAAGCAAGACAGAAAAAAAGACGACAAACTGTTTCAAATAAAGGCAACATTGCTATTGATGGAAAATGTGAGAAACTGGGTTGTCCATCATTAAGGATGGAGATTTAATGTTTGTGTGACCTGCTGGTTGGGATGTAGATGTTGAGGTTCTCTTTGGGACAGACCAGGATGGATCAGGAATGAATAGATCATGTAGATGTTCTGGAGATCAATGTAGGGACGCATTCGGAGACGTTTGGACACGTTGAGAGGAGGATCAGTGATGATGTTGGTGAAAACATGCTGAGGTTGGAGCTTCAAGAAAGGAAAACCAAAGAGGAAGTTAACGCATGTAGTGTTAGCTTGTTAGCTAGCACTATGTAGTGTTAATGTTAGCTTAGCCAACATCCTCCTGTCCCCCACCTCCTCCATGGACGCCAGTGTGCAACCCCTCCTCTACAGAGCATCAGTGTCTGTTGTTCAGGAGAATACCCAGATATTTAAATGTGTCCACAAACTCCATGTCTGAACCCTGGATGTTCACCGGTGACTCCTGAAGGACCTCCTGAAGTCCAGGATCAGCTCCTTTGTCTTGCTGGTGTTTAGCAGCAGGTGGTTGTTTTCACACCAGCCCACAAAGTCAGAGATGACCCCCCCCCCGTACTCCTGCTCGTCCCCCCCTGGTACACAGCCCACAATGGCACTGTCATCTGAGAACGTTTGCAGGTGACAGTGGTGGGAGTCATAGATGAAGTCTGATGTGTACAGGGTGAACAGGAATGGGGGGAGCACAGTCCCTTGAGGTGCCCCCGTCCTGGTCCAAAAAAAATGTTATGGTCCAAAAACTATGAGGAATGATTACTGAGAATGAAAGCCTGAATTGATCCCTTTCCTTTTCCTGTCCTTTCTCGGCCCTCCTGCTCTGCCAGCTGCAGAAATGAGGCCTTTCATAATGGAGCGCCACTGTGCCGTTCACATTTCTGTGAGTCAGTCTTTTTTTTTAAAAGGGGTTAGTGGAAGCTTCTTTGTTATTAGATAACAAAAAGTGAAATGTGTAACAAGAGAAAGAGGACAATTAGGTCTTTGAAAGCATATACTGATGGAATCTCAATAAAATGCAGCTTTGGTCCAATTAGATGATCCCATTTTCCCTTCTGGCTTCATCCTGCTGTCATGTTCATACCTGTGATTTAGTCTGCATCGACTGATGAGGGAACTGAGCAAATGGAGAAGAAAGACATAGTTCTGTTGACATTCAGGTTAGAGGAAGATGAGGATAGACATAAAGAAGACAGGGATGCACAGATTAATAGAATCCTTCTGGACTGCCATTACAGCTCATTAAATGAAGCCAAGGCCACACAGGCATCAAACAAAGAGCTGGGACCGAGCTTCCATCCAACCCCCACTGCTGTCTGCACTCCTCACAATGACTGCAAAGGGGTGTGCTGCACCCACATTTGCCTGTTTCCAAGGATGTGTGGAGAGAAATCGATTCTTTTTAAATTATTGAAGCAGGAAGCCTGAATCTACTTTGCTGTACACATTTATGGAATGTGCAAATGTGTGTAAGAAGAAGAAATGCTGTGTTCTCCAAATGACTTCATATTTGTATGCATTCATATGTCTGTGTCTTTGTGTGGCTGCCAGCACTGGTATGTAAATGAAGCATTATGTTAATGATATTTCCCCCCGTTAGTCTCTACAGACCCTGTTAGCATAAATGATGCTCCCCCAGCTAGCCGGCTGAGACTCGCCCCTCGCTGCTGAAGGGATGAATTAGGCCTCTGGATCCCAGATCGTATTCCTGTTGGTTTTAAGTGGGAAGTGGACGTGGGTTCCACATGCATTATAATGAGAGTGTTTATGGGTGCTTATTAGTAGGGCCCCACAGTGCCACTGAATGATAATTTTCTGGAGTTATTACAAGCAAGTGAACAGGCCTACAGCTTTGACAATTACAGTAATGACACGCGGTGCTTTGATTTCAAGAAAAACACTGTTTTACAAGATCTTTAAGTGAATGTGTGTCTAAATAAAGATGTGAGGGAAATGCATATCCAGAATATGTTTAGCTTATGAAATACCTGCTTCAGGAAAAGAAAGAAAGTCTTTTAGTTTCTCTGACAGAAATAATCATGTCTTAAACCTATGGTATAACCTATTTCCTTAATGGAAAATGAACGCTAGATAATGATGGGTTATATGGCTGGATAAAAATGTGTCATATCACCTCATGTGTTCAGCAATAATAATAAAAACAACACGTTTCCTTACATGTCCTATGTCCAAACAATAATATACTGAAAACAGTTTCCTGCTATTCTAGGAATGAATGGACAGATTTACCATACAAACGCAAAGACTAAAGCTGCTACTTCCAAACAATTGAAATAAGCCAATTCAAAAGTCAAATTCCAGGAATGTTCTAATGCCACCTTCTAAAATCTCAACCATAAATCAGCTGTTAATGGAACTGCAGATTAAGAATAGTTTGTTTTTCATTTTTATGTTTATATTTATTGCATTTATGAATTTAGCATTCAGGTTTCTACACCAACTTCATGGTGGTGTAGTGGTTAACACTCTCACCTCACAGTGAGTGGCCAGCCGTATATACCTGCAACACAGACAGCCAATCAAATTGTAGCGTGTGTAACGCTATACCGCTGTACCGAGTTCGAACCCCAATTAGAGTGAGGTCAGCCAGAAGTTATGGTATCATAAATGTTATCTTTGTTAAGCTGAAAGTGACATTTTATAATTATAGTTTTCAACTTCTATCCTGTCTTTGCTTGTGCCAAATAACAGTCATGATCTGTTGCTCATGTCAATTTCAACCATGCTTTAGTAGGATATTAACATGCAATAAATAAATAATCAGTATTTAATACTAAATGTATCCAAATGTTCAATCGACCATGTATTTACAATTAAAGGGCAGAAGGATTTAAACATGCAAAAACTTAATACAAGTACATTAAAGATGTAAAATGAAATGAGGAAGTATTTAATATATTTGCTTTTTTTATAAACACTACCATAAACAATTCAACAATAAAAATGTACGAAAACTGTATTCAGAAAATACATTTCACAAACTAAACTACAATTATATTTTCACATTGAAGGAGAACATCAGGAGTTCTATCATAATCAGTGTGTGTGACCATGAATGCAGCCTTTAACTCTGTCAAAACATGGTGTGACAGCAAAGTCAGCAAATGTAATCCTGGGGGCTGTTTAGGCCTTCTGCTGCATAGATCTGGAGTACTTTTTGGGAGCAGTAGAAGTATTTTACATCCCCAGACTGATGAAAGACATGAACAGAAGATCCATCCCGAGGTAACGAGGCTGCCACAAGCCACACAGGTCCGTGTCATCTCTTTTCCAGGTTTCTGCTGTTGTTGCTGCAGACCTACAATCTCCTTCACCATTTGTTCAACGTCAGTCTACTACAGGAGCTTCATCTGGTTTAATGCTGGGGGGGGGGGTTCCACTAGAGCAGGTGGGATAGTCATAACTGGCACAGTGACAGTTTCACTTCCTGCAGTTAGTTTTTGCCACAGCTGCTGGGTGTCCAAAGGTTTTACAGTAAATGATGTTCTGAGGTGGGTTAGGCCACAAGGAGATCATATTCATGGATGTCTCACAGGTGGAGACCCAGGCCACAGTCCCAAGGCTGTTTCCATCTCTGTTTTCCTCCAGATCCTCTGCTGGGGAGAGCAGTTCCAGCTGCTAACATCTTGGTCCTAGCATGGAAGTGGTGGAGCTGCAGGCGTTGGCTGAAAGTGATCAGGAGGAGGAGCTGCAGACTGAGCTGAGGTTCTTCCAACGACTGCTGCAACAATAACATGAGTTGTTGTCAAATAAAATATTATCACAAAGTCCAATTGAATGTAGTACTTTACTTTGTCAGGAGTTATTGCACTGACTGCAGGTTTTATCCTGCACTCTTATTGAAGATGTCACCATTCTACTTTGAGGCAGTTCCAAAGCGAGCAGCTCTGGTGGTGCAGGCTGAGGAGTCTTCACTGGAGCAGAAGAAACTGGTGAACAGGGTCCAGTCAGAAACAGACAGGACGCTGCAGCACTGCAAAGCTGACAGATGATCCTCAACACTCACCTTAATGTGTAGCAGGACAGCTGGACCTCTCAGGCTGGTCTGGATTCAGATAAACTGAAATATCCATCACTAATGCCCAAATCATTTACAGTTCTTTGTTAGTAATTGTGCAAAATACTCAAAACCATGTAAGAAAACTTACTCAATAACAGGTGTGGTATGTAAATCAATAAATGAATAATAAGTTTCATTTTTTTATCTTTTGATTGACCAGGAAAGGAACCGTTATGATGTAATAATCCATGTGTAACCACTTTACTCTGACGTGTTTAGACGTGTACTTTTGTAGTAATTCTGCTTCTTTAAGATGGGCTTCTTTCATCATTTTCATAACAAACCCATAAAAAATAAAATAATTCTGTGTTTACCCTCAACGACGAACAATGAATACCTTCAGCATCACAAAAGCAATCACACAAAACACCTGCAATAGAACAGAACGTGACCAACCAGCAAACCAGGTTTACGACAGAACCATCAGGTACCAGCAGCTGCTGCTGCCCTACAACACGGGCTACAGGTATGGTGTCTATTGTGATTGGTGAATTCTATAAAGGTTTTGAAAGAATATAGAATTCTTACTGTTGCTTTTCAATTTGTAGGAAATAAGGACGACCAAATAAATTGTGACTTGAATTTATTCATTGTGGGGTTTTTTTTTTGTTCATCTTTCTTTTCTTGTTGTGGTGGTTGATTCAATCTGAGAATGAATGGTGGCATATAAGGTCTCGGACCACCCTTCCATCCTGGAAATCTGGAGGGTGGTTGGGGTCTTCCTCTGGGTCTTGTATGTGTAGGGCAGGGTGTTGTTCCCCTCTAAATATGGCAATATTATGGAGAACTACACATGCCACAATGATGTCGCAGGCCCTCTCAGGGGTGACCCTGAGGTGACGTAGGCACTGGAAACGTGCTTTCAACAGGCCTAGGGTCATTTCCACCCTGGCTCTAGTCCTGCTGTGTGCCCAATTAAAGCGCTGCTGTGGGCCTTGTTCAGGTTCTGGGTAAGGGGTTAGAAGTTTAGGTTGGCATGGGTAACCTCTATCCCCTAGCAGAAAGCCATCAATCTCTCCTGTATAAAAAAAGAAAACAAAAACAAAAATCATATTGCTTATGTGCTACATTTAACCCTTATGTGGTGTTCGGGTCTGTGGGACCCATTTTCATTTTTTATCAAAAGAAAAATGATACAATTAATTAATTTTTCAAACTCAGACTCACTGGCCTTGGCTCATTTTCTGTGAAGAACATATATCAGAATACATTTTTAATGAGCACACACCGTATACCCCCCAAACACATTTCTATTACATATAAGATGTTCGGGTCCACTGGACCCGGGGCTAATAGAAGTGTGGAAATTGATGTTTTATGTACCTACACTCTGTCCTCCACCTGTCTGGGCCTGCTGTGTGTGTGTGTGTGTGTGTGTGTGTGTGTGTGTGTGTGTGTGTGTGTGTGTGTGTGTGTGTGTGTGTGTGTGTGTGTGTGTGTGTGTGTGTGTGACCAGTGAGAAAGAGAGAGAGAGAGTGGCAGAGAGAGAAAGATTCTCTGTAAATGTGAGTTCTGTTTCTGCACCTGCGGTTCCCGCACAAGGTTGCAACATTGTTAGAATAATTCAAGCATCAACTCTGTTTGCTCTCGTTCTCCCGCACATTTGACCATTTGACTTTCTTGCGGGAATCTTTAATATCTCAATCTTTATCTGCTACAAATTGGAGGTGGGACACTATAAGTATAGCTTTGCCAGTGTGGTTTCTTATCACAACTGATCAAAATGGCCAAAAGACTTTCTGTGCAGAGGGCCCTGGAATTGATTTTAGAAGAGAGAGACGTTTTTTGATGATGATGTAGAGGGAGACGATTCAGAAGAGGAGGTTTCAGAATTAGAGGATCACATTTCTGAAAATTCAGAGTCTGACAGTGACTCTGAAGAAGATGATTAGATAGGGGCGGCCGTGGTGCAGTGGTAGGGCGGTCGACCCATGATCGTAATATTGCAGGTTCGATTCCCGCCTTGCACGCCCATGAGTCGAAGTGTCTTTGGACAAGACACTGAACCCCAGCTTGCCTCTGGTGGTAGGCGGGCGCCTGTGTTTGGCAGTGGAGCCGCCACCAGTGTCTGAATGTGTGAGTGAATGTGTGTGACTGGGTGAATGGGTCTGTGACTGTAAAGGGCTTTGTCCTTGTAGGAAGAAAGGCGCTATATAAGTATATGCCATTTACAATTTACCATTCAGATTGAGCATCAGCCAGTTCCAAAACGAAGCCATCAGCACCCAGGCCGTCAACAGCCAGGACCATGTGTTGTATAGGCTAGTGGCTAAAAGGCCATGTGTTCAATGGGGCTGATATGTTATCTTGACTAATAGGTTTACTCTATGTGTTCAGCTTGTGTTGTGCACCTGAATGGGTTCAGTTTCTGTGTTCAAATAAATAAAAGTCAGTAGTTTTGAAAACCCTTGCTTCACTTGAAAATTTGTTTCCACTCATATCTTGATTTTAATTGATTTTCTTTATCACGTTTTAAATAATGAGCTGTGAATGTGATCTAATAAAGGTAAAGGGCAAATATTAACCAAATATACTGATTGTAATTGGATGAGGTAAACATCTGTCGAGTATTTTAACATCAAAGTGTTTGATTGTGAGGCATTAAAAAGCACAACATGCAACTGGTCCACCAGACCCACGAACACTGGCTGAGTAACAACAATATGAACACCACACAATGGTTAACCCTCATCCGTACACGTGCCAAGACTGACTAATCTGTACACGTGGGGTCCATATGGACCCCAACACTTTATTGTGAGCTTTGTTGCTGTCATCGATGCAGGGTTGGTTCAAATTTGTTTTGATGGTGTGCCTGGCTAAATTTGTTAATAGCAGAATGCAAAAAATATAATCATAAACAGTTTTTGTAGTTTCATTTCAAGAAAACAAGTAAACGAAAAATAATGATAATAATCAACTTTTTTATTTTTTGAGGGAATTTCAACAAAAAAACTTTCTATGGATGTTTTTCCAGTGTCAGAATAAAACTGTGGTTATCCAATTTAGGAAATTGAAAGGAAAAAGCCATCCAGGCGCACAATTTTCAGTCTGATTGAGAGTTCTCCAAGTCTTCACTTGGTCAGGATGGGCAGCATTCCACTCAGCAAATACGCGACTAGCTTCTCTGTTTGTCTCCCTCATGATAATGTCTAAGATTTCATTAGTCAGGAATAATCCAAAGGCATTTTTGATGCTGTCCACTCTTTCCCCTGCTGTTACACCGACATGGTGGTGTATAACATCTTGGGGACCTCTTCTGTAGATTGCTGGTGGGGTGATGTTCCAAGCTTTGCTATTTCTGTCATTAATCATTTGAGGTCTCTTTCTCTATACTCCCTGTGCTCTTCATCTCTCACTGGTACAATATTTACCGTCTGTTGTTGAAGACCTGTCCTGCCTACATTCTGCTATTCAACCTGGTCTTTAGCATCAACATCACTTCCCTCCAAGTCTGAACCAGACACATGATCTTCAATTTCAGAATTGTGATCAGAACCAGGTATATAATCATTGTCATCTTCATGATCAGAATTGTCTAAATCTGAAGGTTCCGAGTCACTTTGTAGGATTCTCTCTAATGCCTGAATTGCAGAATATCTTGCTTGGTTCCTTGACATGTTTCATTTAGAACCAGAACAAAAAAAATACATGGGAAGGAAATCTATCAACTGGCAATCAGTGCATCAATGTAAAAAAACCTGTCTGAGAAAAAAAACTAAAAAAGTTGACAAAAGTGAGAAATATAACATCCAGAAATATAAGATTATTTAGCAGTTTGGATGGGGTCCGCTTGGACCCCAAATAAAAAAATTGTAATAAAATAATAATGAAACACAGGAAAGCAATAGTATTTGGTATGCAGGATGACAACTTGATGTGTAACAACTACCTAAAATACCAGAGAAAAATATTTACATACACATCAAAAAAATGCAAACAATGTAGTGCTGGGGTCTGCTTGGACCCCAGGTGTACTGTTTAGGGTTAAGTGCATATGTAAATGTAGTGCATACATTTACTTACCACAGAACAGTCTGTTGCTTAGGGTAGACTGACGAAATGTTCGTGAGTCATGAACAGAGCCGGGCCACTTGGCTTTAACATTGGTGATGATATGTGCCGCATCACATATAATCTTTACAGTGGAAAGAATAAGACATTTCAAATATAGCATTGCTAGGTTGATTCACCATCATAAACTGCATGTAACTCTATGTACCCCCACATTAATACTGTGGATTGACTTTCTGTTTACATAGTCAGCCTCATTTTCAGTTGGTGCAATTATAGGTATATGTGTGCCATCAATGCATCCAACCACATTTGGAACTCCTGAAGGCAATTTTAATTATTAGTGTTCTTGTGCCTGTCAGTATCCACCCCCTCCCCCTCCTGCTCTGCTCCTGACTCCACCAGCTGGGACCAATTCACCTCATCACTGCTTCTGCTCTTAAGGAGTTCCAGACCCATTAGCCAACGCCAGTTCGTTGCCCTTTATGGTGACTAAACCTGGTCTCAAGTCTAGCTCATGTTTCCTTGTTTAAGTCTGGCCTTGTGCTTAACCTGCCTCTCCCTGTCTCAGGATTCCAGCCTCCAAGTGTTCCCAGTGTGGATGTCAGTCCGAGTCCTCCCACAGTCCGGTGGAAACCTCAAGCTCTGCCACGCCGCTGCCAAGCCGCTGTTCTCTCCAGCTGCCCTCCAAGCCACACCAACTTTCCTGGAAGGAAAAAATAAATCTCATTACTTACTTTTCACCTCCGTGTCCTCATTCTGGGTTTCAGCGTCTGGGTCTGTCAATCCTTTAAGTCATGACAATTAGGTCACTTTCAGAGGATGCAGTAAGACGTTATTAACTAAACATAATTGTTCAGCATAGACACATTTGAACTGATTTCAACACTAAAAAACCAGCAATCCTGTGAAACTCCTCTTTGATAGCTCTCAGGGGGTTATGCCCAGGAAACACAATAAAAATGCGCAGAAAGCGCTTGAGAGCGAGGCACACTTTCCGAACAGCTCTGCATACAGTGGCTTTACTAAAAAGCTCCACATCCCCGATATTGTTGGCTTCCATTGGCAAAGAAACGTAAAGCTGCACAAAGTATCTGCTCGGTTGTAAGAGCACGTCCACGATGGCTGATGTTAGTAATGTAAGGCTGGATGAGATTGTGTATATATGTAATTGACTGCAACGAAAAACGGTAACGCTCAAACAAAAACGTATGGGGAAATGACAAAACATCGAGTCTAGGTCTCAAAATCCTTGCATGACGTAAATGTAATTCTCTACGAATTAATGCAGCCTCCTCGTCTATTGGGTCCTCCAAAAAAGGACAAGCCATTCTTGTCACTTAGATCGTGTGACGGAAATGTGGGCAATGAAGGTTAAAGCGAAACATACCGCTTCGTCTTTAAAAAGGGGAGGGGACCGGCAGAAACCTTGAGTTTGGAGAATAAAACCTGCTCCCGACCAGGTTAGGTTCACAGCATAAGTAACCATGGATACTGACTCCGAGTAAAAGTTACCTCTCTTTCAGAAACGGGTTTGACTTACTCTGTTTACTCTGGTTTAACAAACCTCCCATTCTGAAACGGAAAACCCAGGGTTTCTGATTTCCAGGGTGCTTGCACTCAGAGTTTACATAACCTCCTTTCTGACAGGCCTCTGATCAATCTGGCTACAAGATTGTGCTGTTTTCTCTTCCTGTAAAATCCTTACTACTAAGACCATGTGGAAACAGCGTCCCCAAAAACCCGATAGTGGTGAAAAAGTATATTACATCCGTAGTGTTAAGAACTACCATAGAGAATGAATGGGAAAAGTTAAGAGATTTAAGCTTAACCATTTTTGACTTCCCGCGCGGGAGTGGAAGTAGAGCCTGGTTCCTTTTTTGTGGACTTTCTCAGTTCACTCCAGCTTCCTCCCCCAGCTCAAAACACGCTTCTTAGGGGTCATTGTTGATTAAGTTGCTCCAGAAGTGTGAAGCTGTGGGTGTGGCTTTCTCTCTGTGTTGTCATGGTGCCTCTGATAGACTCCTCCCCTTTCTCTCTGAGCTGTCCGGACGTGACCAGCTGATTCCACTCATCTCATCAACCACCGCTTCTTAGGAGATCCACCACCATTATTCGACGCCATTGGTTGTTTCTCAACGGTGCTTAGTCTGGTCAAGTTTATTCTCTCGTTCCTAGTCTTTTTGCTCTCGCTAATTCTCCCTCGCCCGCCCACAGGGTAACTCGTCCACGGGTTCTTACCTGATTTCCATTGTCAGCCTTGGTCCCACGTCAAGCTGCCGGTCTCCTGCCTCACCGCTCTGGAAATTCCCCTGCCTTATCCCTCCAGCCGCGTCAAACTTTCAAGCCAAACCTTCAAACTCAATTTCCCGGACTCAGCCTGCTTAAAGCTACTAACTAATACCGCACACAATATTAAATCTCATGCCACCTCTCGTCTCCTCAGTTTCTTCCGGGTTCCAGCATCTGGGTCTGTCACGCTAGACGAATCATGACATGTGCAGACTTGCGATGGACTGGCAAACTGTCCAGAGTGAACCCCACCTTCACCCTTAACCCTTGTGATATCCTAGGCACTTCAATGTTGGGAGTTGGGTCATCTAGACCCACTAGACAGAGCTCTGAACCTTTTTTCTTCAATGATTTGTGATCTTCACTGGTGTCCATGGATTATGAAATCTTTCCACCTTTATCCACCTTTGTCATGGTAGGGAGAATGTCGTCAATGGAAGAGAGAAGTCTGTCAGATGCCTGGGTTAAACATCTGGATAGTTTTTAGCAACCCTGGGACCCTGAATGGTGATCGAGCAGGTTTACAGAATGGATCGATTGGCCTCTGAAATGTGATCCGTTTCACAGCTAAACAGAGCATTTAGGTCAATCAGGCTGTTCAGCTTCGTCATATCCTTCAAGTCACCACAATGGAATCAACTTTCACTGATTTGCACAGGTGACTTTGCAGAGTTTTATGCTGGATGCCCTTCCTGGCACAATCCTGCATTTTATCTGGGCTGGGGATCCAGACTATGGCCTCTTTGTGGCTGCATAGTTAGGCAGTGGCAAAAGGATCTCACGCAAGGATCCACACCCCCTAAAATCAAACCCTTCTTCCATGCACCAGTCCAGCATACTGATGTCCTTTAAGCTTTAGTGTTTCCTTACATTGTTTTTATTTCACTCAGATAGTAAAATCACTGAGATCAAGTTTGATTTAGGTTTGAATGCTGTTCTCTCTCTGAAAATGGTTACTGCTGCTGCAGTCACAGCAGATTATCTGCACCTGACTAATTTGAGTAATGCTGTTAATTTAGTCTGTTTGCTAATTAATAGTGTGATAAACACAGGCTTCAGGCATTGTTCTTGTCCAGGTCACTGTCCCTGGATTCGTTTTGTAGGCATCATATATGTCAGTGTTCTACCAGATAGTTCTTGTGTTCATACAACTGATGATAAAAAAACAGATAACAACAAAAATATCCCCATCTGAATAAATTTCCCAAATGAGCTCCTCTTGGTATCTTCAGTACCACGACTTCCAGTTCCAGGTGTTCAGCAGTAACGGTGATCGAGGTCGTATTACGGTACATTTCAAAACTCAGTGGAACTTCTGTTTCCAAACAGTGTTATGAGCTCTGATCAAAGCAGACAAGACCCTGACTCATTTAGCGTTCCATTACGTCACCAGCTGTTTCCATGCACCAATAATTTAATGAAAGGTATAAATATGGGAATCTTGCTGTTTGAAAATGTCTTACCTCATGTATTTGAGTACCAAACATTTCAAAGACAGGAATTAAAAGAGGTAGAAGGCAGTCTAGATCAGCTTACTGGGATCATTTTGAAGGTCTTGATGAGAAAAATGGTAAATGTGTTCATTATATACAACATTTTGTAATACAGTAAACCCTTGTTTTTCGCGGGGGTTATGTTCCAAAAAGAAAAATCCGTGAAATAGAAACCTTAATTTTTTTCTTACAATTATTATACAATTAAATACTATACTACTATTATACATTGAAAAGAAAGAACAAACCATTTTACAGGCTCAAGCATTTGTTTCACAAATTACAGTACTTTAGAAATGTTTTTCAACAAATAACTTCTGTACTGTACTGTCAAATATTTTAATCTGTTGATGTGAATGAAGGCTTTAGGTGCGAATTAGCCCGCCCATATTAAGTAGTGTGGATTCGCGGAGAATTTTAAATGATCATGAAAAAAATACAAAGGAAAGTACAGTTGGATGATAGTAGACAAATTGTATTTCTGCTGTTCAGACTGAGCAGCTGCATCTGACTCCGCTCTGCAGTGTTTTCTTCTTCGAAACGTGATTGCAGCTGTGTTTGTTCAGAAGAAGATCATAGTGATTGACAGTTATTTGTTGCTCTTTCTATGGGTTTAGAAACTCCAAATTGCAGAAATTTGCACACATCGTAATGTAATTTGGCCCGCTGTTTTACGTACGTGTACATTTCAAACTGCAACGTCATTGACTCACAGATAGAGAAGAAGCGGAGTGACTTTTTAGCCAATCAGAATGCAGAACACGATGCACTGTGTCTGTGAAGTAGCGAACCGTGAAAAGTAAACCGCGTTATAGCGAGGGATCACTGTAATATAACATTGTTGTGGAGACAGATGACATCCTGATGTTTAATCCAGTCTGAGCTCAACTAAACCCAGTGCTAAAGCTAAGCTTTTATACGTACAGCTACTATGGCCCGGACCAGTCACTGAGTGCAAGGGCCATACTGTTTTCACAGACAGATCTTCGTCATTACTTTTGGGTGAAAATATGACCCCTGAAATGCTAAGTCATAATGCCCCAGATCTTCAAACCGTAAAAAATGAATGAGTCGAAAATCCCTTCCGAATTTACAAAATACACTAACGAGAACCAAACCATAAACCAAACCACCACGATAACACACACATGACGGCGGCAGATTAGTCTACAGTCTCCAGAGAAGTTTAGTCAACCTTTGACATCGGGAAGAGGCCGCCATCTTGAATTTCCAAAATGTAAAAATAATCTTTACTACCAGCTACAAACAAACCCCGCATGCTAGGATTTTCATGGATAGTCTTCTAATTCTTCGAACGTCATTGGCAAGCTACTGTGGAAAAAAATGTTGTAATTAGAAGTTGTAGATTTTGAACGGCGTGCGCGTGGCGAGTTCATAAACTGTTGCAATCTTGGCGCTTTCCACACATTTTTTTTTGGAATCTCGTAAAATTCTATTATGCAATTCCCTGGCTAAAGGTGAACTTATGATATAACATACGATATGATTATGTTAAAACTATGGGTGTGGGAAACAGAAAACCACCATTAAAGTTTTTTGTGCTGACTGATATGAATTGACATATATTTTCTATCGGTGAGAATTTGCTTGAGAACTCCCCAAGATTTAAACACACCGAGTATCAGGTGAACTTGAATATCATTGAATAGTGGCAAACCTGAAAGTGGCCTCTTTCTCATTCTTTTCATACATGACATTAAAAAGAAATATGTATGTATCATTTAAAAAGCAACTATGTTTTCCATGCATGTTTCATGTCTTTTAAGTTTTGACATGTCCTTTTTCAGGCGTATGCTTTTCATATATGAAAATAAAACATTAAATGCAGGTTTTCTGCAAGTAAAATATATAAACCTTGCAGGGAAATTATGCTTTCTTTATATGCTTTTTCCCTTTCATTTATGCCATCTAATGACAGCTAGGCTACTACAAAAGCAAACATAAATCTGTATGATTACATTCACGTTTTTTGTGTGGTATTGCTATATAACATCATAGTAAAATATATTTTCCTTACAATTTTTTCTACGAGAATGTTTATGCTAACCTCTAAAAACTGTTGTAGCATCATTGTCACGGTTTTAGGTTTTTCTGCTTTTGTGTTCCAGTTTTTTGTTCTGTGATGTTTTGAGTTTAAATTCTGTTTTATTTTGTGGGTTTCCTATTCACGTTGTTATGAAGTTTTACTTTTGCCTCACACAAACTACATTTATAGCTCTCCTGTTAATCTTCCACCATCAAACTATAGCTACTAGTTCTCTTCTTATGCCTGTCTTCTTTTTTAATTATCAAACAATTTGTGCTTCTCTCAGAATAGTAAAGATGCAATCCAGAAAGATGACCAAAGCACAGAGATGTTGACACAGGTCAGAAGCAACTAATTTTACACAACTTTCTAACTGTTGTTCACTCTTGCTGTTTTGTAGAATTCTATTTTTGCTGTTCATTTGTATTATACTTAGGAAAGTAGTAGATATGAAATGAGACATGAAAGCAGCGTGCAGGGTACAAAGTTTAGTAGGTGACTACCACCAAGTCCACCAAATATAAGCTTGGTATCTCTGGATAATCAAGCTGATCTGCACTCAGTGAGAGAGGTTCCCAAAAATGCAGCGGCGAGTTCCTACAAGAGAATTGCTGGAAATGGATTAGTCAGTCATGGTCGTACCGTACAGTAAAACAAAACAAAGAAAAAACTCTGTTGTACTTTTAAAGGATGGGAGTATTTTTAGATTTAGATTTATTAATCCACAAGTAGAAATTTCTTGTCAAGTCAGGTTGATCTCAAACTTTACTAGCATGGGTAATGATCTTCATGCCAGAGAAACTAGTATGATGCACAGTGCAGAAGTTAGTCAGAGGTTCTCATGTCAGAGACAAGACTGAGCTACATGTCAACATTTCAGTTTCTTATGACGTTAACAAGCCATAGTGCAACTCAGATGGGTGGAGCCATGTCTGTATATTCAGTATGCTGATCCAGCTTAATTGTATACAAGTTACTGAACACATATTACTGCAGATAATAACTTTACATGAATTTATTCATTTTGAGGTTCCAAAAGAGACATATCACCTCTATTCTACCAATGTGACTAAAATGAAATATCAGCTATTGGAAACAAAGATAAATTGCACATGTATTCTTATATAACACATTTTGTACTTCATGTTATTTTGTTATGTTATTATTCTATTATTGTTAGTCTACAAAAATAAAGATGTCTTTATCTAGCCACACATGAAAGATGCATCTATCTTTTTCTATATCTTTGCTTCATATTAATTATCCCATAGTATTTTCCAATATTTGCTTTATTGACACAATATCATGTTGCCAATTTCACAAGCAATACTTTTAAGATCCATTGCGTGAAGACCAACAACCTCATTTTTAGAAAACCTAGCAATTGCTAAATTGGAACTTTCCAATGATTTTTGTCATTTGACTTTTTTTTAAATGAGACTTGCAAATGTTTTCTGTAGAAACTTGTGAATTACTTTTTCACTGTAAGTTTACTCATCTCATAAAGTTTTATTATTAGGGCTTTTATATTTCTTTAATAAGCTATTACAATATTCTTTCTTTTATTATTTCTTCTAAAAATAACATATGTGGAACTACTATCAATTAATTTTCTTATACATTAGCGTACCAAACCATACAAGTTTCATATTGTCCAATTTTACTAAGGATCTTAGAAGTGGTTTGACTGTGTATGCTGAACTTACAGGATTCTGATAAAAGGAAACCAAAAAATCTTGAAGATTCATATATATATATATATATATATATATATATATATATATATATATATATATATATATATATATATATATATATATATATATATAGGGGCGGGCGGTGGTGCCGCTTCCGGCTATAATATTTCGTTTGTCCTTTAAAAAGATAAAATCTTTGAAAGCAAACATTTTAGCATTCACCAATTAAGGAAATGCTGGTATGTCAACCAGGTAAAGAGCCCATCATGGCAAAACTAAGACATGTGTTTTCCTGCTCTAAAATGTCTAAATATCCTCCAAAAAGTGGCCAGGTAGAGGATGCTTCATGCATTTCTGAAGGGACTCTCACCCGAGCAGCAGATAATGTAAGATAAATGCACTTGATGTTTAAATAACTTCCCATGTAGTCAAGTAACAATGATTTGTTGAAAAGAAATGTGTAAGTCTTTACTTTCAGTCTTACAGAAAAGCCCCTCAACAATGTAATTTGACTTAAACTCTTAAAAGGTGTATATTTTTACACATTAGTAAGCAAACATTGAAAAAGCTCCAAACTTTATTGCCATATCTCTTCTGCAAGAAAACGTGCTTAGGGTTTCCCATAAAATACACAATTTCATTGCTGCAGATGAGACATCATGTTGTGGCCCAGAACTACACTTTATTATCTGTGAAATGAAGAAACTTAACAAGCTGATTATAGCAGGTGATTCATAAAAGATTCCTGAGTGATTCTCTGTCCAACACAGAAGTCATACTGAGTTTAGAGTTGATCTCATTATTCTGTGAGCACATAACACATGAGGCTTTATAGATTTTCATAGAACTTTAGTGTCCCTAGATGATGATGCATGTTACTGTAAAAAATATTAATTCCAGCCAAAAAAATCAAAGTTTGTTCCTTTTGTTTTTCATTTCATTTGTAACAGAGTCATAGTTCAGAAAGTAAAAGCTGTGTTTAGGGAGCAGTGAAGGCCCTGTTGGCTGGGGGGTCTAGTTTGGCACATGGGTGTGGCGGGACGGGGGCCGCATGGTCTTCCTTGCTTGGCCGTTGGGGGGTGTGGATGGCGCAATTAGGTGAGAGTCTGGCTTGGCTTGAGGGGAGGATCTTTCGCTCGCATTGGGGGGCTGGCATGGGCGCATGTCCGCTGCCCCCATGCCAGCCCCCCAGCACATGTCTCTGCTCAGCAGCCAGCCTCTCAGGGTCAGAGCAGCTGATCCTATGAGCTGATTGATTCACTGAATAAGTCACATGTCCATAGATGAGAGCTTGATTGGTAGATGCGATGTGTCAACTTTGCCAAAGTTCAGATATTAAAATGCTGGCAGTGCCGCTAAAATTGTACCACGCCTGATATTCAAATCATGAAGCAGGACCTAAGATCACGTCTGTACCTTTGACTTTGACCTTTACTTGCTACTTACTAATTACTACTTTGTGAATGATGGTGGTTCATTTTATAGACATCATCTTTCAGTAGATTTTCCTGACAACTCTGTTTAGGTTTCAATCAATGACTTATCCCCCTTTAGTTGGTTTAGTTCTGTTTAATGTGCGTGGGAACAGACCGTCACTGTGGGGTTTTAGACGGATGGTAGCAAGCAGAGGCAGCAGAGAAATGTATCGAACTAAACTCCTCGATTCTGGTCTCAAACTGAGTCTGCCATGCTTTTGGAGACGTGATCAAATGAATAGATATGTAGAAGTAGAAGATTCCTGTCGACGTGGAACAAATGTGGTCCTTCCTTTTGAAAGACAGGTTGTTCTTCAAATCTTCCTTCCATTGATTGCATCATTCAGAAGACGCCACATTGATAATCAGTAGCTGTCAGAAAAAACTGTTACATCTGACTCGATGGCTAAAGGAGACATCTGAAACTCTGAGCAAGAAGAAGTGTGAAGGCAGATGAGGGAGTCCTAGAGCACGCATCGTTAGCTGACGCACAGGTGAACGGTTAGCAGTAACCCAAGACCAGCAATGTGAACATGGAAACATGTTTCCTTAAATTTACTTACAATTCCTGACAGGAGATTCACAGAAAAAGGGGCCTTGTGAGATGTGGCTTAGATTGGTCGAGATAAAGAGGTTGGAGTTAGACTCAAAAAGAAAAAAAAATGCATAGTGTGTTGTATATGTCTTGTAGGGTAGACGGAGCTGTTGATTGCGCATCACTATTAGACTAATGCTAACGCAGTTTCACTCAGTGCTTACTGGGGCTACTTTGCACTGATTGTGAGTTCAAATCTGGTGTGTTGTTGGTGGAAGGAATCGCAGCTGATTGCTCTTCAAGTGGGCGATCAGGACAAACAGACAGACTGGGCTATTGCTTTGTACACGCTTTAGTTGGAAACGTTTCAATCTGACACTTGTTTAAACAGAGCAGTCAGTAAACCCCATTTGCTATCCTAGGCACTTTAACATTGGGAGTGAGGTCATCTAGGCCCACTAGACCACCTAGTCCTAGTGGCTCATTCGTCGATCCTGATCTGCAGTGTGGAGTCTTCAAGGACATGAAGGTAGATCGCGGGACAGAAGAAAAAAAAGTACTACAAAGCATCCACCAGCCAATCAAAATCGTCACCCAGAAGTACGGGACTTGAGGGATTCCCGACATGCAGAACGGCCAAACGGACATCCTCTGAAGCATACGTCGCTGCAGACGTGTGTTTAAAAACACTAACCGCATATTCTCTGTCATCAGAAAAGAAAAGAAGAGGAACAGCTAAGATACTGCAGGACCCTCAACCTCCCAGGCTGGTAGAGGACCCCAGCTTGGAGGAGGAAACCACCCGTGGAGGTGAGAGAGCGTTTTTTTATGGTAGATCTTCAAGACATTGTCGATTCAAAAGTAGCTCACATGCCAAAAAAGTGTGAGCACCCCTGCACTAGACAGAGCGCTGAACCTTTTTTCTTCAGTGATATGTGATCTTCACTGGTGTCCATGGATTACATGAAATCTTTCCACCTTTATCCACCTTTGTCATGTTAGGAGATGAAGCCCTTTCATTTCCACACTACTTTGATTCTTACAATACGCCACTGATACAGACTTTTGGTTGTGATAAGAAACACTACAATTTAAGGAACTGTCCTCCACTTAATGTAATGTAATGTAATTCTATACAGGCATGTTTCCATTAAAAGTGGCTCGGCTTCATCCACTACTGCCTGGTATTTTGGTATATTATCTAGAAACCATGACCTAATTTATTCCCCATATTCTATGCTACATGTTTCAACTTTACACTTTGTTCCTGGGTTTAGGTTCCTTTTCTTTACCATTCCTACTCTGATGATGCTCCACGCCGCTGTCTTTTCCGGCAGATGCCCAGCGAGTGTCAGCCCACATCTCTGCCTCTTTTTGAATGAGAGGAAAAAACACCTTTAACTCAATCTGTCGAGGCCTCCTGTACAGCTTCACTTGAACCTTTGAGTTTTCAATAATCCAAAATTCCTGTCATGCAGAGACTGGAGCACAATGTTCCAGGGCAAAGGGTTTGTTAAAAAAAAAGCACTGCAGAGCAGGAAAACAAAACTAAACTTACTGTAGGCCTAAACATGAAAACATGGCAGAGGGCAGTCAGGAAGAGACGTTAGGCGTTACATGAGAGACATTAATGGACCAGCCCAAGAGGAAGGCAGAGACAAGACTTAAATACAGACAAAGACACAGGTGAACATGAATAGGGCAGATTGAAGCCAGAAGTAAAACTCAGGGTACAACTGTAGAAACCTTTCAAAATAAAACAGGAAACAGAACTCATGACAGAGACCAAAACGGAAAGCAAAAAGCAATACAAAGAAACCCAAACCATGACAGTTCCATGATTGCCTCAATATGGATGACCAATAAAATTTCACAGATTACACACTTCCAGGCATGAAGTTGCCCTGGAAATTCAGACCCTATTTTTCACTGTATTTTTTACTTCATATGCAGTTATGTGGCATTTACTTTTCAGCTGAATTACTGTGATCTACTGTTAACAGCGTAAAGTGCAGTCTACAGACGGCATGCTGTGCTGCTGCATGTCTTTTAGGCCGTCAAACTTCTGTTCAGGTCTGTGCACCAGCTTCCTGGCTGCTCACATCAGATTCACACTCAGGTCAACTCAATCAGCATGGATTGGGGTTCACTTATTCAATCTTGATAAAAGCAATCTTGAAACTTCTGGATTAGTTCTGATAAGGGCTGATAACAAATGATAGAAATAAAAAATGAAAGGAATTGTTTTTTCGCCCCCCTCCCGCCCGTGGCAGTTCCTAATCTTAGACCCCTCCAGGAAGGTAATTATTGGCCGTCATCAGTAGTAACAGGCTGACAAGCTACCTAGTGTTAGCTATAATGACCTGAGCATCCTGTCTTAGCCGTGTCTTGTGTCACAGAAAGCAAACCTTCTGCCATAGAAATATCAGATCCTTATTGGACTACTCTATGTTTTGTTTGTTCCATCAGTCCAATTCAAAGTTCTTGTTAAACCCTCATTTAAATACTGATGTTTACTCCTGTTATCCACTGTTTAATCACTAAGTTGTTCAACCACTAATACCAAATAAAAGCATTGTGCAATTTGTTTCCTGCAAAAACAAACATGCATTTAATATTTGTTTTAGTAAAAAACTATTTTTGTTGGTTATTTGAGCACACTTTTGTAGTGCTTCAAGACTTTTCATGTCTACGGTGCACTTTGAATTGTGTGTATGTAGGGTTGTAATAAATAACATATAAACGGATCTATTGCAGATTCAGAAAACAGCTCAACAGTCACTCTCCTCTGCCACTTGTTCTTCCAGGCGTCTGCTCAAACAGCAGGGGTCCCTGTTGGAAATGATATTTTTAATCTCCTCACATGAAATGCTTGTCTTTCTCCATCAGCATCATAGATGAGATTCCACTGAGGAGCATGCAAGGTACATGTGCTGCCAAAGCAAAGCCATGTAGATGAGATGTGAAATGCTGTCCTCCATCAAAGCCAGATTAAAGTTAATGGATCATGGCTGCGATGGTTGGCTCACTTTAGGACAGATCTTTATAAAGTCGTTTATATTGCAAGGTGTGAAACAAGAAAAAATATCATCTTTCATTTATGTAAAACCAACAGATTATTGTCTCTTTTTTAATAAAGGGCAAGGGGCTTTATTCAATGGTTCATATAAAAATACTGCTACTAGATATGATAAATATTGTATGCCAGATTAATATAGATTAACATTAATTGGAGAATTAAACAGACATAAAATGTATGGAAACAATTGTTTTTAAAGTGCTGAATCTCATCAATGAATGTGTCCAAATATGATGTTCTTAGCCAATAACAACTGAAGGACTTTTGATTCATTTCTAAATGTTCACTAAATAAAAAGAACAGTTTGTAAATGTCTTAAAACACATCATTGTTCCTGAGAGAAAATAGTAATAACGTGAAACTTGTGATTTCAAATTCCACTGTTTCAAATGATGATGCCCTGTCCTGCATCAAAGAGGTGGACTCCAGCGACACTGCACCTGCCTAGTTTTGCCTGGGGGGGCTTGGAGGGAACATTGAGGATGAGGATTGACAATCTCTTCCTGACATTCCAATCCCTTCTAGTTCTCATCAGGATGTACTGTGCCAAATAAGCTTTGGTCCAAGGTGCTTATCTAGGCCCATGTTTCCATTGTCATCCTGGGTTATGCAGCACTTTGGTTGTGGAGGTTTTGTTTGCTGTCCTTGAGCTAGCATGCTCAAAAGGACATTGTGGTCTTTCTATCAGTAGATGTGGTATTATACATGTTGGGGGTAAAACCCTAGTTAAGGAGATGTCATGAGAAGCGGGCCCACGAGCGGCGCTAGGAAGTTCAGGACTGTGTAGTTGTTTTCGGTTGTTGAATGAGCAGTCTACAGCTGTACGTCCGGAGCGCTTTGTGACAAGTAATAACCATTGTGGTGACAGAAGTACAGGATACCTGTTGAACTGACTGAACAACAACAAAAAAATAAAAAGAGACCGGCGGAGCACGGCAAATTCAGGGCATGTCGGAGGACGAAATGGCAGCGCCGCAAGCTACCCCATGTGCTACGTTTACCATACAACCTCCTGGTCGTTTATTTGCAAAACCACAAGAATGGGAGAAGCGATGGATAAGACGTTTTGAGCGCTTTCGGCTCGCAAGCAACCTTAACGCGACGTCGGAAGAAAACCAGGTAAACACGTTGGTTTACTGCATGGGGGACAACGAAGCAGAAGACGTGCTGAGAGGAGCTAGCATGCGGATGAAAGGAAACAGTATGCAGCGGTAAAAGCCGGGCTAAACTCGTTCTTTGTGCCCAAGAAGAACGTAATTTATGAAAGAGCCAAGTTTAATCGGCGTGTGCAGCAGTCGGAGGAAACTGTGGATTCCTTCATCGTGGCGCTTATGGGGCTAGCCGAACACTGTGACTATGGACAGCTCGCGATAAGTGATCTATGACAGGTTAGTGGTTGGCTTGAGAAACACAGCCCTGTTTGAAAAGCTACAGCTAGATGACAGACTAACCCTGGACACTGCCATCATAAAAACTAGGCAATCTGAAGAAGTTAAGCGACGGCAATCTGGAACCAAGAGGAGAAAACAGCGGTGCTAAGTGCTCCGTCTCCGATGCTGTTCAAGCTAAGAACTACAGAAAGCCAGATTTCCTGCTAGAGCTCAAACTGATCTGAAATGCAGACCAAGTTCAGACAAAATGCACGTCCACCTCATGCTCAAAAGCTAACCTGCAAAAGATGTGGGAAGGTGCCCTCACATGCAAAATCTGAATGTCCTGCAAGAGAAGCTGCATGTCACACGTGTGGGAAAAAAGGACATTATGGCAAAGTTTGCAAAAGCAATTTAAAGTCTGTGAATGCAGTGACTGCAGAGGAAGAAGGCTTTTTTCTGGGAACTGTTAATGCTGGTGCAGACCCATGGTCGCTGGCTTCAAGTAAGACACAAGAAAGTGTGCTTCAAAATAGACACTGGCGCTGATGTTACTGCCCTACCCGCCGATGTTTATCGGGAAATAACAGGAGAAGAAGCTGCAAAGCATCTGGTGAAGCCGAAGCGTCTGCTGTTTGGACCAGGTGTAGCGTGCGTCCTGGGGTTATAAAGAAACACTTTGCGCCTTGATGGGAAAAGACAGCCTCGGAGACATTTATGTAGTGGAAGATCTTCATCACTGCCCTGCTGTAATTTGCCAGCGCTATAAAACCAGCTTCAGCTTGTGTCAGAGTCAACAACATCACACCATGGGCGGTCAAGAACGATTTATATCACGCTGTATGGCGGTCTGGGCCTTGTGCGAGGCCGTATTCAGTCAAACTGCAACCAGATGCTGTGCCCTTCTCTCTGCAGACTCCATGAGGTCCTCTACCTCTCATGGGCAAAGTGAAGGAGGAGATAGACCGCATGGAAAAAATGGGCGTCATCACCAAAGTTGAAGATCCCACTGAATGGTGTGCAGGGATGGTAGTAGTCCCTAAGAAATCAGGTGCAGTGCGTATCTATGGACACTAACATGAACCAAGCAGTTTGCAGAGAAAAATTTATCCTGCCTTCCGTTGAGCACACGTTAGGGATGCTGGCAGGTGCAACAGTTTTTAGCAAACTGGATGCCAACATGGGCTTCTGGCAGGTGCCATTAACTGAGGAGTCTGCAAAGTACACCACTTTTATAACACCTTTTTGAAACGCTACTGTTTAACTTCGGTTGCCATTTGGCATTGCATCAGCCCAGAACATTTTCAGAAAATGATGGTGACTGAGAGTGACAGCTGGCCTAGCAGGTGTGCTGTGTCACATATAGACGACATTCTGGTTGGAGCAAGACCAGGAAGAGCACGATGCGGCTGCATCAGTTGCTGGAGAAAGCACAAGGCAGGCATCACACTAAACGCCTTCGATAAATGTGAGTTCTGCATGCCACAAAGTCAGATTTGGGTCATGTGATCTCAGCCTTGAGAGTCAGCCAGACCCAGAAAGAAAAGTGCAGTTCAGGAGATGGGTACCCGCAATGTCCAGTGAACTGAGGAGTTTCCTGGGCATGAGTGAACCAGTTGGGAAGCAGTTCATGCAAATCCTGGCAGAAAGACAAAGTTTTGCGAGATCTGCTGTCGAAAAAGAACCACTGGTACTGGGGACCAGAGCAGCAGACAGCTTTTGAAAGACTAAAAAAAGAACTTTCATCACCACCAGTGCTCACGCTGTATGACCCAAACAGTGAGCTGAAAATCTCAGCTGATGCTTCCTCTTTTGGACTGGGAGCGGTTCTGAAAAGCAATGCTAGTGGGCGCCTGTGGCGTATGCATCCAGGGCGATGACAGCGACTAAGCAGCGATATATCAGGTGGAAGAAGCTGGCAGCTGCGACATGGGCGTGTGAAAGGTTCAGCTGCTTTGTTCTGGGCAGATCATTTGAGTTGGAAACTGACCATAAGCCTTTGGTGAGTCTGCTGGTGACAAGCGCTGAAACGACCTTCCACCTAGGATCCAAAGATTTAGAATGAGGCTCATGCGCTACAACTACAAAATCACGCATGTTGCTGGGAAAAACTTATGGACAGCAGACACCCTGTCACGCGCCCCCCTCAGAGCATCAGGAGCACACACAGGTACCAGCCTGCTAGAGGACACTAACATCTATGTGGACTCTGTCATCCAGCACAACCTACTGTCAGTGGAGACTATCTGAAGCAACCTTACGTGATCATCTGAGAAAGCAGACAGTGCATGTGCTGCGCTGTTAGATTCTAGAGATGGTAGCCAGATAAAGAAACAGACTGCAGGGTATTTGAAACAGTACTGGGCTGAAAAAGCGGTACTGGTGATTGCGATGGACTGCTGCTGCGGGGCACAAGGCTAGTCATCCCATCGGCTGCGTAATGATGTGCTAGAAAAGTTGCATGAAGGACACATGGGCGTGACAAAGTGCAGGGAGAGGGCTAAACAAACAGTATGGTGGCCGAGGCTCAGTAATCAGTTGAGTGACATGGTGTTAAGATGCCGCTGCCATCCAGAGAACCAATGTTAAAGAATACTGATGCCAAGTCAGATACCGGACAGGCCTTGGCAAAGACTCGGAGCTGATCTGTTCACACTAGACAGCAAAGAATATCTGCTTGTCGTGGATTATTTTTCCCATTTTGTGGAAATTGCACAGCTCTCATATGCACCTGAAGTCAATTTTTGCACGTCATGGCATTCCTGAGGTTCTTGTGACAGATAGCAGACCGCAGTTCTCCAGGCAGACCATTTTCAGGCTGCAGCATGTTCGGCTTTAGACATGTAACAAGCAGCCCCAGGTTTCCACAAAGTAATGGAGAGGCCGAACGCGCTGTACAGACTGTTGAAAAAGTCATCTGATCCGTACCGTGCTTTGCTTGCATACAGAGCAACACCTCTACAAGACGGCTACAGTCCTGCTGAGCTGTTAATGGAAATCAACTTACTTTTCTGTTCCTGCCCTTCCCGTCCCTGGTAGATCCAGCTCTGCCCCTGGCTACCCATGTTGGAGCCAAAGAAATGAGTGGAGGGTAAGAACCTTTGACAAGCGACACAAGCGAAACCTTGAACCACTGGTTCCTGGGGCAGAGGTCTGGATCACAGATGCAAGAGCTCAAGGTACAGTGATTTCTGCGCGCCAGGCTCTCGCTAAGTATCGCATCAAAGTGCCTCAGGGCACACTGAGGAAAAACAGACACCTGGTGTCAATGCAGATCGACGAAGTCGAACCTGTTGATGAACCTGTGGGAAGATACACCTCTCCAGCTCAACAGACCAGACACCTGCAGTGGAGAAAATAACACAGAGACTGTCCGTACAAGATCAGGAAGGGTGGTCAGGAAACTAGATAGACTTAACTTGTGAATGAAAAAAAAAACAAAAAGAGAGTAAATAAGGATGTTTGAGATTATTAGAATGGGATTGGTTTGAAAAGAAAAAAAAAAGGAATGTCGTTGATTTTGTCATACAAGTAAAGATGTATAAATGCCCTTTGTTTTGTTTTAAGAAAGGGAGATGTGGTATTATACATGTTGGGGTAAAACCTAGTTAAGGAGATGTCATGGGGGCGGGCCCACGGCGCGCTAGGGAGAGTTCAGGACTGTGTGGTTGTTTTCCGGTTGTTGAATAAAGCAGTCTACAGCACAACCTGTCCCGGAGCCTTTGTGACAAGTAACACGACAGTAGAGTACGCTGCTGGGGCGGCTGCTCCTGTCGTTAGGATTTCTGTTTGTCTTTTAGTATTTATTATAGTCTTGACTACACCACCCCTCAACCCCCTTCTTCCTCATCTTTCTTGTGCACACCGGATCAGACTGAAACCAGCTTTTTGACAGTTATAGATTTAGGAAATATCCAAAAGACATTTTAATATGGTTCCTATGTAAGAAAACTAGCATACCAACAAAGTTTAAAGCAGCTGCAGATATTTTACAGAGGATGAAGATAAACTTTACCCTCAAAACCTGAGGTAAACTGGAGGCTAAAAAAAATCAGATCAGACGCCAATGTGAGCGTTGCACAGACGAGTCGGTGAACATTTTGTTTGACAGAAAACCGTTCCGTGGCATGAAAAGGTTGGGGACCACAGCCCTCATGGGACTTCTTCTGTCCATTCCCAGAAAACCATGGTACCACTTTTCAATGGACTTGAAACCTGCATTTTTTATAAGATGGTGCATTACATGCCTCTTCCCAAATTACTGTCAGCTGAAGGAGACTGTTGAGGTTCCGCTGCTACACATTTCCTTGGCCCCAGGTTCACCCAAAGACATTTCTTATGACCTGGGTCCCTAGTTCTCTGCCAAGTTATGGTCAGATGCTTTCCTGAAATTACTGTCAGTTTTTCTTCTCAGGTTTCTATCCTCATCCTGTGGGAAGTCAGATAGACTTAATCAACAACTGGAGACCAGTCTTCTCTCTCTGTGCTCCCAGGGTTCCTCATCTTGGTCATGTAAGTCTGTTGGGGCAGATTATGCTCCCAATCCCCTTCCATCCTCTGCTACTGGATTGCCTCCATTTGAGTTGGTCTCTGGATATCTGCCTTCAATCTTCTGTTCTCTGGAGTAGCTGGTCTCAGCTTTTTGTCAAGGCTTGGAAGGGAGGCTAGGGTGCTGCTGCAGGCAGTGGGAACTTACAAGGAGAGTGCATCCCTTTTTATGTTATCGGATGTGCCAGAGCGTCTGGCTTTTCATGAGAGATCTTCTTCTCAAAGATCTTTAAAGAAGGCAGCCCCCTTTTAAAGGTGGACAGATCCCCATTTCCAAGTTGGGGGCTCTTTGACTTCATCTTCCTTGGTCTCTCAAGGTTCACCCCATGTTTTCTGTCCCTCAAGTCTGGCTGATTATTTTTCCTTCAAATTCATTTATGTCGACACAATGTTTACAGATAAAAATGAAAACTAGCATTAACATGAAAAGGAAGAAGTGTTGTTTACCTTTTTTCTAAAGGAACTTTGAGCTGTTAAAATGCTTATTGATGTTGCTTTAGGGCCAACATGTTGACTTGACTTTATGCTTGTAGGAACAGATGATGTAAACGTGCTGCAGTGAGGATATTCCATCTTTCCATCAGAGGTTTTTCTGCTTAGCTTTTCACAGAACCCACACTGCTGTGAGGACATGAGACGCTTTTTGTTTTAGCTCTTTATGGTGCACTACTGTTTACATTGATATGCGATCAGATCGTACTGACATACATCAATGAGATTTCTGCTCTGGAGTGTCTTTTGTAGGTTTTCATCTTTACAAACCTCATACAGCAATATTTCCATCTCATAGTGCCTCTGGCCCACACAAATGATCTGAGGAGAAAGAAGTAATATTTGGTGAATTGTTTGTGAAATATATATTCTCATCTTTCTAAGATATTCAATAAAGCCATGTCTGCCTAAAGCTGTCTGCAGGCCAGAATAATTATCAATTTCCATATCATTTTGGTATTAGGTAGGGAAACAGCGCAAGAAAATATTTGTAGCATTAGCTCAATTGAATTTTAAATCCAAAGACTTGTATCTGGGCTGAAATCATAAAAATATGATTACATCTAATGAGAATAGGTAAGCATATTTGAATATTATGAAACACAAGAGTGTGTATTTGCTGCAGAACTGTCCACAAAGGCAAAGTGAGAGCAGCGCTGATGGAAAAAGATTTTTATAACATGAAAATGTTATGTGGTTTACATGAATCTGCAAAAGAAGAGTTACAAGTACCAACCATTTAATTTATGCATCAAACCGTTCTTTATTTTTGAATTGATCCATGAGGTCTTTATTTTGTATTAATGGTAAATGATTTAACCAGTCCATAAATCAACGTTTCCTTCTCCTTGTCATGGTGCCTCTGGCAGCTCTCCTCCCCCTCCCCACTCTTCTCTGCTCCTGACTCGACCCAGCTGTGACCACTCAACTCATCAACCACCTGCCATACTTAACAAGGTTCAGATCCAGTATTCATCGCCAGTTTGTTGCCCCTGATTATTGCTTAGTCTGGTCGCCAAGTTTATTCTTGCTCATGTATCTATGCTCTCGCCTAACTTCATCTTTCCCTTGTCATCAGGTCATTCTTTCCACGATTGGTCACCTGAGTCTCCTGACTTCCTGAGCAGAAGTACCTCACGGATTCATCCAGTGACACCACGAGCCATTGCTGATCCTCCGGTCTCGCCACGAGCCATTATCCAGCTTCCTGTTACTCCGGATAAAAAGGTGTCTCAGGTTTGTCGGGTCTCTTCTCCAAATGGCATGTTTCAGCTCCTTCCACAGATGTTCAATAGGATTCAGATCTGGGCTCATAGAAGGCCTCTTCAGAATAGTCCATCGCTTTTCTCTGAGCCATCCTTGGGGTTTTTGGCTGTGGGTTTTGGATCATGACCTGCGACTGAGACCAAGCTTTCTGACACTTGGCAGCACATTTCTATCCAGAATGCCTTGATAATCTGGAGATTCCTTTGTACCTTGTATAACTTCAAGACACCCTGTGCCAGATGCAGCAAAGCAGCCCCAGAACAGAACTGAGCCTCCTCCGTGTTTCACACTAGGGACAGTGTTCTTTTGGTTGGATGCTTCATCTTTGAGTCTACCAACATAGAGCTGATGTGCCTTACCAAAAAGCTCCAGTTTTGTCTCACCTGTCCAAAGGAGATTTTCCCAGAAGCTTTGTGGCTTGTCAACATGCATTTTTGCAAATTCCAGTCTGGCTTTTTGATGATTTCCTTTCAACAGTGGTGTCCTCCTTGGTCGTCTCCCATGAAGTCCACTCTGGCTCAAACAACGACGAATGGTGCGATCTGACAATGATGTACCTTGATCTAGGAGTTCACCTTTAATGTCTTTGGAAGTTGTTCTAGGCTCTTTGGATACAGTTCCAAATATCCGTCTCCTCAATTTCTTCATCAATTTTCCTCTTCCATCGTCCAGGGAGGTTGGCTACTGTCCCGTGGGTCTCAAACGTCTGAATAATATGTGCCACTGTGGTCACAGGACCTTCCAGCTGCTTAGAGATGTTTGTCTATAATTTTGTTTTTAATGTCCTGGGACAATTCTCTCCGTGGCTTTCTGTTGTCCATGTTCAGTGTGGTTCACACCTTTTCACCAAACAGCAACGTGACTATTTGTCTCCCTTTAAATAGGCAGACTGACTTATTATAAGGTTTGAAAACATACCTGAGTTCATCATGACCCCCTAGGCAATTAGTTCTCAGTCTTTTATGGAGGTACCATTATTTTTGTCCAGCCCTATTTCATTAGTTTCTTTTTTTTTAAATAATTCTCTTAATCAACAACTCAAAAGTAATGGCTGATTTTGATTATTTAATTTTCAATAAATTTTAATTTATTGTTACTTTTGAACATTTCAAGTCATTTCAGTGAGCATTGTGCACTTTCTTTAACTGACGGTTACCAACAATTTTGTCCACCTCTGTATGTGTATACATTTATTAATTTTCTTCTTTTTTTGACTTCTTTTTATTGAAATTTACCATTTTATATATGTCTATTAAGGGTTATTTATGTATTATTTGGTTATGTATCTATTTTAATTTTCATTTTATTCCTTTTCCATTTTAGTTGTGATTCCAGTGTTTTCCTCAGAGAGATAATCCACATCAGTGACTGACACTTCTCAGTGAACAGGGTCTCTGGAGTGGGATCTGGCTCTTCTGATCAGATCTGGCAGGTCTTGTGGTAGTGTAGTCCCTGAACTTGAGTGGGGGTCACTGATGTGGACATGTCCCCAAAAGTGAGTGACCTGTGCTATGTACAAAAGTGCTATGTACAGGACAGACCAAAAGTTTGGACACACCTTCTCATTCAAATGAATGGGAAGGTGTGCCCAAACATTTGGTCTGTCCTGTAAATAAAGCTTGATTTGTTTTGATAAACGGTGCTGCTGTGGAGAAGGTCGATAGTGTCAAGTTCCTGGGGGTGCATCTCACTAACGACTTGTCCTCCTCCACCACAATGGTCTTCAGAAAAAAGCACAGAAGCGTCTCCATCCACTCCGGAGACTCGGGACGGCTGAAATTTCAACACATCACCTCATCACCTTTTAGCCATTTTTTTCCTAATTAGCATAATTAGCAGGATAGCCGATTGTAATGCTAGCACTTTTAGCCACATGCAGCTCAGTTAGCCTTACAGAAAGAGAAGGTGTTAGATATGTGTAGCGGCTGCTCACCATTCGATTTTAAAACTGTTAAAAAAAGTTAATAAAATATTTATGTCAAAAAATAAAGAAAGAAAAAAACATAAGAAAAGCCAGTATGTTCTTTTTGTTTTCTCTTGACAGGACAAAACGGGAGCTCCAGTGAAAACACCCATTATTGTTTAGGTGACAGTATTGGTCCGATATTGCCAGAAAAAAAAGTCTACAACAAAACAATTAGTAAAGGTCTACTTTAATGCTAACTAATTACCTCTTTGGTTATATTTATGACAGTCATTAGTTGCAAACAAACAAAAGTAATTATACAGTCCACTTAAATGCCTATCCTAATAAAAAAAAAAAAAAAACTAAATCTTGCAAGCAAACAAAAAAAATCTAAGAAAATACAAAAAGGCCTCCTAACAGTAAATACTAACATTCTCCTTAATGCTTTAATTTCTAAAATTCAATAATAGAAACAAAAAAAATCCTACTTATAATAATGTGCTCATTTTTTGTCTGTTTGCAACACTAATTGTTACAAAAATATTTGTGTTTTGTTGTTTGAAAAAACAGTGCTTAGTGCTTTACATTATTTTTTGGCACAATTAAGGTATTTACAGGCATCTTTTCATAGAAGAAGAGTAAGCTGTTGTTACCAATATCATAGTTAGAACTCATTGGGTCAATAATGACTGTGGTGTCATCTATTTTAACAATTGTGTTGTAAGTAAACAAATAGGTAAAGAAGTGGCCATTTGAGTGGCAAATAACTGAGGACAGGAGGTAAGTTTCTTGCCTGGTGTTAGTGGGAACTTACAAGGAGTTAGATGGGAACACATAGTCTCTTGGTTGTAGAGAAACAGGTGGACGTGGAACAAACAGCAATATCACATCAGGACTGTTAAAATACATGTGGTGTGTGACTTCGGTGTAGCAGGAAATACAAAATTCTCTGTATTCAGTTTGTTCTTTAATCATGCTGACTCGATGGACAATTTATAGTTGGAGGAAGCTGGAGTCCCCAGAGAAAACCCACGCATGCAAGACAACATTCAATTTGTCCCCCAATGTATTAACTTTGCGCCGAGGTGGAAGAAATGTTAACCGTGAGTTTCCGCCGAGACACTATTAGGTGATGGATAGTAAGCATGTCATCAATGGCACAATGGCTAATGCAGCCGTGAGACCAGAACTTGAAGACCCTCCCATCTCCTTTTGCTCTCCTGTGTGGGAACACTGTGGATTTCCTGTTAGCATCCATGAACGTAAAAGGGTGTTGGACAAGTCGAATGCTGTGTGCAGACACTGCTACATGAAGATAGCATATGCTACAGGTAGCACAATGAATCTGCTAACGCACTTAAAACGGCATCACCCGGCTGTAAATGTCGGTTTCACAATTAAAGAGAACAACATGGTGAAAACACAAATGAGCTCAGCATTTAATGGGCCTTTACCAAATACCTCGCAAAGAGCCACCACAATAACAAAAGGCATTGGTGCTTTTATTGCTTCGGACCTATGTCTTTATTCTGTTGTTGAGAACTCGGGATTTAAATACATGTGGAAAGTACTTAAACCTCGCTACACAAACTAAAACTGCTCTTCTCAACAAACTATCAAGTGCACCTGCTGTGTCACTCACCACAGATAGCTGGACGTCACGAGCTGCAGTAAGTTACTTAACAGTAAGTGTATACTACATTACAGCTCAATGGGAGCTGGCAAGTCATGTTTTACAAACAAGAGCCGTTTATGAGCAACACACAAGAACAAATCTGGCAGAGCGCCTTACTGAGGCAGTGCAAAATTGAAAGTTGGAGAGACCTGGAACTACAATTCCTGTCACCACAGACGATGCAAAAACATCACCAATGCAGTACAGGAAGCAGGACTTGGTCCTCATCTTGGATGCTTTGATCATACTTTCAATTTAGCTTGCCGAAAAGCAGGCCTTAACCAGGTGTCAAGGCTACTGGGTAAAATCAGAAGGATTGTAAGTTTCTTTCACAGAAGCATAACAGCTGCTCACATCCTGGAAAATTATCAAGAAATCCTAAATATTCCCAAACCTGCTCTAATTCAAGATGTAATCACCCGCTGTAACTCCAGGTATGACATGCTTAAACGATATCTTGAACAACAAGCAGCTATAATACTGACACACTAACGGAAAAAACCCTAAAGAAAGACATTAATACACTTAATGACCATGTGACTATGGCAGAGGCAGTTATTGAAGTACTCAAACCTCTAAAAAGTGTCACAACACTTATGAGCACAAACACAACAGCTACTGTGTCAATGAGACTCCACCTCAAAACCACTTTCCTCAACTCAATGCAACCAAGACAAAAGGACGGTCCAACTGTGAAAGAAGTCAAAGCTGTAGTCAGAAAAAACCTGCAGGACAGGTCCAGTGCATGCTATGTCTTTTTCCACAAATGCACTGTTCTGGACCCCAGGGGCCTGTTTCAGAAAGGAGGTTCAACCAACTCTGAGGTTGAACTTGAACTCTGAGTTGGTCAATCGGGAGATTAACAACTCTGAGTTTTCTGTTTCAGAGAAGCTGATCCGAGTTAGATCAATCAACTCTGAGTGGACTGATTCGGAGGTGAGCGTGCGCACCGCGACTATAAGAAGCCATTATCAATGGAGCGCAGATATCACGAGTCACCATGGCAACCGTGAAAAAAAGAGGTCTGCGTATTTTTCTCCAGCTGAACTTGACGTGCTGCTGCAGAGTTACAGTGAATATGAGCACATATTCCAGAAGAAAAGCAACACCGCTGCATCTGCAAAACAGAGACAGTTAGCGTGGGAAACATAGCTGCTCAAGTTAATGCCTAAGTTTGCATTTAAATCATTGTTATAAAATATTGACTGTAATAACTTTTTAAATAGTTTAAGGAGTGAAATAAAAAATGGCGATATTAAGGTGTACTTTTGAAGTGTTATTCCTGGTGTAAATGCATGAAATGCTGCATAGTGTACAGAACCAATCTGGGGGAAAATGCATTTAACGTCGGTAATGTTTAGAGGACTTTTTTGTTAACCTTCCCCTCTTGCAAACGTTGGTCATTTTAATATTAATACATGCAATTGTGTTTTTAAAAGTGAACTTTTGTCTACTGTTGAACCTTTCGCTGCGTGAAGACTTCTCCTTTCTTTTCTCTCGTCTTTCCGACCGTGGTCAGAAGCGCAGGGGAGATTTTACTACAGGGCCGAAGGGAATTCTCCTTCGGGGTTCACTTCCCGTTGGAAACCCTCAACCTCCAGAGCGGAATAAGAATGACTCCAAAACAGTTATTCTGGGAATGACACCTTCTCTTTATTTAACTAAGTGCTCCGTCCTCCGAACACACAATATATTCCACGCACACACCTCCGCTCCTTGCTCACCCCCCCCCCCCATCTGCACCTGCACTCGCCCCTCCCCTCGTCTCTCGTGGATCGCACCCCGCTCAGCACACACACACTGCAACACTACCCTTGTATTGATCAAGTGGTATAGGTGTATGTGGGATTAAGAAAGTAAGCAGTGCTGGCAAATTGTGTTTCCAAAAAGTAATTGTTACATTAATCTAATTCAATGTCCCTGATTTCATTTTCATGTAGATGCAATCCTGCAGGAATTAAAAAAACATGGCAGCAGCTAAAAGTGAAAAAAAAATCGAGTCATCTCAAAATCCTCGTACGAGGTAAATGTAATTCTCTATGAATTAATGCAGCCTCCTCGTCTATTGGGTCCTCCAAAAAAGAACAAGCCATTCTTGTCACTTAGACCGTCTCTGTGTGACGGAAATGTGGGCAATGAAGGTTAAAGCGAAACATACCGCTTCGTCTTTAAAAAGGGGAGGGGACCGGCAGAAACCTTGAGTTTGGAGAATAAAACCTGCTCCCGACCAGGTTAGGTTCACAGCATAAGTAACCATGGATACTGACTCCGAGTAGAAGTTACCTCTCTTTCAGAAACGGGTTGGACTTACTCTGCTTTCTCTGGTTTAACAAACCTCCCATTCTGAAACGGAAAACCCAGGGTTTCCCTGATTTCAGGGTTAACGCACTCAGAGTTTACACTTAACCTCCTTTCTGAAACAGGCCCCAGGTTTAAAAGCCTTCTTCACATAGACGATGACTGTCGGGAGAGGATCTACAGAGACCTTATCACAGAAATGTATTTATTTATGCATATTTATTGAAAATGAGTCTTTGTACTCTGCAGACTGAGGCTGTCGGTGAGATCACAACTAAAGCAACAACATCACCAAGTGAAGATCCAGGGCCGTCCGCCACATCATCTCCTCCAGCCAAAACGTCTGTAATGACTGAACAGTCTGGTGAAGTCTTTCAGATGCAGATGGAAAATAAGCCTGCTATTTTGGAGGAGATAAAGGTAGAGGTTGCCAAATACAGCGCAACAGGATGCATCCCTCTTGATGCTAACCCTCTTGAATTGTGGAGAACCAACGGGACCAGCTATAAGCAAATTGCAAAATTGGTAAAGAGGTATCTGTCCATTTCTGCAACCTCTGTCCCAAGTGAGAGAGTTTTTCTACTGCTGGAGATATTGTAACTGCTAAAAATCTGTCCTCGCTCCTGAAAATGTTGACAAACTAATCTTTTTGGCCAAAAACGGGAAACTTGAATAATTCTAAATGGAAATAAAATGCAATTTAAAATGTTTTTTTTCTTTTCAGTCCAGTGTTTGGTATTCAAAGTTTTCCTTTTTTATTAAGCAGATCACCTACATAGGTCAATTTTATTTTTTTGTTATGTAAAACCAATCAATGCACTTAGTAAGTAATATTTTTCAGCCTTTTTTGTACTGAAAAAAAAAATACAGAAAATAGATAGATAGATAAAAACTTTATTAATATCCCAAGGGAGAAATTCAGGTGTCCAGCGGCAAAACACACACAAACAAATAGTAGTTCATATCAGGCAAATTTGTTACAGCAGTACCGAACCAAAATGTACCGAACCGAGTCCTATGAAATTCTGAACCGAACTGAATTGAGATTTTAGCGCATCGTTACACCCCTAATATTTTCACTACATAGAGCAGTGTCTGTGTAGATCTCATTTCAACGCAGGGGAGATTTTTGGAAATCAGATTTATTTATTTTAAAAACCTCTTCAAAAGGATCGGTGATCACGTCTTTATGTCTGGGTTCAGGAGACCCTTAAGTCTCTCCTGGTACGGCGTCCTCCACTCCTGCAGCAGGAGCTGCTACTGATTGACACTTTGCGCCGCTGCTTCTGCTTTTCTGTGACAGAGTTTAAAAAGTTTCTGCCCCGCATTAACCCAAGAAGGGAAAATAAAACTGAAAGATCTTTTTATTGTTGTCTCGATGAAAATAAGAAAAACATCCTAAGACCATGTAACTGGAGCTATCACACCCCTGACTTAAGCACTCACAGTAGCTCTCTGTCTGCCGGTCGTGGGTCAGCGTAGCTGGGGACCTCCGCTGCCTTAGGGTCCAGCAGAGCTAGCGACCTCCGGGGGTCAGGGGTTCAGGGTGGCAGAGTTCAGTAGCTCTGCCGGCTCCGGAGCTAGCTCGCTACGCTGGCCTGCGGGCTAGCTTCATGGCCTCTTAGTCAGGCTGTCAAGCTGTCCAGGGTGTATGCCGCCTTCGCCCAACAGCCCCAGCGGGTTACAAAGATGGATGGAACAGTCACAATGTGAAAACATTGAACTATCAGATCTTCCTTTTAACAGCCTGCTGGGATTTCCTTTGGATGAATAACTTCTCTCAAACTGAGCAAACTAACAAGAACCCTGACATCCTAATAAGCAAGAAAATGTTGAATTTTCCAGCCAGAGGGCTAACAGAATTTCAAGTTGAAACATTTATATCTTTTAAAAAACTGAAAGGACGATAGATTATGTAATACAAATTTCTTAGAATATCAGCAGCTGAAATCAGTAATAAGTGCAAAGTTTACCGTGAGTCAGAAAAATCTGACAATGCCTGATACAGCCATTACATTTCTGATTCTAACATCATACAAAATTATGTCTATAATATATATATATTTATAAATATATACAGCGAGAGGTGTGTGGTTACATGGTCCTAGGGTGGGTGTGGGTCCCTGCCCTGGCGGGGGCTCCGGCTTTGCACACTCTCTGTTCCTCCTACTCCTCGGTCGGGGGTCTCTGTATTATTGACTGCTCCCCCACGCCCTCTATCTCCCCCATCTTAACCCCTTACCCCCCATCTCTCTTGTTTCAGTCTAATCCAGCAAGGAATGCATATGAACATAATTATTATAAATAAAGCTTAGCCTCAAACACAAAAGGGGTTTATACAAATGTACACTTCGTTTGTCTATGAAGAGTATTGCAACAGTAAAATCTGTCCAACTCAAGAGGCATTTTGCTCTCATCTGCTTGCTCAGCTTCTGGACAGGACAAGTTAGAAAAAGAAAAAAAAGAAAGTACATGGAGGGAACTTTAGGAGTGTCAGAACTCTGTCTTCCCCTCTGGTCACTGGCGGGAGCTATCCCCACAGTACTGACCTCACTACATCTCCCAGCAACCCCAGCGCACACTTCCTGGATGCCGCACACCCGACTCTCATTCATTCATCAACCACAGCAAACTTAAGCTCTGCACTGAGTGAAGCACAGTGTGAAGAATTCTTTGTGCCGCTCTACCTTTATCCAATGGACCAGCCGTATTGAATTTGTATTATGACCACTGATTGAGACGCTGAGAACTTCATGGACCTCAGGTCACCTCTGTACTTCGACTTAGCATTTCAACTCGACATCCCTGATGCGCAAATCGCGTCTGGTGTGAATGCAGCTTTAGAACCAAAAAGACAGCAAGAGTTCTGCCTCCTTTTAAGAGGAAGGAAGACAGAGAGGCACAAACAATCCTTCACACTGGGCTTCACTCAGTGCACTAAGTATGCTGTGGTTGATTGGGTGTAATGAGAGTCAGGTGTGCAGCATCCAGGAAGTGTGAGCTGGGGTTGTCTGTTTTCTCCAGAGCTGTGGTTTTTCAACCTTCAACAACTTCTGCTTTTTTGCTCTCTGAATATGGATCTGATCAGCTGGTCTCTGAATTCGATTGACACATTTTTTTCCACACTAAGGATCGGGAAAGCAGACCTTTCTGCCCAGACGGAACCCATGTGACTGGATACACCAAGGATTTACACCAACACTCCTCCCGAGTGGATGCCGGTGTGCCTGGCCCAGCTGTCTGTGGAAGATGTTGAAGATGTGTATCTATTCGGATTTCTGATTTATCGTCCAGTCTGGGAGTGGAAGACGGAGAGAGGCAGTCTGTCAATGCTGTGGGGAAAGATTCTTCGGGGAGGAGAGACTCACAGAGAGAAACTTTCACAAGTGGATCAAAAGCTCTGTGCTTGTCTTGCCCACCGAAGCAGGATGCTTGCAACACTTGAACTTGTGCGGAAGATGGATCCCAACTTGGAGCGCGTTTTCGAACTGAGGGTAGACTGACCTAAATGATCCACTTTTCAGATCACACTGGAATTCTGTGGGACACAGCCGGCAGAGCAAACAACCTGCCGGCGCCCAGAAGAATTAAATCTATCAGACTTTCCTCATGAGCTGAGGATGTCCTTGGCTCCACCAAAACATATTTGCTTCTACAGAGTGTAAATCTGCTGCTGTGTGAAAGCCACCCCCACCCCCCTGACCTAGGATTGTTCCACAAGGGACCCCCCCACCCAATGAGTCTCACATGCTGTGATGTCTGCATATGTGCTTCTGTGTTTAAAGGTTTTTTTTTTTCTTTTCTACGCGTTGTATTAAGCGGTGTTGATATACGACTTGTTTTTTTGTCACCAATGCCCCCCCCATATCGTAATCCACCTACACCCAGCCTAAGCAAGGTGTGCCGATCACTGCAGCGCCTCAGTCAACTTTGAACTGGATGTGTGTATTTCTGTTGTATGTCTGATCTTGTTCGGGTTGTACTGGAATCTAATGTCATATAATGGATGTCAGTGTTAGGAAGAGTGAGGCTGGACCCAGAAGCAGGACAGAGACTGGAGGATGAATGAGGAAAGAGGGTTTTATTAAGTCCTCAGTGGCGTTGGTGGGTTCTGGCGTGACGGTTCTTGGCTTGGGTGGAATGAACTGCAAAGGTTGACCCAGGGTGAAGGTTGAGCCGATGGAACTTCCTGAAGAGGCAGAGATAAAGACAGTTAGATTTGAGAGCACTAGGCACTTAGCACAAAAGCACGAGACATAGACTTGGCTTAAGGAGTCAGTACTCAACCACGTGTTAGAAGGGTATGTGAAAGGCCTGTAGGGTTGAAAGATGGGTTGAAAAAATTAATTTAATGAGGGTATTGAAGGGCTAGGGGAATGATCTGGGGAGAGCGCACACGCACCACCAAAGAGGACCTGAGTTCTTGGCCACAATGATTATTTATTAGAATATAAAAACATGAATGGCCCCAGGGTTCCAGTTAAAAGACACTTAAACAAGCATAAAATGCGTCTAAAAATTCTAGGCACAGATTAAAACAGTAAAACACGATAAAATTCCCAGGAACAGTTAAAAAGGATAAAAGAGAGCTAAAAAGTCCAAAGAACGGTTAAAACCCCTTTAAAAAAAAGGGAGGGGTCACTGATCCCAACCAGGGGGCATCTTCTCCACGCCAGGCTTGGCTTTGGGGTCAACTTCTCCAGACGCTGCGCCGAGGGTCCCTCCGGAAATGCACACCTGGACCTGGGAGGCGGGGCTCCCCTCGCCGCTGGGGTTGCGCGTAAGGCAGACACTCCTCCGTGTCACCTCCAGCTGGCCCCCCGGACACGCTGGAATCCTGCGGAGACAGGCAGACGGCAGCACCAAGCACTCTCCCATGCAGGCTGCCACCAGCCTTCCCGCCGACTTAGTTCGACCAGTCTGCAAATTCACGTCCGGCTACTTACAACACAGGCAGGGTCCCTGCCCTGCCACTGCGTGTCGACCTCGTTGCAGACTGGTGGTTCCAGCGTTCCAAGCGCTCCCGGTGCGTGTGTGGTCACGGTGGGTCCTCACTGCGTCTGTCGCTCCGGTGCTCCAACCGTGCCCCGTGTGCGTATGCCCTGCTGCCGGCATGCGACTTCCCTGTGCGCGCGTTCGCTCTCTGCCGGCGTGCGTGCGACCTTCCGGCCGGCGGGCGGCCTCGCGGCCGGCGCGTGACGCCTCTCCCAAAGCGCGGACCTGCTTTGGCTTTCCTCCTCAGGACTTATATAAGTCCCTCCTGATGAGGAGCAGGTGTGGTGGATCGGCGCGCTATGTTACAAGGGGGGTGTGTCCATAGAAAGCATGCAACAAACAGGTAGCACCACAAACATGCAAACATGCAAAAGAAAAACACCCTAAAACATGCAATCCCCCCACATCATCACACATGTGAAGCAGACGGACTGACGTTGGCTGTAGGGTGGTGGTTCCTTATAAAGGCCGCAGTCTGATGAGATGATGGGTGGCAGGTGAGGAGATGAGCCCAGGATCCTAACAGTCAGAGTAAAAGCTGTGCTTGAGACAATAAATGCTTACCTTCCCTTTCCCTTTAACCCCACCCTGACTTCAAAACTGTCGTGAATCTTTGGCAATACACGAGTGATGTAATGACGCCGTCATGTCTCATGTTTAACTTCCTGTTTTATTTTGAAGGTTTAACCCACATCTCGTTTCAGACCTTCCTCTCCCTGCCCTTGTCTGTTTCCCCACAGCTGACCCTGCCTCATCATTCCTGATCGTTTCCACCTGTGCCTCCCCTCCTCATGTATTCATAGCCTGTACCTGTTTGTCTAACATTCTCGAATCGAAGAATTAAAACAACCTTAAACTCTGCATCTGTTTCCAGTCCTGTGTTCTGCCTTGTCCGGCGCTCCCTTAGGTAATCATGTCATCACATGAAATGTGAAGTGAGAGTTCAATGCGTCACCAGTGACACTTCTGCTTTCAAAGATTGATAAAAGTCCAGCTGCCTGCTCAAGCAGAACATCTCTATCAAATTCACAGATTACTCCAAACGTTTGTGCTATGAAATGAGCTAAATTGAGCTTTAGCCTAAGTTGTTGTCAGTGCAATTGTTGTCATTTTGTCAAAGGGCTGAGTTTTGTGCGTAAAAGAAAACCCAAGCCCACGTGGAAAAGCAGAAGAAAACAAAAAATAGTCAAATCTGTTAATCCTCTTAGCTTCATTAAAACAGATTGAGGAGGATTAGTAAGAGATGCACATGAAATACCATATTTCCAGGAGAAATTGAAACCACAGCAGAGATAAATACATCATGAGGGAAAAAGGCAAATATAATCAAAATTTGCAATTAGCTAAATTCCCAGTTGGAAGCATGGCCTGGTATTTGATAGAATTACTAGTAATTAAAGTGAGCTCACTGGTAAAACAACGATCTGGATTAAAGGGGTTTTTTCTCTGCTCTTTAGCATTGTCTCGACCGTGTTTGTTCAATTTTACTATCCAAATTTGTTTTTAATTTTTGCAACATGACTCAATCTTTATTCCCAATTGATTTTTTCCTCTTTACTTGTTTAAAGAGACATGTCTAATACCTGCAAACATGTAATGCACACTGTTATACATGCAAGTGCATTTCACATAATAGAAATCACACAAATAGAGGAACATTGTTCTTGTCTTTATCTCATATTGATTGATGGGAAAACTGTAAAAAAAATCAATGTGTGTCACATTAAAAGCTGTTTTAATAAGGCTGCATTCATCCGATCATATTTCAATGAGTCGCTGTGTCTCATCGTTGTGGTTTCATGTCATTGTTTTCACATAATTCTGTAAAGAAACAACAAGGTAGCTTTTAGGATGACGTCACAGCAGCATCAGTGGGGCGTGTGCCGCGGAAGGAGACACAGAAAAGCATGGAAGAAGCCTTTGCAGGTGTTAAAATAAACCTTTTAACAAATAAACACTTGGAGCCTTTTTTTCTGTCTGATAACACGACAATCCTTGCTTTACATTTGATCAGCTGCTGCTACTTCCTGACTGTTTAAATCACATGACCACCGACTACGGTGGCCGTTTTGGGTCAGTTCCACTCCGAGGACGGATTGTATTCAGACTGAGGAATCTCAGAGCAAACCAAAGCTCAGTCTGATTGGAAACCAACCGAGACCAGCTCCACAGATGGATCCTAGAGCGGTTCTTGGTCCTGACTCAGGGTCCATTTGGGTTTATTCAGATGGCAACTTTTTTTCTGGATTGCCGGGGGGGGGGGGGGGGATCTCTGGTTTACTTTAAGCAGATCAAATGTGCCCAGTCTGAATGATGCCCACATGGGTTTTTTACGTTTTGAAATGAAGACGAAATTGGAATTCTGCTTAAATCCTGGAAGAGAAGTCATTTAAAACAAATTTCCCTTTTGACTAACAAAGACTATCACCAGCTGTGTTGTCAGAGATAATTAGAGACTTTTGTGAAAACCAAGAATTCACCAAAAACAGAACTTGGACTTTTACAAGACAAAGAGAAAAATAATACAGTAAGTGAACCAACTCTGTAGGGTTGCCTGATCTTAGTCTGGCTACTGTTGGGCAAAGGCGGAGTACACCCTGGACAGGTCACCAGCCTGTTTCAGGGCCACAATCACACACACACACCTAGGGTCAATTTAACCTATGATGAGTGTCTTTAGACCGTGGGATGAAGCTGCAGTGCCCAGAGAAAAGCCACACAACCACCACGAGATCATGCAAACTCCCCATAGAAAGGTCCCACCTGGGATTAGAACAAGGACCTTCTCGCTGTAAGGTGAAGGTGCTGACCACGGCCCACCATGCGGCCCTTCATGGGGCAAATGCATTTGGTCAAATGTGGAGTTTTTCCGTGCAATTAAACACATTACGCAGTTATTCTTTCTCTGAGTGTTGGAAGGTCTCACCACAAGTCGACTGGCATGAATCTTGAAACTCTTCTCTTTTGCAAAGGAATTTTTCCCTGTAAAATGATGGAATCTGTGCTGTTTGGAAGTGGTTTTAAATTATTCACAGAAAGACAAACTGTTGGATTCTTGATGTCTTTACCCAGTGGTTTTAAGGCAGGTCTAAAGCTGTAAAAAAACAAAAAAACCTTGTTTCACTTTTGCTGAACTGACTATGCTTTAGTCAAAAAAACTACAATACGTCTTTCTCATATTTAACCCGCAGTATCAAACTGTTTTTGTTTTGTGTGTAAATACATTTTTCTTTAGATGTCATCGTTGTGTTATTCCTGGAATCTCTTGGATTATTGTGTTCTAAAAGAAGAAGAGAAAAACACGGAAATCAGGGCTTAAGATTGATCCATCCGTCTTATTATTTATTCCTCTTCATACTTTCTTCTTGTTCCAGCCTTGTGGGCAAACAAAGCTCCACACATCCTTGGCTGAGTTAGATCCCCCAATCCCTCCCCATCTGTGCTTTTCCCTGATTGTGATGCCTCTCTAAACGGCCCCACGCTGAGAGCGCCAACTCATTTTTATGAAAGATCTAGTGTTTCCCTAAAAGCTAATCATGTTAGAGCTCAAAGAGTAAAGCTGCTGCCTTGATCAGAAAAAATCTGAAGACGCCGCCTGGTGAATGGCTCCTGCTCCTCAATTTAACAACCACCATCTGCCTCCTGTGTTTGCAAAAGAGAAATTCAGAAAGATTAAGTTTCTATGAAACACACTAGTCAGTCATAGAAGTTAATAATTCAGCAAATTTGAGTAAAAAGATAAATCCCTCTAAAGATAAATGTTCCAATCCAAAACAGGCGACTACTGGAGTGACAGCCTGTCGACTCTCCTGCCCTTCAACATCTCTACCACCTAAAAAGACACAAAGAAAAACAGAAATGCTACAGAAAATGTACATTTATTTCAAAGAGAACCGAAAAGTAACAGACTTATCAGCAGGGTTCCCAGCATAATTCACTAAATATTTATTAATATTTATTTCTTGTGATATATTTCCAACAGAACAGCCATGTGGTTGGTAGTGACATGTTCTTTTAAAGTCTCTTCCTTTGTCTACTTGACTCTTTTCTCTTTTGAAGAAGCCAGTTGCAGGCTTATTCTTTTTCCTTTAAAAAAGTCAGTAAAAAAAATAATTACGAGATTTATTTAGCCTCAAATACACCTTTGAAGTTGGAAATGATATTTAATGAACCTTCTCATAAAAAAAAAAAATTATTATTATAAATTCCTGGGCTTGTTCTACCTGTTTGTTTAGCAATTCTAACATCTTGCTTTACTGTTTCATTCATAACAAATTGCCCCCAGATGTTGCTGCAACAATATTTCATCTTTGATTTATATACCTACATCTATAAATAGACATAGATGGCAACAGTGTGGATGACCTACATGGGATTTTTGAATACTGGTCCACTGCTTTATGCCTGCTGCTCCGCCCTCCTGATTTTATGTGACACACAGTTAAATTAAGCAATTTTTTTTTCATATTGCCTGTCTCACAACTTTCTTCAAGCAACTTAAAAGTTGATTATCTCCAAAATAAGAGAGCCGACCGCAGCCTCGATGAAAAACCAGGCAACAAGTGACAACGATGACATTAAAAAAATACTTGACGACATTCAAGCTGCATTGTTTCCTTTCATGGAGCGAGTGAACGACAGCCAGGCTAAGCTAGCTCCTCTTATGGAGCTAATGGAAGAGTTCTGAAGACTCCGAGCTCAAAACGAGCAACTAGAAAACCGGGTCAACATTCTGGAGAAAAGACTGGACGATGTGGAACAACAAGCAAGGATGAATAATGTCATTCTCACTGGTTCTCACGGTTGAATGTCTTCTCCAAATCCAGAAAACATATATTGTTGAGAAAACTGTGCCAATATGTCTGCAGAAGACTTGTCTTTGTCCCCTCTTTATCACATTCCCACTGTTTAAAATCCTACAACACACACATGCGTAGGTTACTGTGATTTAAACTACATCAACTTCAAATCAACCTGTTTCTCCAAGTTTCTCTGGCCTTTCCTTTAATAAATATTTTACCTTCTTGGTTGTTTGTGTAAAAACGTCTCAAAAGGTCATCCATTTTCTTGGCAAAGCTGTGACACTACCAAACCTTTTAATCAAATGATGACTGCAAATGTACAAACAAAATGCAGCAAAAGTGCACTTAACAGCAAACCATGTGTGTGTTACTGAAGCATTACCCCCTCCCTGCAAATGTGTTTTCTCTATTTAAAACTTAAAAGAAATTCTTTTGGAAATGCAAACCACTGTCAGAAGTCTGCTTGTTGATGTGGGAAGGGGAAAGGTCTGACCTGTAAGGACAACAGCTAGCTTCTGTCATGTAGATGTGCTCCTATTTTCTTTACAATGTTAACTGTTTTACTACTTTTAGTGTTGATTAGTCTTCATTTGGAAGAAAACCTTGCAATCACACACATGCAATGACATCATTCAACTTGAAGCAGAAACTGTGGCAATCTGTGAGTGATCCTTGACTTCACTGTTTTTCAGTCAGTCTGTTAGGCGTTAAAACTGTTCTTTCAACACACCCTTCTCTTTTTGTAGGTAACTGTTTATTGGTGATGATTAGAATTATGAGTAAAAGTTACTCTTGAATGATTTACAAGATAGTAGCTGGAGTTTGCAATTTTCTATGATTGCAAGTGTCTGAAACAATTGTTAGCATAACCATCCCTGGCAGATATTGGATTTCTATGTGATCGTGTCTGAGCGCTGGTTAAGTGCAGCCTGTGGGCAAAAATTAGGCAAACCTGGACAGGGCACAAGGGTGCCCTGCAGGAAATAGCCAGTTCCTAGACCACTCTGTGAGCCCTAGAGCTAAAATGGTCATGCACATGTTTTCAACAGGTTGTAGAGAACACCTATACACCATGAGAGGGTAAAGTGAGGATAAAGAAGTGAGACACAGGCAGGTCAAAATCCTGCAGACTGTGCTAGGGGCTAGTAAGCGAAATGACATGTGCATGCACCTTGTTTACCCCTTTTTCACCTGCAGACAGCTTGTATCTATGAGCTTTACAAATATTTCACGATACACTCTTCACACACAGGACAACGGTACGTTCCATTTTCTTTGAGCCTCAATAACTGCCTGCTCTCTTGAAAATTTCCACCTATAATCTACAGGATTTCCTGAAATTGATATTATTAATTGTACACTTTCAAAGAATCATCAAGATTCACTGACTTATAGGCCTTATAGCACAGATAACCCCCCCCCCTCCAATTCTGCATAATAGCCCACTTTGCTCTGCTCTTTCCACATCTCCCCAAAAAAACATCTCCTTCTAACAGGTCAAGGTCAGGTCAGGTGGAGGGTGCTTTTCGTGTTGAGATGGGCATGGCAAAGTAAAAAAGCTGCTCTGACTGGCGAAGGCCTTTCTGTTGCTGTTAGATCAACACTGTTAGAATAAATGAGACCACATCTGCAGAAATAATGCAAGTAAATTTGATACTTTGACTTTTCAAAATCATTGTTATGTTATTACATAAAGAATTGCCTGTAAATGAACACAGTGCCATTTTATTTGGAATATGTTACCACTTTTTCTATGTAATTATCTGTAAGTGTCATCTGCATCTTATCAGCTATGAGTGAAGCAAAGCTACGTGTTTTTCTTGCTCCTCTGTCTTATGCAGTGCCCTATAATAGCTTGGATATAGATGTGTGACAGGACTTTAATTGGATGACTTTAAAAGGTGAGCTGTACTCAGCCACTTTTGAGCAGCACAAAGCAGGGATATTCAAATGCAATACCTAGAAAACCTTTCACCCTAATGGGAGTGCTGGAGCATAAATCTCAGAGATATCAGCAATATGTGCCAGGATCTAAAGTGCTAAATCTTTGAATGATGTTCTAATATTTGGTAAGTGACTTCATTGGGGTGAGATGACCCCACTTTCCTGGAACATAACAGGAAGACATAATTGAGAAGTAAAATTGATGTGGGACACATAAAGTTTATTGAGAGAAAAACAGCTCATAGGGAAACTGAGAGGGGATTAAGCACAGGGATAACTATGCTAAAGGTGTCGCCGGAAGTCAAAAGGGGATCCATGCTCCTGCCCTCACCATTGGTCACAAGCTGTGGGTAGTGAACAGACAATAGAATCATTAGCTGTGGTCACATGAGCAAAATGCCTTTGATCGGATTACATTTGAACTGTGCACATGGGCCCAGAAAAACTGTGTCGGATGTAACGAACGTTTACATACCCCACACTTTCAATCGGAGCAAATCATTGTGGCTTGTGCAGAATTCTCTAACATACTGGAAAAGGCATCAGAAAAAGAAATGTTGAGTTCCATTGTAAACAGACAGAGCTGTAACCTAGAGCGAGATGATCTTCTGATGTGCTTTAATTATGATTATCATGAAGGGCCTGTTCCCCCGATAATTTTCTAAATATGGCGGTTCTAAACTAACTTACTCCTCAGGTGAGTTACCCCCCCCCCTCCACACACACACACACACACACACACACACACACACTTGATCAAACTTTGACAAGTGACTCCGCCCCTTAATGTCAGCTTTCTGCTGGAGGATGTTGCTTCAGGTATGAGAAATTATATTGATGACATCCTTTTGTGTTCCCCATGTTTACACATTATTGCATGAATTTTCTAGACTCGTATTACAGGGGGGTCAAACTCAGCTGCACAGGCGACCCAAATCCAAAACACACTTTAGGTCGGGGCCGAACAAGACCCCCCCCACACACACTAAAGCTAAACTTGTAACACTTTTAAACCTTTAAAACTTAATAATGAAACCAGGAATAATATTATATAGTGTTTAATATTTTACTCTCCATAAAATACATTCTGTCAAAATTATATAATAATGTATAATATATAATATGAACATGCTGCAGAGGAAAACAAACAAAGTCTGGAATTGTTAATATAATAAATAACAAATGAAAATAAGGCTGCACGGTGGTGCAGTGGTTAGCACTCTTGCCTCACAGCAAGAAGGCCCCCGGTTCAATTCCCGGCTGGGGGGCCTGAAACAGAACATCAATGGGGGACCTTTCTGTGTGGAGTTTGCATGTTCTCCCCGTGCATGCGTGGGTTTTCTCTGGGATCTCCGGCTTCCTCCCACCGTCCAAAAACATGCTTCATAGGTTAATTAGAAACTCTAAATTGTCCATAGGTGTGAGTGTGAGAGTGAATGGGTGTGTAATTGAGGATATTCTACCGTGTGACAGACTGGTGACCAGTCCAGGGCATCCCTTGCCTACGCCCAAGTGGCCGGGATAGGCTCCGGTGACCCCGAAAGGGAAAAACGGTCAAGAAGATAAATGAATAACAAATGCTCTTTTGTCGTTTTGTTAGAGCTGGACTTCTGCATCATCTTTAGCAATAAGTTCATTTCTGTGTGTGTTTTTCATGATCTCATAAAGTGCTGCTGTTTTCCTGCATTACCGGCTGTCTTCATGTCAAATACTGACACCAACTAGACCACAGAAAAGACAAAGAAAATATGTTTTATATGGAAAATAAAGACAACTACATACAATAGTTGATAAAGAATGACATTATTAGAATGAGCTGAGTCATTTAAAGGCACGCTATGATCCAGGTGTTGCCCAATCGCGGCTGCGCTCCTCGGTGCCCCTCCCCTTTTCCTTCAGCCACATTATCTCAAAGACAGGAGCGTGCAGCTGCAGGGGCTCCAATTCACACAATTTTCTAGACTTGGATGCACTTTAAAACCATGCGGCCAGTGCTGCAATGTACATCTTGGCTTCATGTGAATATGTGGGTTTACAGCTGAAGTTATAACACACAACAACGCAACACTGACTACACTGTGTGACACAACAGAACAGTTCAGAGTGGCCTTTTTTGGCCAGTATAAGGCACACCTGTGCACTAATCATGTTGTCTTATCAGATTCCTGATATGGCAAATTGTGGTGGTTCAACCTCAAACCACCACATAGGTGTTAGTATTTCTTTATTTTTCTTTAAATTCAAAACATTCATTTTTACTTTGTTTACTTAAAATAAATTAACAATGGGTGCACACATTTGATTAATTTGTTTTAAGTGAGAAAAAAGTAGTTTATTCACTTTTGTTTGTTTTCTGAGTTTCCATCTCAGGTGAGCCATCCATAGTAATCAGCAGAGGAGATTGGGAAATTCCACTGGGGAACTGCAGGGGTTGCCAACTCTCCTCATGGACTTTATTTTGCTTATTTAAATGAAATGATTTAGTCCACTTTTTGTTGAAGACTACTTTTGTATTATATGAATTTTGTTTGGTTTCTGTTTCTCTGTTTTGTAATCAGATTAATTAGTTTGAATGTTTGATTAGTTGGTTTCCTCTCCCTCATGTGTCCAGTATGGTTTGTCCCTGTCTATAAAGCTTCCCCAGTGTGTCAGTGTAATGGCTAAGTCTGGTCAGGCCTGTTCAGTTTAGTCCCACTTGTTTTTGTTTCATTTAGTTATGTTTTCAGTTGGGCCCAAATTACTTTAGTTTTGAAACTATTCTGTTTTTGTACCTTTTTTTCTTCCTTTACAAAGAAAAAAAACTACAAAAGAAAAACAATATTAAAAGACCTTGCAAGAAACACCTATTTTTGTCCATTGACTAATTGTGAACCTTCACACAAATCATGTGAGGTGGGATGGCTTAAGTCAACAGAGAAGACGTGCTCACGAACACAGATTTAAACAAATTTGTGAACAACATTTGAGAGAAATTATTTTGTGATTGTAGACAATGGTTTGGATCTTTGAGTTCATCTCATGACAAATGGGAGCAAAAAACAAATAGTTTTGTCAATATTTTGTTGTAAAATCTCTCTTCTTGACAGATTTCAGAGGGATGTGGTGATTTGATTTGTGACTTCAGAGAATTTATTGGACATGTTTATATGATCAAACTGTCAGGGGGCTCTGGCGGCAAAAACAGTAAGAAAGACAGTAAACATTCAGTGAAGCTCATGTTCACCTTTGGCATATCTCTTCAGGGATTGCCACAGCAAATCAGCTTCCTAACACAAGCCTGTATTTCAGGGAGACCCAGACTTGGTCCCCTTGTGGCTATATAGGGCAAAGGGAAGGCAAGGCAAGTTTATTTGTAGAGCACAATTTGTACAGAAAGTAATTCATAGTGCTTTTACAAAACAGGAAAATGCATTAAAATCACAATACATAACAGTGCAAAGATTAAAACATACATAATCATTATACAATTTACTCTAAAAGAAAGGAAAGAGAAAAGAAAATGAAAATCTGTGGGGATAAGCACCCTTCAGTTATATACACCGCTAAACAGGAATGTTTAGTCTAGATTTGAACCTTAACACAGTAGAGGCCGGTCTCAAAACTTCAGGGAGACTGCTCCAGCTTTTGGCTGCATAAGACTGAAACGCTGATTCCCCTAGTTTAGTCTTGACTATGGGCACCTGCAGGAGGCCGGTTCCTGAGGTCCTCAGAGTACGATATGGTTTATATGGCGGTAACATGTCAGAGATGGACTTTGATGCAAGGCCATGAAGAGACTTGGAAACATGCAGTGCTGTTTTAAAGTCGTTTCTTTGAGCTGCAGGAAGCCAGTTCAGAGACCTGAGCACAGGACTGATGTGATGGTACTTCCTGGTTCTAGTCAGGACTCCAGCAGCAGCGTTCAGGATGTACTGAAGCTGTTTTACAGCTCGTTTGGGGAGGCCAGTGAGCAGACTGTTACAGTAGTCTGACCTACTGGAGACAAATGCATGAATAAGTATCGCCAGGTCTGGCTTTGACACTATATTTTTGATTCTGGGAATGTTTTTCAGATGGTAAAATGCTGCTGATTTTACTGACTTTATATGGCTGTTAAAGTTCAGGTCAGAGTTCACGATAGGTTTCTGACTTGATTTGAAGCTTTTAGAGACAGAGAGTGAAGGGAACTGCTGACACTTTTTCTTTGTTTCTGTGGACCAAAGACGATAACTTCAGTCTTGTCTGAGTTTAGCTGGAGAAAGTTGCTTTGCATCCAAGCACTGATTTGTTGGTTGAAGGTTGCCTTTGTGGTAATGGTATAAGAAATAAGTTACAATGAAATAGATAAAAACCAGAAACCAGACCCCCTCCAGGTCCTAGCTGCAGGAATTCTGTCCATTCAAATTAACAAAAACCTGTGATAGAGGGCAGCTCTGCCAGAATCCAACATCCACTGAGAACACTGGGAATATATTTTATTTTTTGCAAATAATGCAGACCAGTTTCCTTCTCCGGTCATATAGGAAATGCAGAGCCCTTACTAAGGTTCCCCACTCCCCATACTCAAAGTGCACACTCCACAGGTCACCACGTTGCAAACCGGTCAAAGTCTTCTTCAAACTACAAAAGAATGGATGAGTGAGCTTCCTTTAATCCTCTAGCACCCTATGTGGACAGTGTAGAACTGGTCCGCAGTTCATAGAGATGTTTCAAGATAGTCCCACAGCATCTAGAGACTTGAGGTGCTCGAGCAGACTTCATCCAATCCTGGCACTTTGTCACCAAAAATCTCCTTAACTACTTTGGTGACTTCACCTCAGTTGATGTTCAGCCTCACCCTGGAGTCCACAGTTTCAGCTTCCTTAACAGACAATATGTCAACAGGGATGAAGAGATCCTCAAAGTATCCCTTCCTCTGCCCAAAAATATCACCAGTGGAAGTCAACAGCTGATGGTCCACAGAAACTGTTCCACCAGAGAACCGCATTCCCCTCCGTAGGCGCCTGATGATAGTCTTTCTCCACGGCTTTGCCAAACTACTCCCAGGTCCATGTTTTAGCCTCCACAATTGCCAGGGCTGCACCTTGTTTGGACTGCCAATTACTGCCAGTTGTCTCAGGAGCCCAACAAGCCAACCAGGCCCAGTTCAAGGAATACCATCACGACAGGCACCAGACACTCAACAGCCAAATCTCCAAACAGCCACCGACACAATGGAAGTGAAGAACATGGTCCACTCAGGCTCAATGTCTCCAGCCTCCCTCTGTGCCTTTTCAAAGTTTTCCCTAATATGGAAGTTAGGTGACATGACTGACACAAGTCTCAGCCAGACGTTCACAGCAAATACTCACAGTATGTTTGGGCTTGCCAAGTCTATCAGTAGATCGAATTCCCCAGAGCTTGACACCTCTGCTTCTGTCTAGTGTCTAACACACATTACTTTTTTTATGACTTAAACTTTATTCATTATTGTTTTTTTTTAAGACAAAAGTACAATATTCCACACAAAGAACACAGAATACAGAATTGAGATGCAGTTCACTGTGGAAAAAAAGAAAAACAACAACCCCATAACTTCAAAACACCCAAACAAGAACAAAAGAAAATTAGAAAAAAAATATCATAAAAGAAACAAACCAGCAAAACAAAAAACACAAATAGATGCAAATCTGACAGTTAGCCCTTATACATGGGTAAAAGGTTATAACATTACATAACAGAGAGTTGAGGTCATTTCTGGTTTCTAGAGCTGGAGATGTCGTTAACCTATGTTTTCAAAATAGTGAGACCATTTACTGTTGAAGTCATTCAGTCTGTTTAGCAATCTATATGATAACCTCTCTAGCGCCGCAAGTTGACCCAGAGAGGTCTGCCAGTGAGTAAGGGATGGAGTTGATGGGCCCTTCCATTCTCTCACTAACAGTTTCCTACCCAGCATTAATTACCATTGTTGTCCACCTCCTTATGTATGGATGACCAGTAGCTCTGAACTTTAGGGCATTCCCAGAGCATGTGCAGAAGAGTGCCTGTAGCATCCTGGCACTTCCAACATGCAGGTGTTTTTGCTAATCCCACCTTAGGCAGCCTGCAGGGTGTCCAGTAAATTATATGTAGGACCTTAAATTGAACCAGTCTTGTTCGTAGTTCCCTTGACATTGTTTTAATATTATTATCCCATTCCATTCTGCCTCTGTAAAATCAATATTTAAATCAGTTTCCCAGGTTTTCTTGAGTGATAATGCGTTGGTGTCAGACATTGTCAAAAGCATCCTATAATAAGCTGCAGCTTCATGTCAACGTCTTAATTCCACTTTGATGTCATCTAAAATGCTGCAACTTAATGGGACTGTAGTGACGGAACCGAAAGTTGATACTAACAAGTGCCTTAACTGCAGATATCTCCAGAAATCTTGGCGAAGTAAGTTGTCAGTTGTTTAATGTGAGTATTCCTTTCTGGAACCAAAACTTCCAGAAAAGGTTGTTTTGTCTATGCAGAGTTTGGGATTATGCCAGATACCTGCAGCCAGATGAAGGTGTGGATCGAATTTAAAGATTTTGGCAACTTTTTCCCATATACCATTAAGATGTGACAGGATAGGATGTGACTTTGAGTGGGGAGCCAGATTAGTTGACAGACAGCTCAGTGGTGTCAACGGAGAATTAGCCACATTTTCTAGAGGAAACCAAGGGGGAGCTCTCTCAGGTAGTAAGAACCGATGTGCTAGATGCCTAAGAGAGAAGGCATAGTGATAATACAGTACATTAGGCATTCCAACACTGTGAAGAATAGTTAGAAACTGCCTTTAACTTTTATTACACTAATGGTTTAAACTTAATTCACTGAGCATGTATTGTCATCTCAAAATTATATTACATTTGAAGAAAGCACAGCCAAACTATTGTTCTAACAGTTTCTTCCCATACTCCCTCTTTTCTGTGCATGTGTGATCTGCTGAGCAGGCCTCAGACTTATCTTCACTTTAGCCTTGGAGCTTCTCTCCAGCAGTAACCTGTGGGCGTGATTTTCACACGGGGTCCATCGGACGATCTTCTGAATATGCAAATGCAGGGTTTTTATACCAAAGCCCATCCCTGAGCTCGTTGGTTCGGACTTTGAATGCACCACGTTCATCTGTCTGTCCCCTTCGTGTTTGTACGAAGTAAAACCTCCACAAAGGTAAAGCTTAAAATAAATAGTTAAATTTGGGAGTGCATATTTACTTTGCCCCATATAGAAAGATAAAGCTGAGAACAGCGTTCTATGTCAATCTTCATTCTGTCTAGGAGGGGTTCAACGTTGATTTTTACCAAATTGGACAAATACGGAGGGAATGTTATACCTAGGTACTTAATTCCTCTTTCGGCCCATGAAAACATTCCAGTAGGAAATAGTTTTTGGGCAATGGCTAGTTAGTGGGAGTGCCTCAGACTTAGTCCAGTTAACCTTGTAACCTGATAAAACAGAAAACTTGTTTATTATTGGGAGCAGTGAGGAGAGTGAGTTACTTGGGTCTGACACTAGAGGGAGGATATCATCTGCATACAACATTAGTTTATGACAGCTTTGTCCTGTTACAATACCTGGAAATCTAGGCTCTTTTCGTATGGCGGCTGCCAGCGGCTCTAAGGCAAGGGCAAAAAGGAGGGGAGAAAGACGGTCACCTTGTCTGGTACCTCTTCTTAATTCAAACAATGGCCCAATTATACCATTAGTAAGTATTGAAGCCTTAGGGTGTGTGTATATGAGTCAAATCCATTTAATAAACCTTTCACTGAAGCCAAAGCATTCTAAAGTACTAAACAAATACTACCATTCAACCCTATCAAAAGCCTTTTCTGCATCCAATGAAATAGCTGCCATGGGGGATTTGTTATCCTTCACCGCCCATATAATGTCAATTAATGTTCTGATATTATTAGCAGAAGAACGGGAATGTATAATACCAACCTGATCTGGGTGAATGAGGGAGGTGATAACCCTGTCTAGCCGATTGGCCAAAATCTTTGACAAGATTTTACTATCATAGGAGGTCAAACTAATAGGCCGGTAGCTTTTGCAGTTAGATGGATCTTTATCTCTTTTTTAAATTAGTGTTATAATGGCTTCAGAGAGCGAGGGCGGAAGTATTTGTTTGTCAAAAGATTCATTATAAGTTCTAAGCATTAAAGGTGCAAGTTCTTGTGGGAAATATTTATAAAACTTGGCTGTGAAACCCTCTAGTCCTGGAGCCTTACTCGAGGGAAGGTGTTTAATAACATCAACTATTTCCTCAATAGTAATTGGTCTGTCAAGACATTCAAGTTGATCCTTGGTCACTTTAGGCTGTTGCAACTCTAACAGGAAAGTATCAATGTCATTTTTAGTGGCACATGATTCAGGACTGTAAAGCCCCTTGTAGAAATCACTAAATATCTGGTTTATTTTTTGTGGTTCAGAGAAAAGGTGACCCTTGTCGTCCTGAACTGCTGAAATGGTGCGCATGGCCTCCCTTTGCTTGATATATCTGGCTAATAACCTGCCTGCCTTATCTCCCTCTTCCAAATATTTTTGTTTGGCAAGAAACAAACTAAATTCTGCCTTTTGTGATAGTATTTCATTAAATTCTTAGTTTAACATGGTCAATTAGTTCAAATTTGTTGTAGAAGAGTCAGACTCTGTAATTTTAATTTGATTTTGAAGTTTTTGTAGCTTGGTAAGGTTTGCTTAATTTTTGAAGAAGCATATTGCATTATGTGGCCTCTAACGAAGGCCTTTAGGGCCTCCCAAGCAACTCCAGCTGAGGGAGCTGTAGGTATATTGGTTTCTATGTACAAGTTAATTTGGGATCTGATGTATTCGCAGAATGTTTCCTCTAATAAAAGGCTGGAGTTCAGTCTCCATCTAGGCGTTCTAACAGCACAATTAAAGGCCAGCATGCAGAGATATATAGGGCTATGATCTGATAGAACTATGTTGCCAATATTACTGGATGCAACAGCTGGATGTCTCAGTCTCACTAGGCACTAGAGACTGAGACACCAAGAAGAAATCTATTCTTGAGAATGACCCGTGGGGAGGAGAATAGAAGGTATAGTCCTTTCCAGATGGATTTTGTAAATGCCAGATATCTACCAGTGAGCATGCCTCAGACATTCCCCTCAATGCTGTAACTGCCTTTGAGGTACGTGAAAGTCTAGAGCTTTGGTCTAGGATCGGGTCCATTACCTCATTAAAATCTCCACCCATGATAATTGGATAGTCACTCATCTCCAATAATTTATTTTCCAAAAGCCCAAAAAATGAAGGATCATCCACATTGGGTGCACAGACATTAACCAAAATCACTTTGTTACCTTGTATGTCACATAACATTAATAACAGTCTTCCTGCTTCATCCTTAAAAAGAACTAAACAAATTTATTTTTGTCTGGCACATGTCTAATAAGGAAAATACCTTTTACCAACTCCAGAAAAATGAGATGTTTCGTTTTGTGCATGTTCCTTTCAAAAATAAAAATGCAAACCGGATTAATCCAGAGTGGTGATGAAGGCCAAGGCTTCTTTGTGATCTTCAAACCGGCAGGATCCTTCAGGTGCTTTTACCATCAGCACCGCTGGGTAATTCAGAGAGAAACGGATGTGTTTCTCATGCAGAAGCTTCTTACATTCTCTAAACTTCATCCGTCTGTCGCTCAGCAGCTTGGAGTAGTCGGCAAACAGCATGATGCGGCGCTGTTCCCAGGTGATGGTGCACATCCTTCGTGCTGCTTCAGCGATGCGGTTCCGGTCCTGACACCTCAGAAACCTGGCTATGATGGGTCTGGGTTGAAGTGTCTGCCTCCCTTCACCTTTTCCAGAATTGGATCCGAGTCTGTGCGCTCTTACAATCTCCAGTCCCTTTGGAAAGTTGATGTTGAATGTTTTTGGGATTATTTCTTCCAAAAATTTCACAGCGTTGTCTTCCTAAGCGTAAATCATTTCTCCGTTCTCTATTTTCAACATCCTCCATCTTTTGGCGAAGTGTTTCTACTTCAGCCTTGGAAGCAGAAGGATTGCTTTCTTGTACCTTTTGGGCATCTTCCAAAAGGCAAAGTCTGTTCTCCACTTCACAAATGTGATTAGCTATATCCGCTAATTTACTTTCGGTAGCACTTGTGTTACTCACCCGTATCTCTTCCAGTTTCTTGTCTTGGATTTCAGACTTTTCCAAAATAAGCGCCGAGAGCCGAGCCAGTTCTTTCGCCACATCGCCGGTCAGCCCCTCCTCCGTATCCGCTTCATGTCGCCGTGGGGATGTTTTCGTGTTAGCCGTGCTAGCATTAGCAGTCTCAGAGAGTTTGCTCCCTGCTGCCCCGGATTTGGACTTGGCGGTGTGTCTAGTGGCGTTCGGCATTTTAGTGATGTGATATTGCGTTACCCAGTCAGGGAAGCACGTTTCTTAGCTCTTGGTTGTATTTATGTCAGCAAAGATGCACGGGGATCGGCGCAGAACGCTTTTAAGCAGCCATACTTGCCAAGCGCGTCACGTGACTCCACGTTTAAAACACATTACTGAAGGTCACCTGAAATGACTACAAGGATGACCTTCTGCGTCGGTCCCTATGCAATGATGGACACCCTTGGTGCTCAAACATAGTGTTTGGTATGGACAGTCCAACAAAACTTAATTTTCTCCCATTGACTGTATAGGAGAACTGAACTTAGTAATGTCACCCATAGACAATGACTTTCTTCCAGTTCCAGATGTCGTCAGTAAGCTGTGATTAGTCCAAGTGGGTCTGAGTCTACATTTCTATAGCAACCGCATGGCAACCACTCTCTCCAATCAGGAGTAAGCATGGCAGAAAAACACACCCCTTCTACTGACAGTGGGCTCGGGGGAATCTGTCAACGCTTCAAACGTTCGACATTAGACCGTCTAACTTTATTGAGGCATCAGATTGGCCAGTTTATAACTTCAACTACAGAAAAAAATTTCATGGGAAAAAAACTTTGTTTTATCAAGAACATGTTAAAAAATGTATCAGAGCTAGAATGTTTATGCTCACCAATTGAATGAATGGGTATTAGCTGTTTATTTCTCAGATGAGGTCTATGGGGTTTTGGCTTTTTGGGACCAGCAGATATTTACTGTTTGGAAAGCAAGAGGGGGAGGAGTCACTCAGTTCAATTCTCTTAAACAATCAATGATTTCTCTCCAGCAATTCAAAAAATTCCTGTTCGTTTACCCTCCACTTAATTTTGCTTTTTCTGAGAGTAAATGACAGAAAAAATAGAAAATTGCACTCAGAGAGGGAGAGTATCGATGTAAAACTCATTACAAAGAAGAAATGCTTACTTTTTAAAAGCCAACGGGTACAGAGTTAGTCTTCATATATACATAAAGTATGAAATAAACCATGAAATAAAAAACTTACATTTTGCATATTCAATGTCTTTTTTCTGATGCCTAAATAGTTTAACTGTCAACAATGAATTTTTGTACATTTTCTTTTATTCTGTCATGGTGAAGATTTAGTTTCTTTTGGTAAAGACTAATTGCCACCCTGTGGTGATTTTAAATATTAGAACAATTCGAGTCTTCCACATTTCTGGGCTGAAAGAGTTAAAAATCTAGTCCTGACCAGTTTGTATGACGGTTAAGGCAATTAAGATGACAGGGAGCAGCGCTAAAAGGGCCTCGTACCTAACAAGCCATATGTGCCTCAGAAGACAGCTCCTTCTCTGGTGTCTCCTCCTCCTCCTCTTCCCACCATGAGCTCTAACTGCCTGCTACGTTGTGTTAGCCAGCTCATCAGTGACTGCATCAACAAGAGTCTTGAATAGAAATGAACTCTGCTTCAGTTCAACAGCTTTGAATCTGTCAGCCCCACACTCTGCTGTAGGTTCAGTGGAACTATTTCCCACAGACAAAAAACCAAATGACTTTTTGACATTCATGTTTGTCAATTTTTCTTCTTTGTTTGTGTGAAATAGATCCAGCTGACAGGGTAAGAAGCCTCCATGCAACATGTAACCAGTGTAGCAGAGCTTTGTTCCATGAAACAGTCCGGGCAATTTTATTTGGGTTTAATACAATAAATAAATAAATAAACACGTAATTTTAAGAAATGTTTTCTTTTAGAGTTTTGGCCTTCTCTTTTTCTTATTTTCAGTTTCAACTTAGATGCTGCTCTAGTGTGATGATAAGCGCTATCAGCTCAGAGCAAGATTAGGTTACTTGTTATAATCCAATACCTGACCTCTTTCTTTGTGGAGTCTGCATGTTCTCCCCTGCAGGGAGATGTAGTCTTTGAGTACCATTTTCCATTCTGCTGCTAACATATTGGTTGATTCAAGTCAGACATAGTGAGAAATGGAATCTGCATGTAACCTTAACACCAAAATTTTAGATGCACCAATGGTAAGAGAGAAGTAACCTTTTGTCATTTACAGAGGGACGTACCTTTAGAAGGCCATCGAGGAGCAGGCAAATGGAAGGGAGTCCAAGGACCAAAGAGATTCGTAGAGGAGGAAGGTCAACATTTCATGTAGAACTGGACTGCAGCTCGGCTGGATTCGATGTTTTGTACTTGATATCAGTGGTTCTCAAATAGGTCGACAACAAAAACCACAGACTACTGGAATATCAATTGGCAAAGGTGTGTCTGGATACTGCAAAGGAAGAACAATTTGAGATCCATGAGGGATCGTAGGTTTTAATAGTATTTTAGCTGGGCTGAACCTCATGCATTTAGAGTCGGAGTAAAAGTCTCTAAATGGAGATGCTCTTTGTCGAGTGTCATCTGCTTGAAAGCAGGGCAGACAGAGGATTGAGGACTGAGGACACAAAATTTTACTCTTTGAATGTGAAGCTAGAGAGCGTTAGCGAAATTGTTTCTACGTACAGGGATAAAATTTGCTCGTAGTGTAAAAAAATGTGTTTAAACACGAAACCATGTCAACCGACGACGCATCAAACAATTGATCATCGCACTTCTTGAACAACCTTTGTCAATAATCTCCGTGGTTGTATTCTCTTAGAACACCATGATCTGTATAGTGGACCATTAGCCCATCACGCAGAAGCCGTGACGCTGCCGGAGCCGGCGAAAAAGGAGGGGTAGACGCAGGGAAGATGGACGCCCCCACATCAGAAGAAGGGGGACCATTAAGTCATAAAAAAACAGGGGGAGGACATCATGAAGCTGAAAAAGCGAGAAGGAGAACAGCGAGCATGAAGAACCAGTGAACAACGCAGATCTCGCGGAAATGGAAGAAGAGGGATTGGACTGCACACCTGAAACTTAAGTAGGAAGCTGAACAGGTGAGTTAATTAGACTGAAACGCCCACAGGGAGGAGTAACCAAGTAAACGCACTGCTTGAGTTGCCTGCCGGAAATACTCTCTGGGTCGTTCATTTCTTCAAGGTCATCAAGTGTAAATGAAATATGTGTCCATAGTAAAATATATAAATAATATTTTATAGTAAAATAAACTACCATGTCTCAATCTAAATAGTATTTTCCAGTTTTAATTTATTAATGTATCTAATTTTGAAGCAATTTTATAATTGTATAGGTCGATTCGATTCAATTCTGCCCCAGACAGATCAATCTGATTAACTTTTAGGAATAGAAATGTATTCATCAATGAATTGTTACACCCCTAGATAGTCTCACTTGGAGATAACTATGGCCTAAAAATGAGGAAAACTGGACTGGTGAAATGCATAAAACAGGATATATTTGAGGAGAAAAGTGTCTAAATTGACCTGCCTTAACCTGGTGTCCACATGCAGGAATATAACATTTTTGGACACATTTTCACAATAATACATTTTCTTTAACTATACCTCAAATATTAGCTTGGGTCTCAAGAGGTAAGATATAAAACTTCTTTTTTTTATTTTTATTTTTTAACTTGTCCTGTCCAACAGCTGGGCAGCCAGATGAGAGCTGAGGGCCTCTTGTGTTGAACATATTTTACTTTAACAACAGGGGTTATTAATCTTCAGACAAACCAGAGGTATGTCTGAATAAACCCCTTTGGTATTTGAGGCCAAACTTAAGACCATGAAGCAGCATAGAGCAGCAAGTTTACTGGTTGTTTATCATTACGGTAAGGTTCAAATTTAGTACAAAAAAGGCGGGGCCTGTCCACACACACACTGAAATGTTATCAACACACCTGCTAGCTGCAAAAATGTCCACATGTCAACATGAACACAAAACAGATAGTGTTCACACACGCATACCTATGCCTTTAAACCAACTAGTGTGAAATATTTCATTCATTCAATCATGCAAACTATTAGTGCATAGGTGAGCTAAGTGTTTATGTTCTTCTAAAATGGATGGTGGAATGTGAAAAGAAGGAGGGAGAGACAGCCATCCCCACACCAAGACCCCCACCGCAGCAGCAGTGGCAGCCGGAACCCCCCAACGCCACACGGCAGCAGGCAGGGACCAACCACCCCCCGGGCGACCAAATCCACCACCCAGGCCAGGGCCAGCATGACCGCCACGAGGCCCCCGGAGCCAGAGAGCAGGGAGGCATGGGGGGAAAGAGAGCGCCGCCCCCCCACCGCGCCAGGAGAGACCAACGCAGGGCCCCACCCGAGAAGGGCGCCCACAGCCCCAGACAAGCACCCCATCACCACCCAGGAGTTCTGGGCATCCCCCCGCCCCAACCCCAGGTACAAGCCAGGACCCCCCAAGGGAGACCCGCTCCACACTCCAGACAGCCACCCACCCGGCCCACGGTTGGTCCAGGGAGGAGCAAGGCAGGGGCCAGCCGCCCCCGCCCAGGAGGGGAGCACCCCGGGGAAAAAGGGGGCCCACAAGGGGTGTTATAAACATGGCCCGATCAGGCTCAGCCACAGTGGGAAATTTGGCGGGGCTCAGGGGCAAGGACCAGAACCCACCCCCCAGGGACACGGACAACCCCAGCTCAGGTGTAATGTGAACCCCCTCCCCCGAGCGGAGAGAGCATCGCCGGGCCCAGGAAACTGGCACCCAGGGAACACGGCCGCCTACCAGGGAAAGGGTAGGGACAGATGGTCCTAGGTCCCACCTTCCTTGCAAAATGTGTGTGCGTGTATGTGTGTTTGTGAGGGTGTGTGTGTGCATGTGTGTGTGTTTATGTTGGAATGTATATATTGATGGGGGAGGGGTGTGTGTACTAAGGGGGTGCAGTTAAAATTGGCGGGTAGGGCACTCGGGAGACATCTCCTGATTACTCACAGTGATGTCCCCTCACCCTCCCCACCAAGGGGCCCTAAATGTCTAAGTAATAAAACTTCTTTTTGATCAATACTCTGTTAGGTTAAAACAACTCAATGTTGACCCAGTACGGGGGTTACAGAAACACCCAAATTGGGCTATTTTTAATCCGGAATATTTATGCTGTATCTATATATGTATACATATGTACACATGCATGTATGTGTGCATTTCTTCATATTCTTTTGTAGCATTGACAAACATGTAATTATATATATTAAAATAGGATTGTCTTTTTACTCAAAAGAAAAGAGAAATCTCAGTAATGAATTTCCTTTGTTAACCCTGGTTGATATGGTCCTGCCTAGATGTCTTTCTTGGGAGTTTATGTGGAATGAATAGCAGTGGACCTTTAACTACATTGACAGGAACTCTTGGAGTACAAGTATGGCTACCTGGGGACTTCCTGCCGCCCAGGTGAAAAACGATTATTACGAGGAAAAGGGGGGGGGGGGGGGTTAACACTAAAAGTCCTAAGGCAGAGCCGTTTGACTGTTATACCTATAGATCCTGCCAGTCAGTCGACTGACTAAAAGACTTTCAGCTAATATCCTAAAGCAGCTGTGAACGGCTGCTTTTCTGATGTAAATAGGGCAGTTACTGGTCCACCATAGCTGGGGCCATGCTGAACAACTTCAATGAAACTTGTTTTTCACTTTGTCATCTTGGGGAGAGATCAACACACATGGGTTTTTTCCTTCATTAAGATTTATTAATGAAATCGTACAAAAACTGACATTTTTACACATATTTACAAATTACAAAATGTCAATGAGTACATTTCAGGAATCACACACAACCATGGCACTGCCATGGCATCTCTTTTCTGCATTTGCCACATGTGTATCTGTAGCAGTCAACACATCGCATACTAGCATGATTGTTCCTGCAGTTATGCTTGACCTGACACATGGGTCTTTTTCCAGGGCTGGGTTTGGAAGGTTGTTGCCGAAGCAATTGTTCTTTTTGTGCCTTCTTTGCACCCACACATGAGTGAGCCAACTCTCTTGCAAGCTCCACCAGGAAGTCCACCCGTCTCTCCTGCCTCCCGATGCATGCTTGGTACAGCACATGCGCATTTAGCGCTGCCATGTCAACCATGTTACAGAACACAGCGACTGGCCAGCGCCGTGTTCCTTTGAACTGCGGTACTCCCCGCGACCATCTGGTCCATCACATCCACTCCGCACTTTGTGGTGTTATACAGGGTGACCGTGTTTGGCTTCCTTTTTAGTTGTTTTCAGTCTGAACTCGCCAGTATGCTGAGAATGACGGCCTTTCTTTTAGAAAGATAATCATTAGCGTAGACCAGTTGCTGAAAATACCTACTAAAGATAAGTTGTTATTTCTGTTAGCACTTTCACACACAAATTAGAAACACATAAACATAGAGCAAACAAAGACCTGCAACCTACCTAAGTGGTGAATTCATCGCGGTCTGTCTGCCTAGTGGATTGAGAAATTTGCCGGCGAATCTTGTTGAGTGTGCCGAGGATGGTGGTTTTTCCGCCACAGTCAAGTACAAGACAGCGAGCAAAGAAATTCGTCTGTAGTAACTGTGGCAGCACGGCGTCAGGTTTTGTTTGAAAATATAATTTATTAGAATTCAGTTAAAAAATGTTAAGAAACCTTTAATAAAACAACTTGATAAAAGCCGTTAAATGTTCTGAGGAGGAGCTTACCGAGGTGGCTAAAAACAGCATAAAAACAATGCAAACACCCTCTTTGTGAATCACTGCACACGTGATGGAAACCACACAGCACACTGGGACCCACCACCAGACACAGCAGTCCACCACCTCGGCCTCCTACCTCCTGAAACAAGAAACAAAAATTGGCTAACATCAATAAAAAGACACACAATTAAAAGAAAAGATTAAAAAGATGATTAGTGTTCCGGGCGCGGTAAGTCAGCCCCAACCACCGCCGTATCACAGGGGAGCCACCCACAGTCCGTGAGATGCCACAGCAACGCAGGGGTCTCCGTGAGCTGGGCGCTGGTTCCAACCGTCTGCTGTGGGCGGGGTGGGGACCCGACAGAGAAATCACAGCAAAACGAGTAAAAGCAAAGCAAAGCAGCAGCAGCGGCTCTCCACTAATCACCTGTGGAGGCAAAACCAGAAAACAGGCAGCAGGGCATTACCTCTGCAACCAGAGGACATGCAGGGCGAAGAGGCACACATTGCACACATACCAGTCAGTGGGGGATATCACCAGGAACTGGAGCGATGCGCTCCGTTCCCATTTCGCCCACCCCAGTCATGGGGCCCACCGCTGTACGACCTGGAGTGAGACATCCACGCACTGCACTTCCAGGCGAGGAACCCAGGGAGGCCCCAGGCAGGAATGAGCAGGCCAGCTCCGCCCCGGCTATATAGGTGGCCTGGTGCTAATTAGCAGCACCAGGATTGAGTGCCTACACCTGGGGTTTTCTCCAATTAACTCATCCTGCTACATAACATTTTTGCCCTTGTCCAGGAATGGGTCCATCAGCCTCATCACAAAATTCTCAGACAGTTGCTCCACACTGGGACGTTTCCTGGGCCCTCACACCTCAGAGTCCCCCTCCCTCTAGAGTACACACAATGAGACCCAGAAGAACTGTAGATGGGAAACCAATCTGTTTCAGGTGCAAACAGAGTGGGCATATTGCCAAGTTTTGCCCTGGAAATGTTAAAAGGGGAGCGAGTGTGACTGGAATGCCATCAAAACCCAGCGGAAACTAGAACCCACCAGTGTACAGAGCCAAAGACTGGTGGGGGGTTTGCAAGGCTCCATTGATGATCTTTCTCAAATGAACAGACTGATTGGCGAAAGTGTGGAGGGGAGTGTTAATTTTACAGGGTTGGTGGTTCCATATGTCTGATGGATACAGGGCTCCAGGTCACTACCCTAACCAAAGTTGTTTTAAACTAACTTTTTCTCACCTGTCTGAACAACGCCTTTAAGATTGTGGCTGGGCCTGGAAAGCTGCAAAATGGATTGGAACATTTACACGTGGGTTACATTGGAGTTGATGTCACAGTACTGGGTGTAACCCTTCCCAGCTGAGGCATATTGATTGTGAAAGACCCAATGGACTATTCCATGAAGCAAAGGAAGGTTTCTGTGCCTGGGGTGTTGGGAATGAATGTGTTTAACCCTTTGTTTTGTGAATTACACAAGCAATATGGCCCAGACCTTTGGGAGGCCCCAGTCTTTGGGGCCACCGCAGAGTTGGAGGAAGGTCTGAGATTCTGCCAGATGATGGAGTGTAATTAATAACCTCCTGACCCTTATCCTGTACGTGTGCAGGTAAGAAGCCTTTTACATCTGGGCTGGTAGCCTGGGTGTATGTCCCTGTGACATGTCCTTTCACATATGCCTGCACACATCAACATGTAGACTTTTGTGTTGGAGCCCTTGTACAGGAGGGCAATGGTCTGCCTGAGGGCCTGTTGATTTCGCCTTCCTTAGTGAAAGCGCAAGGAGGTAGGACATATGTCCCCATTACCAATGTAGGTACAAGTGAAGCATGGCTAATACCCCGGAGAGTGGTGGCTACATTCCAAACGGTTTGTGTGGTACAGGGGAGTGGACCTGAGGAATGCATTTCAGTTAATTCTGAAAGTTGTGTGGCCACGATCTTTAGCTCCGAAGTTACTCCAGATCCCACTGACTCAACTCTGCCACAGCTTGAGCATCTGAATGAAAGGACAAAGAGCTGGAGTTAAGGCTCTGTTGTTTAAATACAACAGAGTTTTTGCTAAGGATGACCTTGATGTGGGCTGCACAAATCTTATGACACATGAGATCCCACTATACGATGAAACACCAGTCAGACAGCCATACAGAAGAATTCCTCCCTCCCAGTATGAGCTGGCACGCAGCCACATCCAACAGTTGCTACAAAGTCAGGTTATCCGAGAAAGCAGCAGCCCCTATGCATCATCCATTGTGCTTGTGCAAAAGAAGGATGGTGGTCTGAGGATGTGCGTATACTACAGGCAGCTGAATGCTAGGACCAGAAAAGATTCATTCCCCTTGCCAAGAATTGATGAGTCCTTGATGCTTTACAGTACAGTGGTCTACAACACTCGATGAAGCCAGTGGATACAGCCAGGTGCAGGTGGCTGAAAAGGACAAGGTAAAAAACAGTTTGGTTTATTCGGTTCAATCGAATGCCTTTTAAGTTGGCGGAAAAGTGTCTCAGAACTTTCCATAGCTACTTTCATGGAAAGACTTTTGGGACTGGTTGCTTATCTGTGCTACTGTATCTGGATGATGTCATTATTTTTTTTTCCGCTGAACAACATCTGCAACAAGCCTAACAAAGCTGTTAGATGCACAAGGCTTAAAGGTAAAACTTTCAAAGTGCCATTTTTTTCAGAAGCAGGTGAATCATTTGGGCTATGTGGTGTCAGCTGAGGGAGGCTGGACTGATCCAGAGAAAGCGGCTGTGGTCCGTCACTGGAGAAGACCATTAACCCAGCTGACCTCCTGATTTTGGGGTTTGCAAGCCACTACAGAAGGTTTATTTTCGGGTTTGCAAAGATTGCTTCCATTAAACAGTTGGTGGCTAGACTTTCCTCTGAAGAAGGGGTAAGACGCCTAAAAAGCCGGTGGATGAATTTTGGGATGCAGAGTGTGAGAAAAGCTTTCAGGAACTGAACACTGCTTTAATAACTGCCCCTGTTCTTGCTTTATGCAGACTTTCAGAAACCTTTGTGCTGGTAGAAGTAATGTGCGGTCATGTGGAGGGTTGGGCGCTGTACTCAAGAGCATGAGGGTAAGCGGCGCCTCTGTGGCTTTTTGGGTGTCGTAGCTTAAAGCCCACCGAAAAGGAATGACATTAACTACAGCTCCATGAAGTTGAGCTAGGCACTTAAGTGTGGGTGGTCAAGCAGAGAAGTTTCGGGAGTATCTGCTAGGGGACGGGTTAAGTAAACCAGTCCGGGAATTGATAAGGCGGTGGAAGCGTCTCCGGAAGCACGAGTCGGTGCTCTACCGCTGTATTTACAGTTCAGACGGACATGGAGAAACTAACAGTTGGTGCTGCCTCAGTCTTTACAGGAGTCTATTCTTCACTCCCTGCATGATGACCATGGCCATCAGGGCACCGAACGGACCTTGCAGTTGATTCGGTCGAGGTATTATTGGCCGAACATGTATTCAGATGTGGAGAAGTGGTGCAGGACCTGTAAGAGGTGCGTGTTGTCGAAAGCATTACGGCCAAAAGTAAAGACCTATATGGGTTCAGTGAAAGCCTCTCGACCTCACGAAATTCTGGCAATAGATTTTACTGTGTTGGATCTGGCTACTGATGGTAGGGAGAACGTTTTAGTGATGACAGATGGGTTCTCAAAATATACACAAACGGTCCCTACAAAAGATCAACGAGCTAGCACTGTTGCAGGGGCACTAGTGAAACATTGGTTTCAACTGTTTGGTCCCCCAGCCCGCATTCATTCAGACCAGGGGCGGAATTGTGAAAGTAATTTAGTACACCAGCTTTGCAAACTTTATCAGATCGACAAAAGCCGCACAACCCCTTACCATCCCAAAGGGAATGGCCAATGTGAACGCTTTAACCGCACACTGCATGACCTCTTACGAACATTACCTCCTGAACAGAAACGCAGATGGCCTCGGCACCTTTCTCAAGTCACATTCGCCTACAACACGACTGTCCACCAATCAACTGGTATGACCCCATATTTTCTGATGTTTGGCAGAGAACCGAGGTTGCCAGTAGATTTTTTGCTGGGAAGTGACACAGAACACAATGTCCCTTTGGACGAATGGCTTGAAGAGCACCAGAGCTCTTTAGCTGTGGCCTATGAAGCAGTGCAACGTAGGATGGAAAACGTCAGGGCACAAAGAGACCTGAAGATGCAGGATCAGTGTCTGGCCCTAGATTTTGAGGAGGGTGATTTTGTGTACACTCGGAATCATGGAGCTAGGGGAAGGAATAAAATCCAAGACTTTTGGGACCCAACTCCCTTTCAGATTGTTTGTCCACCATCTCCACAAGGGGTTGTGTATTCTGTCGCACCTGCAGGTCAGGATGGCCCCCTGGGACGGGTACACCGGGCCGAGTTACAGAGTATCCCTGAGAGGAAGTTGGCTGAGGATGTTCTGGTGAAGGGGGAGGCTCCGGAGCATGCACAGGAGGAAGCTGGTGTGAATAATGGCATTGAGCTTCAATTGGACGACCCATTGAATGTACATGATGATGAGGTACCACCTCAGATGCAACCTCCTCAAGGTCAGGAGCTCACAGAAGGAATTCACAGGCCTCTAGTTTGTGAACCCAGGAGGTCAACCCGAAAAACAGCAGGCCAACATTCTAACCCAATTAAATTGCCTATGTAGACAAAGGTCTCGGTGGACCCACATCGTCGGGTCGACGATGCACTTTGAGGGACAGAGATGTAACGGGAGTCACCTGAAGGTGTCGCTATACCCATTGTTCGGAGGGTATAAAAAGGAAGTTGACTATGGTTGCTATGGTGCTAACTTCCTGTTTCACTAAGGGTTTTAAAGACTGGGCGTGAGGTTTTGCGACGCACCAGGTATTTTACACTAGAGGTATATTTTAAACAAATGGTAAATTATTTTTTATCAAATGTTTTTAATATGGTGCTTCTTCTGTTTTTAGTGTTGGAATACTATGCCCTGCTGTCCTGTTTTTAGTTTGTGTTTTGTTTGTCCACTCCTCACGGGCTCGTGCGGCATGATTGACTAATCAAGTGCAGGAGTGGACTATTTCTTTCTATTTTGTTTGTCATTTTGTTAAAGTCACTTCCTCTCATTTATATTGGACATTATTTTTAAGTGACATATCTGACCGAGTGTGCTGTGCATCACAGTTTTCTTGCATGTTTGAATTTTTAATTTTTTGGTTTTGCATTAATTGCGATTCTTCTTTTTTTCATGTTTGCTGTGGTGTCATCGATATAAAGGTATTGTACTACAAATAATGATCCTATCTTAATAAAACTTTGACTTGCTTTACAGCAGTTATCAGTCCTTACTCGGTGCAACATTTGTTTTGTCATACTTTGATAAATTGAAGATTTACTATTTTACCTGTCCTTTTTTTTTATTTGTCTCTTCTTTTATGCTTGAATAAAACCAATTCCAATATTCCAAATTTTACATCTTTCCAGTATATTTATACACAGTTTATTGTCATCCCTAATATGTGTTACGCCCCCTTGTGAGTCTAGGGGTACCTATGGGGGGCATAAGATAAAAAAGTAAAGTTTTGACTAACAAATTTAAATTAACACACCAAACGAATCTCTCCAAACAAATATATCAAATTTTTTTCCAGACACCCAAAGCGCTTACATTGTGTCCATTATTCATTCACTCCTCATTCATACTTGGTGATGGTAGCTACGGTTGTAGCCACAGCTGCCCTGGGGTAGACTGACAGAGGCGTGGCTGCCATTTCGCGCCTACGGCCCCTCTGACCATCACCGGGATCATTCATACACATTCACACACCAGTGGAGGCCACACTGGAGGCAAGGAGGGTGAAGTGTCTTGCCCAAGGACACAACGACATTTTGGCTGGTGGGAGCGGGGATCGAACCGCCAACCCTTCGATCATTGGACGACCCGCTCAACCACTGTCGCCACTGTACAAATAAACAATCAACATGAACTAAAAGTGAAGCAAAATGGCTTCAGGGTGAACCAAGGCCAAAATAACAAACAAAACCCCCCCTAACTGAAACATGTAAACTTACCTGTAAATGAAAGAAAAGGGAAATAAATGACAAAATTCTAACCTCCTTAACCTAACAAAAACAGGAGAAAACAAGTACTAAAAAAATGGTGGTTTACCCCTACAGCTTTTCTTAAGCAAAATTATAAACCAAAGGACTAAACAGAGTGGGACAAAACTACAAAATACTAAAACACAACACTAAAGTGCAACACACAACTTAAGGGCTGAAATCAAAAACAAAATTGAAAAGAGGGTTAAGCTGCTATGGAGACTGGTTGCAGCCAAACTCCCTTCTCAAGGTGTGGAGGTTCAAGTGGTGCTCTTAAGGCAGCGTTCTCCAGCTCTGGACCAATTGAAGGCCACACCTTAATGCACCACACCTGAAAATAATCAGACAAAAACAAAGTCCCACTCTGATACAGAAATAATAAACACAGAACAAAACAAAACCAAATACGTCCACAGCCGTTATATATGTGTGTTTTTGTTCTTTATCTTGACATTTTTATTCACAGGCCTTCTGAAAAATACTACAAACATCAAATTCCTACCAACTGATATAAGTGGATTTCCTACTAGAGCAGCTGAATAAAGCAGTCGCAGCGGCCCCTTGCTCTCAGTGCACGTGTCTGTGTTTGTTTTTATTTTGTTTAATATTTCGACTGTACTTATGTCTGCTATACAGTAGACTTAAGTACAGTCGACAGAGACTGTTGGAAATTAGAAATAGCAAAATATGCAACATTTTGAACACTAAACCAGAGAGGCTGCTGCCAGAAATCTCTACAAAAGAACTCGCCAGCCGCGCCCACCCCAAGAAGGACGGACCGAAAACGGTGCGCGAGGACAAGGAAGAGGGGACATTGTGCAGGTATCCAAGCTCGACTGGCAGCTAACCCAACTCGCCCAGCCATACCATCTACTCCGATCAGCGAACCGAATGAGTAACTGCTGAGCAAACATGGCTAAACAACAACATTCCCGATTCTGCCATACAACTGGAACAATTAACGTGCTATCGGGCGGACAGAGACCTCTTAGACGGAGGAAAAAAACAGCGGTGGCAGGGTTCGTGTTTGGATCCGTGCTGCCGGGACGCTAAGCTGGTAAGTAAACACTGTTCACCGCGGTCGGAGTTCCTGATCCTGAAGTGTCGTCCTTTCTACCTGCCGAGGAAGTTTACTGCGATTTTATTAGGGGCATATACATCCCCCCGACAACCAACAACAGTGACAGGAATGCGGCGCTAAATGAACTATACCAAGCCATTGGTGAACAAGACACAACAAATTCAGATGGCTTCATCATTCTTGCCAAAGACTTCAACCACACTGATCTCAAAGCAGTCCTACCAAAATGTCATCAGCATGTCAACTTTCCAACAAGAGGAAATAACAGACTGGATCTTGTTTACACTCCTCACAAAACAGCCAACAGAGCAACCCCCCTCCCCCACATCGAAGCATTAGACCACATCAGTGTTATGCTAACAGCTGCATACAGACAAAGGAGGAAACTTGCAAAACCAGAGGAAAGTAAGAAGAGTGTGACCAGAGGGAGCATCCTCTGCAGACTGGGACATGTTCAAACAAACTGCCACCTACAACAACCTGACAGACATGGAGGAGTACACAGACACAGTAACCTCCGTCATCACAAAGTGCATCAATGATGTGACACACACCAAAAGCATCATCATTTTAGCCAACCAGAAGCCATGGCTGACAGGGGAAGTCAAAGGGCTGTTGAGGGCCAGAGACAATTCCTTCAGAGCAGGGGATGAAGCTGGCCTAAGAACAGCAAGAGCCAACCTGTCCCGGGGCATCAGGAAAGCAAAAGAGGACCAAATGCACAAAGTCTCTTCCCCCTTCAACGACAGCAGAGATGCAGGGAGCCTGTGGCAGGGCATCCAGGCCATCACAGACTACAAACCTGCACCACAGAGCTGTGAGGACAATACCCCCCCTTCTCAACAAACTGAACAGCTTCTTTTCACGCTTTGAAGGACTAAACAACACACAGCCATAGAAAACGCCCCCCTTCCCCCAGGATCAAACTCTGCACCTGACAACTACCAGCGTGAAGAGGACACTCTCCACCATCAACCCACGGACTGGACCCACGGTCCAGACAATATCCCAGGCCGTGTGCTGAAGGATTGCGCAGAAGAGCTTAAGGATGTCTTCACAGACATCTTTAACATCTCCTTGGAGAAAGCCATCGTCCCATCATGCTTCAAGGCTACAACTATCATCCCTGTACCAAAGAAACCATCACCATCGTGCTTCAACGACTACCGCCCCATAGCACTAACGCCCATCATCATGAAGTGCTTTGAACGGCTAGTCATGTCACACACACACAAAATTCCTGGGGGTTCACATCAGTGAGGACCTCTCCTGGACCGCCAACACCACATCGTTGGCAAAGAAAGTTCAACAACGTCTCTACTTCCTGTGGAAACTAAAAAGATCAGGTGCTTCACAACTCATCATGACCACCTTCTACAGAGGAACCATTGAGAGCATCTTCTCCAGCTACATCACTGTGAGGGGGGGGCTGCTGTACACACAGCAACAGGACAGCCCTGCAGCGCATAGTAAACACAATCATTTGAGCACCACTTCTCTCCCTGCAGGACTTATACATCACCCGCCTCACCCGCAAAGCACTAACAATAATCAAGGATGCACACCACCCTGCACACAACCTGTTCAGCCTTCTGCCCTCGGGGAGGGGGTACAGGAGCCTCTGCTCCCGGACCACCAGACTCAGAAACAGCTTCACACACCAGGCCATCGGGATGCTAAACACCCTCTCCCCTCTCCACCTACCCATCTCCCCCATGAACAGTGCTCAAACTAACCCCCCCCCCGCTGCCTTAAGTGGACTCGCACTTTATTGGCTAATGTTGTAAATTGTCTTTCTTTTCTTTCCTTTTATTTTTTTCTCTTGAACAGGCGTGAGAATGTAAGAAACGGAATTTCGATTCATTGTACGTGATGCAAATGTGGAGAATCGACAATAAAGTTCATTTTAACTGAAGTTTCAAGAAGCATTGCACTAGAGTGAACCAATAAGATGAAAGGCTTTAATGCTTCATGAAGCTTCATCTGCCCATTGCCAGTTCTGGGAGTAACCACCTTTAGGTATAACTGCATACTTACTGTGTTATAAGTTCAATAATGGAGTAATCTTACTAATTACTTTGATCTCTGCTACAATATTACTTATTATAAGTGATGTTGTGTAAATTGTGGCATGTTACTTGACAGTTTATTGATGTGGTTTAATCAGCTGCGAGCGCTTTGTTCCCCTGAGTGCTTCCCATCCACAAGACTGTCTTCTGTGTGAAGCAGAGTGTGGGGGGTAGTCCCATTGGAGATCATGATTGGCTACAGAATTCAGTTCATACATTAGTGTGGTCATTGGCAATCCAGGGTTTTGCAATGACAAAGAAGTGACCTCACAATCCATGTCTGTGTCTAAGGTGTAAAAATATGTGTAGAGTTTTACAATCACTGTGGGCAATGATTAGGAAAAAGAAGGAATCCGACATTGCATAGTAACGTGCAAATATGCTGAGGGGAATTTAGCAAATTCTATGAAAATGTTTATTTTAGTTTGTAAATAATTATTTAAGAAAAAACTGTAAATGTATTTAGTTATTTTACCAGAATTTTCTCTGCAATTTACAATCTATCTCACCCGGTGCATGGTTTCATAAACAAACTATGGTCTCAGGAACTGAGTCCATAAATAAACCCAAACATGACAAACAAACCAGTGAAAAAGCAAATGACCTGATAATAAAGGACTGGAAATACACGGAGGGTAATTAACTGGAATGAAGACAGATGTGGATGATCAGGAGCCGGTGTGACTGTGACAGGGGGACCACCCATGACAGAACATGAACAACAATAATATCACGACAAAAAAGGCAAACTACAGAGCACAAGCCTGACAGATGGTCTGAAAATGTAGCTTTGGAGTTCCAGCAGCGTCTCTTACCAACCTTTTAGTCCTTTTTTCAGACACAGGTTTTGCATGTCATAAAGCAAAAAATAAATTGTTTACTGAACTCTTCATACGCTTAAAATGTCGGCCTTCCACACTTTCTATGCTTATGAGCAAGATGGGAGCAACAGTGTGATGGTTGAAGGTTCCCAATCTGCAGCCCATTTATGATACAGAAGGTGTAAATCAGATGGTTAGATATGATTATCAGTCATCTGTTCAAACCTGGAAAACCTTGTTCTCCCCATTGACACACAGAGGTGTTTAAACAGCAAACAATGAAAAAATGTATTACTCAAACACTGCTGTCACACAAAAAAGTGTGACAGTTGGAGAGTTGTGTTGGGGCACCATTTAAGAAGCCATTATCATGAAGGACTGTATCTTTCCTTTGTCTGAAATGAAAAAAGAAAGCACATTAACACTGGGAAGTTGTGTGTGAATCCTCAATTGGAGACAAATAAAGGAGACGAAGCCCTCATTCAAATGAAAGCCCCTCTGAGGTGCACGCTTTATTGAATTCACAGTTTTTTATATTGCTGGCTCATCCACTGCAGCAATAATAGACAGAACGTTTTAGGTGATTAGGTACTTGCTGTGCAATGGAAATGTCTAATGTGAAGGAAAACACTCATCAAAAGACTCAAAATGAAGCAGATCATCTGAAGGGAAATATGGAAGAGCATGACACAAGGGGGGTTATGGGGCGTGGGGGCACATTGGCTTTTGCCAGAAAACAAAAGAACAGACCTGCATGCAGGAGCAGCGAGAAAAAAACAGAACTAAAGGCAGAAGCAGAGCAGACAGAGGAGAAAACAACAGTGGGTCTTCAGTGTCTTCTCCTGGTTCAGTTGCAGTGACCTAAAGCTGTTCTTGAACACATAATATTGCCTTTCCGTGAGCATTATTTTCTGTTGACACTTGCTGAGCACCGGAGCTTCTGGTCATGGGAGATAGATGACGGCCTTGAAATATTTCTGAATGTATCGGGCCTTTCTCATTACCTTTGAGGAGGGGTCTGTGCTCGCAACACAACTACCATTCATCAGAAATCCGCTGCAGCTTTGTTTCTGACAGCAGAAGGTGGAGGTTGTTGCTGCATCTTCCTCCTGTTGTGCTCCTTTGTCTTAGAAGAAAACAGCTCATGATAAAATGAATTAAAAAGCAACATACCTTCCTTTATCCTGCAGTTGCCAAAGAGACAGCTGCTCCTTCTCAGTATCTCATATGTATTCAAGCAGATATCAGCAGAGTTTGACCTGTAATCACTTTCACCTTAGTCTATCAGGACTGCTTGGTCCATCTCACAGCTGTTAGATTGACAGCAGGTAAGCGTCAGTCAGCACACAGCATCAACTCATGCAGAAATACAAACTGAAGTGACCAAATTTGCAGATTAAACCGTGAGATTCTTATTGTTTTGAACAAATCCTTTTTTAAGTATTTTGTGCCTGATAATTTAATTTCAGATTATACAGAAATTATTATAAAGACCCTCATTCTCAACCTTATTCCATGCTATTTTTAAGGCTTTTATAGTGAACAGTATCCATATATATGATAATATATTACCTTAAAGTTACTTATACCCACAACTCTCGCTCACAGACAAATTCACAGGAAAACCTAAACATTGCAATTGCTTCCTCATGCAGTGCCAGTGGATTTTACACCGAAAGGCCCACCTTTAACCCAGTGAGAGCCAAGGTGTCTTTCTTGTGCTCCCTGCTGTCCAGAGAGGCGTTAGAATAGCTACCTGCAGACTAGTCTACTACTACTCTTAAGGGGCCTTCACATGGCTAATTCCCAATGGGTTTCATCACTGAGGACACAAACTGGTCTCCGTGTAGCCTGAAAATGGCTTTCCAGCAGAGTCTCTCCATGAAGCTCCAACAAGAGATCGCCTGTCACTATAAGAATATGGACTTGGATCAACTGATTGCTTTGGCCACCTGGTTGGATAATATGTTGAGAACCCGAAAACCCACAGCAGTCCACCAGGCCACTTTTGAAGATCATGCCCTGATCGTCGACCACGACGCTTGGAGAAGCTGGTGAGTGAAACTGTTCTTATTTTTAAAATATCAGTTGCCCTGAAAATAAATAGCAGGTCTATAGCAACCATGGCTATTATTGACTTGGGGGCAGCTGGCAGTTTTAGTAATTTAACTTTTGCTTGTGCTAATAATAATCCCCTGTTTACCTGTGAGCCACAGGCAGCAGTCTCAGCCCTAGATAGTCGTCCCCTTGGTTAGGGTCTGATCCAGTTCCTCCCAAGACATTTAACTCAACCATTCATAAGGAAACCATTAGGCTCTCCTGGTTGTGCCATAAATCTGTGCCTCCCCTGGCTTGAGACACATGACTCCATGATCACCAGGTCGTCGTATAAGCTCACATTTACCTCTACCTTCTGCCGTCCTCAGTTTCTGCAGAGTGAAATCCAAGAAAAAATAAATAACATTGACCAGGATCACCATGGCAGCTAAAGCTGTGAACCAACCAGTAAACCTAGACTCAGCCTTGTCTCAACTCTTTCTTCATTGACCCTAGTGTTGCCCAGATCTCAGCTGCTCCATCCACAACAATTTTGATGCCCTGGCTGCTGACAAAGTGACTACCTGGTCATCCACTCGGTGGAAAATTACCCTCAGATGTTCTCAATCCTCCCCAAGAAAGTGATGCTGCTGCTGGTAAGTTCAAATCTTGCCAATATGGAACCTAACTTATTGTTTCATTATTACTTGGAAAATAGTCATACATGTGCGCGCACACACAAAAGTGAAGGCACGTCTTTCTAACATTCTGCTTCCAGCGTCACAGCAACTGTTATGTAGATTTGATTGGACTGTTTGACTTTTCACTGTTTGCTTTTGTTAAAGTTGTGTCTATAATGTTCCAGAGGCTCCAAGAGAGGCTTGAATGGAAGAAGAGCCAACTGGATCCAAAATTCCACCAACCTCAAATCCAATTGGTCCAGCTGAATGTTCAACCACACTCTCTCATCCAGTAAGAATGGATTTGGTGCAAAGAGCTCCTTTTCAGACTAATAAAGACTTTGACTTTCCAAAATCACCCTTATTGAGCTGTTGTGTTCTTTATTTTGGATTGTTTTATCATTATTTGCTTTGCTATTAAGTTGCTGTTTTTAATAAGTTGTAGTTTTGTGAATGTCATTTGTTGAGTGCCCAATGTTACATTAAAACATATATATCTATACACATTTGTCATTCATATTTTATTCTTTGCACTTTTGTATTTGTATTTATTTATTTATTTAAGGGACAATGCATAAAATGAACAGAGTGGAGTGCTCTAAAAGTAATGAGACACTGTAAATATGCAGAATTGTAGCCTAGGCTCATTTCCATCCTCTGTCCCGTTCTGACCATGGCCAGCCTCCAAGAGACTTTAAATTAAATTAAATAAAGTAAAAAAGTACATTAGTGATATGAAATTGCATGAAATAAAATGACATAAAACTAAAATATCTCAGATTACGTTTAAAACAGTTTCAAATACATAGTTCCCCAAAGTATACATGAATAAAATCGCCCAAATCAGAACAATACTATGACAACTGTGACCCCCCCCCCTATGATTTATTTTAACTTTTGTTAGCAAACAGTTTTCTGGCATTGTCCCTAAAGGTTGGTTTTCCAGCAGCCATGATCTTAATTGTTTAGAGAAGGATGGAAGTGTGGAGAGCTCTCGATTGCTTTCTGGGATCGTGTTCCAGGTTCGAAAGGAGAAAACCGTCTGTCCAAAGCTGCTTTTTCTGGAAGGAATAATGCAGTCGCCTCTTGAACTTGCTCTGCTGCTTCTGTTTTGTCTTTTTTTGACAAAGTCCTGAAGTGGGGGAGGAGCCAGACTGAAGGATTTTATAGCCCAGTATTGTTGAGCCTCAGTAGATTGTGTTTCTGAAGTATTTCCCAATTATGGCTGCTTTTAGGCTTTTTGTCCAAAGTTTTCAGAGCTTGTTTGTGAACAGTTTGTAGAGGTTTCAGAGGTTCTGCGTGCTGATGCCCAGCTGGTCATACAGTAGGTCATTTGTGAAACAATCATTGCATTTTAGTACAGCTCAGCAGCTTCCAGAGTTAAGTTAAGTATTTTCCCGGTTTGTTTTTGTGATACTGGACTTAGATTAAATGTTGGTTCTTTTACTGAGGCAGGCATTACAACAGGCTGGATTGTAACAGGAGACAATGTCTGTGTCAAGTTTATGGCCGAGGTCACAAAAAATGTGTTGAAAGCATTTGCAATATCTAAAGGGTCATTGGATAGACCCTTATTTCATTTCATTTCACTAATATTATATATATATATAATGTGTTTTAAAATTGGTTTGCCACCACTTAATGTGTATCCAACATGCAGGCAATATACCGTATTTAATTCTTCAGCTGCAACAATAATACATTCACAAAATGTATTAATAGAGATATCTCATTTATATTACAACAACAGTTGCGCTTTGTTGATGCTGCTGATCAGTTGGAGGGCCCACAAATTAAATTTCGCTTAGGGCCCCCGGTGGACCAAGGGGCCCTGAATGTTCAGTTCAGATTGTTGTAATTAGTAAACATTTGTATTTGTTGAACGTCTCTGTCCTGTGTTTTATTATACACTTAATGAACAAAAAATCAGGTATTTCCAAAAGTTTTCAATAATCAAACATTTCAAAAAGAAGTATGTATGCAGATATTGTAATTACTTGGTATCAGATTGATACCCAATTTCCCAGTGTCGCCCCAGCCCTCGTCACAACCCCAGTCACCAAAATCTAATTGTTGACTTACCAGCCAAGTTGACTGGTAGATAAAATAAAAACCTACCAACCAAATGATTTCATTGTGGTAACCCTTGTGCTATCCTAGGCACTTTAACGTTGGGAGTTGGGTCATCTAGACCCACTAGACAGAGCTCTGAACCTTTTTTCTTCAATGATTTGTGATCTTCACTGGTGTCCATGGATTACATGAAATCTTTCCACCTTTATCCACCTTTGTCTTGGTAGGGAGAACACGTCAATGGCAGGAGGGGGCGGTCATCCAAGATAGCACAAACGCAAACAGGGTCGGAAGTATGTGGTGACATCACTGCTTGCAAGTTGCTTCCCCCCCAAGATGCATCACAGGCTGCCCCCCCCCCCCCCCCCATCACCCTAATTAGTGGTTGTACATGAGGAAGGAGGGTAGGTCTGGGTTAGATGCTAAACTGACCTCCAATTGGTGAAGGGTTCACAGGGTCCACATCTCATGAAGTGCTGGCCCCCCACCCCACAAAAAGGGAGAAGCGCCCAGGCCCAGGTCTATACTTTTGTTACGGCCTTGAACTCGTTCTTCACTGCATTTCATTTGTTCCATTTTTAGGTACCGGTTTGAGCGAGCGGGGAATATGAAAACAATCAGTGGTTTAATAAAAGGCTGTGTGAGCAATAGATTGATGCCAACTGAAGTGTGCCTCTGCGGGAGTTTGTCGCAGTAATTATTAAAGTACTACAGAAAAAATAATCCTCCAGATGAAACAATGGGAACTGTGTTTTTACTCTCAACAGGAAACCTCCATTAGTCATTAAAATATATTTTTGTCGCTATAAAGGATTACTGAAAAGATCATAATTTACAACTAATGTATACTGTATGTCAGCTGATTGGTAGAAGCAGAACAAAACAATTTGGAGTTAAAAAGTAAAGTAAGAAACTTGTAATCCCTTTATGGTCTGACAAAGGTTCACCGCAGAGTGGTTAAAACACTTTATATTCACTTCAATCCTATAATAATCACAGCTTCCTGATTTTACTGCATTTTCTGAACAGTTCATAAAGATTTAAATAACAACAACAAGCAAGAAAAAGATTGCATTTTTTGTATTGGAGGGAACTTTATTTCACTCTCCTTTTCTTTAATCAAGAGTTCCTGTGATGTAACGTGTTGTCTTGAAGACGTTTGTCTTCCAGCACACACACAACTCTAGAGGGGTGACACAGAAAGTCCACTATCACAATGTTTGGAGCATTAGTCTGCAGGATGCTCATGACGACCCAACTTCCTGTCAGCTCAACTCCTCACTACGGTGGAGAGATACTCTCAGGTCCCTTTTTTCAAGTGACAGTAAAGAAAGAAGTCTGTTGTAAGTCAAGTCTGGTGACAAGTTTAGTCTTTACATGGATAAATATGGGGCTGGGTGGGGGAACCGGGAGTGTAACAAACTTCCTCTGAAGTCTTATTTTGATATCACAGATTGTACAAAGGTGTGATTTTTGCCCACCAAAATACAGAAGCACCTTCCCAAATCAAAGGAACCTTAAACGTCTGCACAGGCCTTTATACTTCAAGAGCCCAGAATGAACAAACAGAAAAATATGTGTCTAAAGATCTCTAGATCCAGGGATCACCCTGGATCACCCTGGATCTAGACAACATCAAAACCTATCCGTTTCCAGGGGGAAATGAGATTGATAAACCAGCAATCATCATCAGGTAAATAAATCAAAAACACAAACTAGAAATTTGTGTTTTTTCTTTTGCTCTCGATGCAAAGGAAAAATCTCAAAGGATCTGCTGTTTATCTGAGTGACCATCTCACCAGAAGGAATGCTGAAATTGCCAAAAAAAAGATCAGATTATTAAGATTCAGCAGTGATATGTCAAAAGATTTCTGAAATGTTTCTTATGTAATAAACATGTACTTCCTCTTTGTCATTAGATTTTTTTATACTTGTTGATTTGTTAATTACCTTAATGTTTGTTGGTAAATAGCTTTATTAGAGGTTATAAACTGGATAATGAAAATTGATGTAAAAAATAAATGAAAAAATAAGCTAAGGAAAGCAAGACATATAAATTAACTTCCTCCCTTTCAAACCATTATTTAAACTCATTTTGACAAACTTAATATTTAACATTCTTATGTGTGTATGATTAAGAGTAACAACTGAATTGTTTACAAGTGTTTGAGGATGTATGAGAATGTACATGTATTTACCAATCAGTTTCATGACTAATTACTGTACATGTATGATCTCACAACCACTTGGGCTTGAGTCTTTCAGGGCGCATAACCTGGGAAGTCTTCCCTCTGGTTCATCCCAGGACACACCCTGCACCCTGAAAAGTGCGGCTCATTTGGAGGTTTAGTATCCTCTATCACACTGCAACTGGGCTAACATGCACACACAAACACACGGGCATTCACACATGCACAACTCAGTTACTCTCTGTACACAAAGGCATAGAGACATGAGAAAAGGAAGTCAAACAGTGAAAGAAGTAATAAGATCTCAGTGTACTAACCCTTCATAGATAACCTTTCATTGGATGGCTGTTTCTGTAGGACATTTTTTGGCCTTTCTGCTAACATTGTGAGGAACTGCATTCTTTGTAAGGACTTGGTTTATTCCTGATAAAGCCAGATTCCCCGTCAGCTTTAGAGCTAAGTAGGGGTGTAACGAATCATGGCTGATCTGTGATCTGGATGGATCACAAGCCACGGTTTGGCACACATGTGCCGCAGATTACCACACCTCCCTCCCCCATGTGCACAGCATTTAAAACAGTTGTGTGGTGTTGAATGGGATCTGCCGTCAAATTCCCCGTCTTCGCTTTAGCGCGTGTCAAAGTTGCTGCTTTTCCAAACGTGTTAACAAAGCTGAAGCTCCCGCCGCGTGTGGGAGGAGCTTCCATCAAAAGTTCTTCCTGACCGCATCATGGAGGACGCAGAGGATGATGGATCAGTCCCAAAGCATGGAGGAGCAGTGCACGTGTCCATGTCTGGGTTCATGACATCATCCAGGCGTCCTCAGGTGCGTCTGAATGACGGCCGCTTTCCGCCCTACGGACATCCGTCTCTCTGTGAGCCAGTTTGAGGACTTGCTGTCCCGCTCTGTGGCAGGAGACAGACTTGTTGCAGCAGGACGCAGTGAAGAGGCTGACATCCCCTGATAGTTTAAACTGTGACACAATCCGGACCGTGAGTTTTGTGATCCGTTGTATCCCTAAATAAATGGAGGATCGGTTTAGATTTGGCATCACACCTTAAGGTTTCAATTAGGTGTTCAAAATCATTTTAAAAAATCCTGCAGTATTACACAGTTGTTAGTGTCTGTTGCAACTCAAATATTTTAAATTAAAGTAGCATTTTACTTTATACTTTTTTAAATCAAATCTAAAAACGTCTAGATGCAATAGTATGTCACCTAATGTGTGCAGGCAACACAAGATTGGATGTATTGTGGCTTTAGGCCTGTTTTTAAATGCAGCTACACAGCAATGTAAGGCTCTTATTAGAATCTTTCAACATTCAAATCAAACTGCATACGTGTTCATTTGTACAGTCAGTCTTGTTTCTAAGAGCAATTTTGGATTGTAGCTCCAAATTAAAAAATACCCAAGGTGAGAGTCAAGTAAACAAAAAAAAAAGACTGAATGTGGAAAGTATGTCTTGTTTGTTTATGTTATAGATTTAACAAAAAAAAAACATTTTAATTTCTTTCATCATTCTGCAATGTAGCAAAAATTAAACCTTGTAAAACACCCCCCTTATAGTAGAGGTGGGGGATGCTGGGAATTTAAGCATCAATTGGTTACCAAGTAATTGCAGGGCCAGAATCCCCGTTATTCATACTTTTTTTGATATGTTTGATTGTACAAACATTTTGGAAATAGACAGATTTTTATTCATTAAGTGTATAATAAAACACAGAACAGAAACTTATATCAAATAAAAATGAAAACACATGACAACAATCTGAACTTAACATCAAATATAGAACATGTATTTTAATAAAATCATACTCTCTTTTTTAACACGACTACTAATGCATCCAAAGGCAAAGCCATGCTTTGTTATAGAGATCCAAACTCTTCAACAGTTTTCAAGTTAACATGCCTGCAGTTCACAAAGCTGGAGCTGTTTTACGTGAACTGCAGACAAGCTTTTAGCTGTAGTTATGACATATTTGCCTTGCCCAATCAAAACATCTGTGCATGGAGAGACGATCTTTAGACAGTTAAGTCATGAAGGTACGGGCACAGCTCAGATTCTTCCCTTTAACATTAACTCTACGAATGCTTCAGGGATTCCTGACAGCAATCATCTCTGAACAGGAAAAAAACAAACAAATCCTGCCAGAGGTAGATGCTTTTGTTTGCCCTTTTTATATTCCCATGCACAACTTGAAGATATTAAAAGTGAAGTAGAAATGTCCCTGGAGAGGGTGCGTGAGTGTGTGCTGACTGCCTCATTGGTGTTGACATTAAAACTTTTTTTCCATCCTCATATGAGGAGGCCTGCAACAATCGAGGCAGCTTAGCTTTCAGCCCCCAATAAAGGATAAAAGCATTTGTGTTTGCTTAGAAATAGGCTTTCCAAAATCAGCTCTGCTCCTGCAACTGTCTGTATCTGATGGATGTCATGGCCCTGACAGTTTACACTTTTATTAATATTATATTATTTTATTTATATTATTCCCACTGGATGCTGAATTGAAGTGGTTTAAAACAGCTCTATTATGAACAGAAACCTTTTCCTGCATATAGTGTCCAAAGGTTAAGAAAGAAGCAGTGCTAGGTCTGTACTGCTTTGGGCTAGATATGAACATATTTAATCATAACCGGATGTGTCATAAATAAATAAAAAACTAGGCACTAAAGTGGGTTTGGAGGATAAACCAATGACTGACTGACTGGGAGTCTTTGGGAAATGACTCCTTTCTAGCACCTGCCTTCAGTGACCTTTGAATGAACTGTAATATTTAGTTAGGCCTGGTTTGTGTCAATATGGAGACTAAAGGAAAGGACTTGGAACATAGAAGGAGATTAAAGTCAGTGTCGTCATGTCATTCCACATCACTATGCTCCAATTCAGTACAGATCTCTACAGAAAGGCCAGACTGTCTCATAATGGTGTATTATGGACCAACAGATTACATCTGTGTTTTTTTGTATTTCATCTGTCCTTAGCTGCTCCACCTCCACCCGCTAGGTAATTGGATCCTTAAAACCACTTGTGACTCTCCCTGTGAAGCAGTATCCATCGGTGTTTGATTCTCCTGACTGCTGAGGAAGTTGCATGTGTTCATATTTCTCCTTTCAACCAAGTCCTGCTTTGACCGTTTTCTGCCCGTATGTTTTAAAAGTTTGGATGGTGGACCTCAGATTTGTTTCCTCGTCTGTCAGTTTTGCCTCTTCCTATTCATTCTCAGTCTGGAAGAAAGGGGGGCCCACACTTCATCCAGTCCAGCTCCGGTGAAGCAACCGGAGCTACGGCACGTGACTCACATTGGCTGCAGATGGCTGCACCACTCTCTGTCATTTCTGGCGTTGTCTTAATGAAAAGCATGAACAGTATCAGAAAAGGAGGTGGTGGTTCTGGAGCTCTGTGATCAGCCTCTCATCGTCCGTGGTGTTAAATGACCGATATGATGCTATACCTCTCACTTTGTGACCCTGTGTCAGCAGAAATGTTCTAATGTTTTATTAGTTTTAATTTGAAAAATGTACCAGATGGATTTTACACTCGCTTGCATGGGTTCCGATTTAGGTCATTTAATTTGCCCCAACTTCACAAAAAAGTGCTCCGGCTCGCTCCGGTGTCCTACCAAAATTTGAAGCCAACTAAAAGGATTCGAAGCACCGGAGAGGCTGGACTGGATGCCATGTACTTCTCGCACTTTTCAAGTTACGTAAAGACTCTGGCGGCTGCACCGGATCTGGACTGGATGCAGTGGAAGCCCAGGGCAACAGTTTCCCTGTAATAGCACTGGCTCTCTGGAATGCTGCATGCTTCCTTGTTGCGGCGTCATCACCATCTGCACCCACAGCTCACGGAGTAAGAAATAAATAATAGATTTCTGTTTTTGTCCAGGAACCCCCAGAGACTCTACAGCTTCCCTCTGTCTTGGTGACTGCTGTTACGACTGCTAACCTCAGACTGTTGCTGACTGTCATTCCTGCTTCCATCCCAAGCTTAGGCTCTGATGAATAATGAAAAGGATTTATTGAACTGTTTACTTCTGAGGTTCAAATCAATCACTGGAAATATCCATGGGTTTCTGTTGTACTGAGCAACCAAAAGATGACAGTGAACAGAATTCTCCTTTTGTCATGAGTTGGGTTCTCATGAGATTGAAAAAGCAAATGAAACATTTGCTTTGTGTGTCAAACTAAACAAATATAGGAAGAGTAACCGGCAGGTTAGTAACTCCAGAAATGAAAGGACAAACATTCATAAATGCAACTGCAACGGACAAGGCAGATGAGCACACAGTCACAGAGCTCCTGTCATGGCAAAGCAGGATTTTTATTATTTCTGCAAGGGAAAACAAACGAAGATGGATAAACTGAAAAGTACTGACTCCAAGAGAACAACAAGTAGTCTGGACATTTGCTTAGTCAAAGGCATCTGGAGGTTAACCTGTACGGGTGCTGCGGGTTTTAGAGGGTCATAGACAGGAGCTTTTAAGAGGAGCGCAGGTCTGTGTTGTAGTACCCTTGATGCTCATACGACCACCTGAAGATACATCCTGAAAATGAAAAGTACAATGTACGTGCATGTGGTTAGTGTATCATGAAGTATTTGTCAGGCTAGTGGAAGCGGCGCGCACTTAGGACCTACGGTTGGTGATCTGTCCTGACGTCATTAGCAAGCTGCAAGAACCAGCTCTTTACTGACCACACAGAAATGATGTGCACAGGGATGTACACGTGATACAAAAGTGCCTGTGATGATGCCCAATAGGACACTTACACAAACTGCACTCTGATTATCTCATTTCAAGAGTCAGGTCTCTGCAAAAAGAGCGTACTTATCACGTAACCAACACTCACGAGCCCCTTGCACTGTCTGCATGATTTGGCAGGGTTGAAAAATGTCAAAGTAATTCACCCTTATATGTACTTATCTGTTCTAGAATTGTTCACTACAACCTGTCGCTCGCATCATGACCATAAGAAATGTGCACAAACTTTTTCATTTCATAGGCTCACCTTGCTTTTTTGGCTGCAAACAAACTGCATCCACCCGTAAGGGCAGGATTGGCAAAGGGCATTACTCAGGGGGTGAGCAGCTGGTCCAGTGCTCCAGCAGGACATCAACGTAGTCGGAGCTCTTTCAGCATCTTTGTTATTTAATGGTCCCGAACATTGAAAAATGTCTCATTGGATATCCAACAGACATCGTTGGTTGTGTGCAAACATAAGAAAAAACATTCTAAACCTCCTTAACAAACAAAATAAACAAAACACTTCATGATCAAAAACATATAGTTTCATTTTTCAAGTCAAGATCGAAAAATTAATATATTTTTAAAGTGTTTTCTCTCCATTTTATATTCTACTTTCTTTAAATTCTGTTTCAGAATGAGGCAGTGAACAGCACCACGGCCCAGAAACCCCCCCTCCTGGTGACCAGGTAAAGTCACTGTCTTCAGACAGCGTGAAGACATCCCTCAGTAGGATCAGAGCCTGAAAGCCCCAGGTCCAGACAACATCCCCGGTCGGGTGCTGAGGCTGAGTCAGGCTGTCATCCCCACATGCTTCAAAGCGACCACCATCATACCCGTCCCAAAAAAGCCATCACCCTCCTGCTTTAATGACTACCGCCCGGTTGCTCTGACCCCCATCATCATGAAGTGCTTCGAACGGCTGGTCATGCGGCACATCAAGTCTGTCCTGCCCCCCTCCCTGGACCCGTTTCAGTTTGCCTATCGGTCCAATCACTTGACCGATGACGCCATCTCAACCACTCTGCGCTCTGCACTCACTCACCTGGAGAATAAAGACTCAGGATGCTGTTCATTGACTTCAGTTCAGCATTCAACACCATCATCCGCCAGCAGCTCACTCAGCTCAGCTGGGGCTCAACACTCCTCTGTGTAACTGGCTGCTGCAACACATCCAGCACCATCATGATGACCACGGGGGCTCCCCAGGGATGTGTGCTGAGCCCCCTCCTGTTGACCCTGGTGACCCACGAATGAGCACCGACACACAGATCCAACGTTTACATCTAGTTTACGGACGACACCACAGTGGTGGGTCTCATCAGCAACGGCAATGAGAGAAACTACAGGAGTGAGGAGAGCAACCTGGCCCGTTGGTGCAGAGACCATACTCTGAAGGTGGAGAAGACGAAGGAGATGGTGGTGGATGTCAGGAGAACACACTCAGCATGCTCCTCTGACCATCAACAACACTACGGTGGAAAGACTGAGCAGCACCAAGTTCCTGGGTGTGCACATCACAGAAAACCTCTCCTGGTCGGACAACATCGCATCACTAGCTGGGAATTCACAGCAGCGTCTCCACTTCCTCCACAAACTGAAGAAAGCCAAAGCCCCTCCACCCATCATGCACACTTTCTACAGAGGCGCCGTGGAGAGCATGTTCACCAGCTGCATCACGGTGTGGTATGGCGCCTGCAACACGTCCTGCTGGAAGTCCCTCCAACGCATCGTGAGGGCAGCTGAGAGGATCATCGGTGCCCCCCTCCCCTCCCTCCAGGACATCTACAGCACCCGTCTCACCCGGAAAGCCCTCTGCATTGCAGATGACCCCACCCATCCATCCCACAGCTTCTTCAGACTACTGCCATCTGGGAGGAGACTACGCAGTCTTCAGGCCAGGACCAGCAGACCCAGAGACAGTTTTCTCCACCAGGCTGTCAGGAAGCTGAACTCTCTCCCGGCCCTGCCCCCCCTCCCCTCTTGTTACCCCATTGCCCTCCGCTCTGTTGAACTCTGACATACACACGTCATCTACCTCATCAGCACTAACTGCACCTTCCACCGGGAGCTTGAGAGAAACGGAATTTCAATTTCTATGTATGTGAAAACATAATAGATATTGACAATAAAGTTTACTTTAACTCATTTATTAACAAAGGAATATACAAAAAATGAATGTTACTGCCTGTTCTGTTTTATAACTGCAAAATGAAAAAAAAAACAGGAGGGAATTTGAAATAATCACCATACATCAGCGATTAAGCATAATACAAAAGAACTTTATAGATCCCCAGAGGGAGAATAAGTCCTTCCAAACGCATAAAAAGAAGCCAGACGTTGCTCAATGTACCTCAGCCAAGCCGAGTAGTTAGAACACCGGATTCTGATCAATTGGATGGGTGAGCGAATACTTTTTGTAATATAATGATATTTACATAATGAAATGAGACAATCTATAACTCTGTTTTAACTAAGGATGAGTAATGAACCAAAAAGGCTGGTCGGCAAGAACCATAAATAACAGCGGTTTCCGACTACGGTCTGAAGCCTGAGGCTGAAAGGTAACATGCTGATGGGGCTCCAGCTGTCCTGGAACAGCAAAATCAGCACAAAAGCACCATAATAAGTCACGTGATCTCAGTTGGTGGTGTCCTGAGTTGACGTCACTGACGTACGACTCGCATTTACTGGGGAATATCTGATTTGTCTGCTTACATGGCACACGCTAATGCACCTATCCGATTCGTTTCCGATTAATTTCCACATATGAGAGAGGCCTGTATCCGATCTGAGAAAAACGGAATCCATGCGCTTTTGTCCTGCTTACACGTTCACCGATCATATCCGATCTGTGTCACATGAGAGGAAAAAATCAGAATTGGGTCACTTGAACCATTCAGTGTAAAGGCGGCCAGGGTGAGCATACAAGATGAACCAACACTAAATACAGAACGCAGTCAGCTTGAAGAGAGAGCAAGCTAGATAAGTGCAGACAGCTGTGCACTGTTCTGGAGAGATCAGGTGAGGGTGGGGATCAGGTGGGAGGAGCCACAGTCAGTCTGCTCAGAAAGAAAGGGGAACGAAAACCAACAAAACAGTTTTAAGACTGCTGCCACATTCAGATGGTAAGGTCAGAACAATATGAAAGCATGGATCCATCCTGCCTTGTATCAACGGTTCAGGTTCTAAGCTGGAATTTTCTCAGACTGGTTTCTAGAACATGACAATGAGTTCTCTGGACTCAAACGGCCTCCACACTGAAAAAATGTAGTCAGAAACAGTAAAGTCAAAAATGACATTTGAAAAAGATTGTATTGGTTATGGAACAGCTACAAGCTTCCCGCTCTGCTCAATTCTGAGGCATCCACATACAGACAAAGAAGTCCATGCACGTCTTTGTTCTGCTGGTCTGAGCTGATATCTGTCTGAAAACTGTGGCTGGATAGCTCCAGCTTTGTCCGCCATTTTTGTTGCACCTCTAATGATATCTCAGGGTTGTAAGCTAGCAGGACAGTGTGTAAAAGATGGGTGATGGGAAATAAACTCTTGCTAGTCTGCAGAAACTATGTCCACATATGTTTTTTTGATTTTGCCTAAAAACAGCATAATCATCATTAAAAGACCAGTGGGAACTCTTTTACAACAGATTAAAAATATGACTGGAGTGGGACTTTGAATACTGCATAGAGCACTAGTGAATACTTATATTGTTGAACATGAGTTTGTTTTATGGGCGACAGTGGCTCAGGTGGTTGAGCGGGTTGTCCAATGACCAAAGGGTTGGCAGTTCGATCCCTGCTCCCACCAGCCAAAATGTCGTTGTGTCCTTGGGCAAGACACTTCACCCTCCTTGCCTCCAGTGTGGCTCTACTGGTGTGTTAATGTGTATGGAGGATCCCGGTGATGGTCAGAGGGGCCGTAGGCGCGAAATGGCAGCCACGCCTCTGTCAGTCTGCCCCAGGGCAGCTGTGGCTACAACAGTAGCTACCATCACCAAGTATGAATGAGGAGTGAATGAATAATGGACACAATGTAAGCGCTTTGGGTTTCTTGAAAAGTGCAGATAAATCCAATCCATTATTATTATTATGAGAAGAGTTGTTTTAACAGTCACTATTGCACAATTAAAAATTGCTGTTCAAAGATGGTGGCATGTGAGCTCAGGAAACGGCAGCAGTCAGCTTTCTATGCGACATTGTTGTTAAAAAAATCAAGTGCAGAGTACTGACAACAAAAATCTATTAAAATTTCAACTTTAGCTTCTTTTTTATCCCCTTTTCCTCTGACTAAAATACTCGAGTACTCTGTAGTCTTTGTATGGCATGCTCAGGTAAAGTCCTGTAAGCTGCTAATTGAGGACAGCTGTCACACAGTGAGGAGAATTGAGTTAACACTGATGAGTGTTAAACTGCAGTGCTGAGCAGAAAAACAGACTGATTGAATCTGTCTGATCTCACTCCCACCTGTGGAAGCTGTTTTCATTAGTTGGAAGGGTGAGGATATTAAAGCTTAGAAGGTTTAAGGTATCATAAGGCCCCCAGTCTTTTGACCTTTTCACTGTACTGCGCTGCTGTTGTCTTGAGGTCTGAGAGACTTTGAGGATCACTCAGGGACTGGATGTCTAGTCTAATCAGAGTGAAACAGAAAGAAGTGTAGAAGCCAGCAATATGAGCTTTGGGACTGCATACACGAGTTCCATAGGTCCCGGGAAAGGGCATCCCTTCATCAACAAACTTTTGAGATGAGTTTGAAAATCGTTTTTTTCCCAGTGCTTTTTTTCTGTCTGTCATGCTGGATCACAGAAGCTTCTGGAAACCTTCAACTGAGCCTCGAGAACAAATTTGGGATGAACAACGAAGAAAACTATAGAAGTTCAGGTCTACACGCCTGCATCTCATCTACCTCCCCCTTACTTACCATAATGAATGGCTGACGTTTTTACGTAAACCTGGCACAACATGCCCGTAAAAACAAATGCATATGATAATTTTTGCCTTACAGGCTCATAGAGTTAAATACAATCTTAAAATTGTATGTGGCAACCTGCATGGCTTATACATTTGGCTAATTCTTCACCCACAGATAGCCTGTATCCACCTACATGTGCAAAATATCTTTGCTCTGATCAAAGATCAAATTACAATTGACAATTACAATTGTAATTCCCAATTACATGAGCCCCGAAAAACTTTATCCGATTATAACAAACATTTACATCTGCCACACGTTCGATTGGAATAAAACATTCTGACATGAACAGAACTATCTCAAATACTGCAGGTGTCCTCTCAGTGCCATACCCTGTGGTACGGATTCTGGCCGTTGCCCTAGAGCACTGAGCCTCTCCAAAAGTCCAGCAGTGGGTCAGACTGGTCAGGCCATGTTCACAATGCTCTTCCGGGACCCCTACTTCTCTAAGGCGTCCGTTTCCTGGCCAAATGTCCAAGGTGGATACTGTAACAAAGCACCCTGTCCTGCTCGCAGACACAAAACTACAGAGTCCGGTTTGCGCAGAGCAGCCGGCTGGTCCTGTTCTCGTTCCGAAGTCTCCCCTGGAGCGCACAACGTCTAAGCATGACGTAAAAAGTGGAGTAATTGATCCACAGTCAGAATAAATTGTTGACATCCACCACTACCGGATCAGGACAGAGTATTCCAAATGCCATGTTTGCATGAAGCATTTTTTTATTCTCATCGGGCTTCTATTCTGATTTCGTGTGTCCATATAAACGCACTGGTTTTTGAATGTAAGTGTGCATGAAAAGCAACTGTCACTGTAAGAAAAAACACCTTAAAGGATGGTTACATAAGTACCGGTACATGGCTTTTTTAACTTCTGCTGAAATGGTCAGTTGGCTTCAACAGGATCTGTCTTGCTATCCCATCTGCACTTCCACGGTTTGAGAATGCCCACACTTGGGTGCACCTACACAAAAAAGTCTAGGGTACCTTTAGAGTTTTTTGGAATATCTGAGACCTGAAGGTTTCTAATATTTATCAGCTCATTGGCTGTTGTACGTTTGACTAGATACAGTAATTCATTGAGTTCAACCATTTTCTTCACACTAAGAGCAGAGCTGGGTTTTTCAAAAAGCTCCAGCTCCAAAGTAACTAATAAAAAGTAAATGTTTGTGCAAAACAAGCAAGTCTGCCTATATTGGTAACTGCAAATAAAATCCTGTGATTTGTAAAAGCTTTAAATGTTGACAGGAAATGAGCTAGAACACCTCAGTGAGATGCAGCTGTGCAGCCCAGAACGTCTTTCTAATGAAAGTCTCTTCCTCCAGCGCAGTTTGATTGATGGATGCCTCATCATTGGAAAAGGTCAAGTTTCAACAGCACTAAAGGGAGGAAGGATAAAAAAAGCAAAAAACCTTAAATCCTCAAACACAGAGTGCATTGTAACATGTCCTTATTGTTACAGTCCTGTGGATGTGTTACCTTTAAGTTAAAGTAGGATCTTTTCAAAGATCACCTATTAGCTTGTGTTGCTTTAAAAATATGGATTTTAGAGACCATGTTGAGATTTAGCTGACATTCATTCTAATTGGAAAAGCTAATGCCAAAAACTTTCTTTTGAAAACATGGGTCCTAAAGGGGCTTTATTTATTTAACCTTTATTTACCCAGGAAATGTCCCATTGTGATTAAGAAATCTCTTTTTCCTGACTAAGAGAAAACATTACATCTACAATAAAAATGTAAACATTTAAAACATAAAATAAATAAAAATGAGAGCTTCTGTAAAACAGGTACAGTTAAAAGTGACTTTCTCCTCCAATCTCAGTCTGGATTGAAAAATATTCAAAGGAATATGTTCTTTTAATTTCCAGCTTTTTTGTAGAGTGTTCCATGTGGGGGGGGGCAGAAAAGACAAAAGCCTTTCTCCCCAGTTCTGTACGTGTCAGATCCTGGGGTCAGGAGGGTTTTTGTTAGGCCTTTGTTTTCCCTCTCCGGGGTTTGTAATGCTTTTATTTTGTTGTTTCCGGTTCTCGTGCCATTTTACCTTTCCGCTGTCTTCACGTTCTCCCATCTTCCTCATTGGTGTCCCTCCCTGATGTCACCTGTTGTCAATCACCTGTATATAACCAGTGTCTCCCCTGTCTTTGTCACTGGATCGTTCTGTATGATTTACTCATAAGTTCCAGTTCTTACGCGGTCACCCTGACAGTACTGGAACAACGAGCAATAGGTGGTCATGGAACGCAGTCTGTGTGATTCTACAGTCCCCAGCTTGATAAGCTGCAAATGTAAGAAGGTACAAGTTCAAGAAAAGATTTTTAATAAAAATGCACCAGGTGGACAGAGGAGACCGTCCCACCCCAGAGTACAGTTCACAATGATGAGTTGAGGCAAAACAGTTTGTTACAAACCTCAAAGCAGTGTGATACACAGAATCCATCTTACTCAAACATTGAGCTGTAGCATTCATATACAAAAAGTCTCCATAATCTAAAATGAATAAAAATGTGTTAGGATCCTGGTCTTCCCCCACACCTACAAGGGAATCTTCATCACACCTGACACCCATCTTCTCATCAGCCTGCAGCCTTCATATGGACTCTTCACCTGTCAGCCGACATCAGTCCGTCTGCTTCATGCCGTGGAGTTCAGACCCATGTTACACTCTAAGCCAGGGGTGCTCATTACCTCGATCGGGATCGACCGGTCGATATTCAAGGACATGTGGGTAGATCGCAGGCCAGCAAAGATAAATAACCAAAAAAAAAAAATAATAATAAAGTATTTCTAAAGAATCCAACAGCCAATCAAAATCCCCACTGAGAAGAACGGGACATGCAGAACGGCCAATCGGACTTGGACAACCAGAGTGTTTATTGCGTGCCACATGCTTCGTACAGAACCATCAGCGCCTTTGAAATGCCACGCTCCCCGCATTACATGATTTACAACAGAGCATGACATACGATAGTCACTGCTTTCTGTCTTCATAAAACACCTCATCTGTTAATACAAAAGTATCTTTGTGTAATCTCACTGTGTAATTTTTAAATCATCAGAATGCAGAGGAGCCAAGGTGAGGAGGTTCTGTCTTTATTCAGGAACAGTTGACACTACTATTGCTTCACGTAGGGGCACACAGCGCATGACACCTCCGTCTCACTCCTCATTTCACTTGCTTTTAAACGCTAAGCCACGCCCATTGGCCGTTGCTCGTCATTAGCTGCCAGGTGGCGCCACAGGTAGTAATTTCAAAACATAAAATACATGAATGCACAAACAATAAAACACAGTGTGGCCCCCCCTCGTCATCTGACACCATCCCCCTCCTCTGAGGGATTGACGATGTGCGGCAATCCAAACCAGCCTTCCGCCACCATGCAGGCACCACGCCGTTCCACCTGACAGTTCAGCAGGCACCCCTTGTCCAATGCTGAGGCCCTGCAGTTCAACGGCCAGGCATCAGCGGGTCCTTCCTCCCGCTTGTGCTCCTCTGCCCACGTCCTCGCGTGGGGCAGATGCACGGGCTGCGGCCGCTCCACGACGGGGACCCCTCCGGTCTGCTCCTTGGTGCGCCACTCCGGTCGGTCCCAGTCCCGGGAAATGCCCTTCCATCGGCCACACGCCCCCGCTGGTCTCCTTCCGGATGGCACCTTAGCCGATCTGAGCCACCGACAGCAAGTTCCTGGCGAGATGTTACGCCTTTCCCGGAGCACTCCTCTGACGACCCGGTAGACGTCGGTCCGCCCCCTGTCCAACTCCGCGCAGGCCTCCAACGCCTGCGTAGGTGGCTGTGGAACCCGGCGGTGTCCCCATCCTGCCTCCGGCCGTCTCCATGCAACGGTGGTCTGCCCTTGCTGCCCGCTGCTCGTCATGGACGCCGAGCTGGACACCGTAGGTTCTCTCCGGGCCCCTGGCCAGGTCTGAAGCACTGCCAAGGCCACCCGGATCCACCCCCTCTTCCTTAGAGGATGGACTTCCCGGAACGGAGCTATGCCTGCAGATCTTCCTCCCCGCCTCTGCGTCCTCACCTTTTTTTGGTCTCCTCTGCGATCCCACTTCTGACACCAAATGTCACACTCCAGTCCGGAGTGAGACCGACAGGTCCAAAGCAAAACCAATAAAAACAACTCCACAAGGTTTTTGTAAATGGGAAAAATGGCTGTTATTTTTATTTTGCAGCATGTAACCAGCAGCAATGTCAATACATGCTCTGAAACTCAAATTCCTCTCTCTCATGAACCAAAATTCACACTTTTATAAAATTAGTTGTACATTAATTAATTATTACAATAATAAAAAAAGTGAAAGAAATAAAGTGAAACATGCGGACAGCTATTTTCAGACAGCACCCTGTACTGGATCTGCGGGGTGTGCTGTGGGAGCTGGAAGTGGGTGTCTCCGAGCTGAAAGAACTGCGTTCTCCCACTGTGAAACCATCAACTACTCCTTTTTCAGGCTTTCTTTCACATAACATTAGACTAGTCTCCTTTTCTATGAAAGAGTAAAATTGACTTACACCAACGCAGCTCCTAAAACCAATATTCCTTCTAAACAAACTTCATTAAAGAGCAGAGGGAGGTTTGCATAGTTCATGGTGGTGGGCAGGTAGACAAGCATGCATCTCCTTATATAATGTTGTCCCCTTCGTTGGGGGGAGCCAACAAAACAAACTAATTTGGTTGTGAACACTATCCCAAAATACGCAAGTAAAAGAACAGTAACAGATCTAAAAAACACAACTTTTCCGTCTGACATGAAGAAAATCAAGAACATTGACCATTTTTATCTTCTTGAAAACTTCTGCTTCTGTGAGGCACCAACGTGAAACTATTGTGTAGGTAATAGATGCAAATGAAGAAAAATGATTCACATTTAACCCAGAGTCCACAGAGAAGGCTCCTCCTTCATGTTGGCGGTTGCCCATGCATCTGTCTTGCATTCCCATGGTGTTTCTCCAGGATTTATTTTAAAAGATAGGAACTTGGTACTTCATTAAACGAGTTTTCTCTTATAAAACTGTAAAGGGGTGAAATAATGCTTACATCTGTAGTTTCCTGAAACAATCACATGTTCATGAGCATCCGCTTGTCTTTTTACATTCCATCATCCACCACAGCGTAACACAAACACTCACCTGAGCCCAGGTGGAGCCCAGGCAAGTCTGTACAGAACATGCAGGCGGCATGCACAAACCTAAGATCGTAAACAGTCCAGTGAGTCCGTAGGGAGAAAATGTTCCTTCTTCTTCTACGGGCATGCTGGGGGGATAAAGGTCGTAGTCTGGTCTTAGGCAACATATAGGGATGAGTTAGGGTTTATGTAAGAGAGATGCAGGCGAGTCGCTGGTGTTAGAGGAGAGGATGCAGAAGACAGTTAGATAGAGGAAGCCGATTACTGTGAGGATCCCTGAAGGGAAAACCCGAAATGAAAAGAAGAAGAAGGTGCGATGCAGGCGTGTCATAAGGATTTTTCCTTTTTTTCAACTCCCTGAACCCTGCGGAAGGAGCCCATTTGTGGAGTCCAAGTGAAAGCATGCTCCCTATGCGTTCCTTGTGTGAAACATTAATGTTAGAAATGAGGAAGTTAGACAACCAGGGAGTAATTTTTACAGGCATCCTATGAACACTCACGTATCGTGCGGCAATGTGTGTGGTCAGTAAGGAGCCATTACACACACCTAACTAATGACTGGAGTGCTGCGTAAAGACATCATCATTCCCCATACATTATCGCTACAAACACATCACAATACATTTAGCTCACACACGACGATGGAACGCTCCCTTTTCATGACGTCCCTTAAGATGGCTGCACGAGCCTCAAGGGAACTCCAAGATACACTGACCAGAAGTGGTACCCAATCCCCGGGATGCAGACTGGTACTGGTCTGTGGGCCACTCGGTACCGGGCCACAGACAGAAAAAAAAATCATAAACTAACTTAGATTATTTCTGTTTTGTCTATTTTCTAAATTTTTGAAGAAGTTTTATTTTGGAAAACTACCAGTTTCTGTTCACCACATCCGTCTGTCTGGACGCCTCACGTGGTTAAGCTGCTGCTCAGACCAAACAGCAAAATGTATTTGATTAATTGATGCTTTGAAGTTTTTAGGTTGACAATTTTAACACCTGTCTGGGGATTACAGCTGAAAAATAGCCGTTGGGGTAATTCTGGCAAATTGCAGCGATTCTTTTGAGGTGCACTGTTCCTGTTAAATTAATGAATAGATAATTAAATATTTGGAAAATTTCTTTGGGGAGTAAAGAGCCAGTATAGAAACTGAAGAAGAGTCTTCAACTTCACAGAAACATATAGCTGCTTTTTCAGACAAAACCGGGAGTCTCTCGAAAGTAGGAGTTAACGATACTGGCAATTTGGGTATCAATCTGATCGATACCAAGTAATATCAGGGCTAGTATCATTAATACCGATGCCTTTATCTTGAAATGCTTGATTATTGAATATTTTTGGAACTTCCCCCTTTTTTGTTCATTAAGTGTACAATAAAACACAGAAAGAGACTTTCAGCAAATACAAAGGTTTGTTATCTAATTGCAACAATCTATACTGAACATGGATCAAATATAGAACATTTAAAAGCATACTACAATAATAATAAGGTATCACTCAAAGAAATGAAAAAGAGCTGTAGTATTTTTTTATGTAAAGTATTTATGTTGAAAATATTAAATTAATTCACTTTCAGTAAAAAAATAATCAAGAGGGTTACAATACATTTAAATAGCAATAACAATTTGGGTAATGTTTAAAATCATTTAATAAAATGTATTTAACACAATCTATTTAAAAAAATATATTTTTACCAACAAGCTTTCTGTTCATCTGACGCATGCGCATTACGCTAAACAATTTTACAAGAATTTTACAATTGCATTGTTTAGTAATGTTAACTTTAGTGGATTTTAGTAAATGGAAGAAAAATATGTTCCATGGTGTTCAACATGATTGATAAATTCAACATAACTAAAAAATCAACTGCACGGTGGCGCAGTGGTTAGCACTCTTGCCTCTTAGCAAGAAGGCCTCCGGTTCAAGTCCAAGTCCTGGCTGAGGGACCAATGGGGGACCTGTCTGGGTGGAGTTTGCATGTTCTCCCTGTGCATGTGTGGGTTTTCCCCGGCATCCTCCCACCGTCATGGGTTCGTTGGTTACTGTAAATTATCCCTAGGTGTGATAGACTGGTGACCTGTCCCCTGCCTTCGCCCACAAGTGGCCAGGATAGACTCTGGCAGCCCTGTGACCCGCAAGGGACAAATAGATTAGAAGATGAAAGAATAAAAAAATCAATGTTTTTAAATTCAACATAATAAATTTAACCCAATAATGAGTAAATTCAACACAAGAATGTTGAGTACATTTTACATAATAGCACTATGTAAACTTACTATGACTGTGTACTTTAGTACTTATTCAGGATAGTTTGTTAAATTTTAGTCATGTACTCTTTTTCAAATTTAAACAAAATAGTTTTGTAGGACCGGTTGATGATACTTTTTTATTTAAATCTAATATTTCATTTCTTTGAGTTAACAGTAACTAGTTCCTTTTTAAAAAGCTACTACTATGTCACACAAAAAAATCACAGCACCACAAACATATTTTCAAAATGAAGGCAGTAATAAAATAATAAAGTCACTGCTATGATTTAAAAAAAAAGTAAACAAAAGTAACACTGTAATAAAGTTAAGTTAAAGTCTCATTAGTTGTCAGACAACTTGTGATTTTTTTTCCCCATTCGACCGCTGGGGGAGCGTGAGCTGCAGAAACAGCCATGATTGGGAACATTTGGTAGTTTAAATAAATATCAAAACATGTACAACACGTCAAAAAATCCTGCCATTACATCGCTCTCCCATGTAGCAGGGAGGGGAGGGAAGGGTGCGAGTAGCAGCGACGGGGAAGTGTGTGTGTGTGTGTGTTTGTGTGTGGGTGTGCTGTTTACGCAGACAGTGTTGCCTGATTGGGCAATCTTCCGCTAAAATCGGGCGGTTTATTGTTCAGATTAGTTTTTTTCTGCCCAATCTGGCAGCACTGCAGACAGATGAACACCGCGCCTGCATGAACTCCATAAGTACATTCGTCACTCTAGACTTTAAAGGAAAACTGCTGCAAAAGTCTCGACAGTATTGATCTCATCTCCAGAGTACTGAAAGCACTTCATCTCCCAGCACACCCAGCGTGCACTTCCTGCTTGCCACACACCTGACTCTCATTCACTTAATCAACCACAGCATATATAAACTTAAGCTCAGCTCAATGTGAAGTATTGTTTTTACCACTCTGCCTTCATTACCGAGCGGTTTATCTGGACCTGATCTTATGTCTCCTGACCCTGTTTGCCTGCCCAGACCCTCGTCTGGATCTTGACTTCCCTGTCTCTCCTCTGATGATCTCATACCTGTTATTGACTCCGGCCTGCCTGACCCTGATTTAGCTTTGTGGACTATTAGCTGAGCTAGTAAACCTGCTGCATTTGGATCCAGCCGTCTGCCTGATACGGACTTATTGAGACAGTTCTTCCCACGTAGCTGAAGGCGCTCTGCTTAACTGTAGCAGCTGACTTGTTTCACACTAGATGATGAAGATGCAGACACGGTGGATTCACATTTACTATTATGATTAGAATACACTAGTTTTCTGATGGTGTCATTTTATTTTGCGGCTAAAGTTAGCTTGCGGTTGTACGCATCCACTTTGACGTCTAAATTTAAACCAGCTGCAAACATTTGAAAGGGAGTAAAGAATTAATCAAATAAAGTTGTTTCTGATTTGTGTGAACCTGTAAAAGAGGCATTTATGAATGTTCCTACAGAAATGCTGAATTAGGTAGGCATCTGTTCAGAAACTTCAGCGCTGAAAATGTTCCTCTATGTAAAAAAAAATAAAATACACAATGAATCAGGATTTATATAAAAACAAAATATGATCAATCTTTTTCCCTGAAAGATGATCTGAGACTGGGTTGATTTCTCAGTGTTAAAATGGTATTCTATGAAAAAAAAAAACGTTATTTTGCTTTAATTGAATTATTTACAAATCAGAAACAACTTCTACAAATAAAGAACTTTGTTTCATTTCAGATGTAGCTGGCGTCAAAACCAGAAGAGACAGGCGTGTGGAAATAAAACACTTGACAGCAGATTTAGAAGTCCTGACATGTCAGATGAAGGACCTTTTACCTACCTCATGAATGAACGGGATTATACTGTGTTACTTTGCTATTTAAACTGTGGTTCTGGATGCTGATTGGCTGTAGACTTTTGTCAATAAAACTCCTCTTTGCCGTGTCTGCTGTACAGAACGTGTTCAGTTTACCACATTTACATAAATCTTTCATCGCGATCAGATCTTTGTTTTCATTCTGGAATACCTTCATGTTAATTTTCCAAGACTTGAACTTTGAAATGCGAGAGAGAAAAGTATGAAAATGTTCATGTCTGTCTGAGAAAAGTCTATGAAGTGTGTAGAAAGGAGTCTTACAGCCTTAACCCTTGTGCTATCCTAGACACTTTAACATTGGGAGTAGGGTCATCTAGACCCACTAGACAGTGCTCTGAACCTTTTCTCTTCAATGATTTGTGATCTTCACTGGTGTCCATGGATTCCATGAAATCTTTCCACCTTTATCCACCTTTGTCATGGTAGGGAGAACACGTCAATGGAAGGTGGGGTCATCTAAGATAGCACAAGGGTTAGTCTGCTTAATCCCTGGTATAGCATCATCAGGGGCAACAACTTGCAGAGAGTTTTTACAGAGCCATTGTTTTATCTGCATCAAGCAGTTCATCAGAGAATCCAGCTTGTGTGTCTCGGAGGGCTTGAAGGAGCAATATAGCTGGATATCATCAGCAAAGAGATGGTAGGAAACATCACTGAAATTCTGAATGATCTTTCCGAGAGGGATCATGTATAGGAGAAACAGAACAGGGCCCAGAACATAGCCCTGGGGAACCCCACACAGAAAGTCTGCTGACTGAGACATTTTGTGGTTGGCCATGACACTGAAATTCCGACCACATAAGTAAGAGGAAAACCAGTGGAGAACTAACCCTGACAAACAAATCAGGTCCCTCAATCTGTCCAATAAGATCTGGTGGTCAACGATGTCAAAGGCTGATGAAAGATCTAGTAAGATGAGGACTGTGTATCTGCCAGAATCAGCAGACATCAAAATATCACTGGACACTTTCAGCAGGGCTGTCTATGCGGAGTGATGTTTACAAAAACCTGACTGAAAAGTGTCATAGATGCTCCTTTAATCCAAGAACACTGACAGTTGTTCAGGTACCACCTTATCCAGAATCTTTGAGATAAATGGAAGCTTTGAGATGGGTCTATAATTCTGGAAGACTGATGGGTCCAGATTTGACTTTTTCAGCAGAGGCTCCACTATGGAATGTTTGAATGCATTTGGAAAAACACCAGTGGAAAGTGAAAGGTTGATCATTTTAGTGACACTTTGGCCGATGGTATCAAGCACCTTTCAGAAGAGTTTGGAAGGAAAGACATCAGATGGACAAGTAGAAGGTTTCAACTTGGTCAACAGAGCAGATATGTCCTCCAGAGTGACAGGCCTAAAAGTAAACTATTTGTGTGAAACAGGCTCCAACACAACACCATCATCACAACAAGGAGGTGGGAGCTGCTCTTTGATATTCTTAGTTTTATTTGCAAAGAACTTGAGAAATTCATTGCAGTCGGCTTTGCAGGACACAGGGGGTACTGGAGCTGCAGGACTAACAGTAGAATTTATAGTGTCAAACAAAACTTTTGGGCTCTTCTTATTCGAGGATATTAGTTGGCAAAAGTAGTCAGATCTGGCGTCTTTCACCATCTCATTGTGTGAGGACACAAGATCCCTAAGATGCAGCCTGTGGACCATGAGATTAGTGGATTTCAAAAGACTCTCAGTTTGACGACACTGTCTCTTTACATTTTGGATGGCTTCATTTATCCAGGGACACACTTTTTTCTTTGAAAAATTGGATTTGACAGGAGCCACCTGATCTAGACACAGTGATCACTAAAATGATCAGATTATTAACATCAGAACATTCCTTAAATAAGTGGGGGTCAAACAGCACTGAAAATCGTCCATCAGTGTTAGCGGTGATAATGCGCCTTTGAGACAGTATGCCTGAAGAAACAGGTTCTGGAGTGACGTTTAGCTCAAAGAAGACACCACTATGATCACTCATATGTACATCCTCCACACAGAGATTAGTAATGCCCAGGCCAAGAGAAAAAACTAAGTCCAAAGTGTTGCCCTTTTGATTGGTGGGGTCAGAGACATGCTGCTCAAAATTAAAAGTTTCAGTCAAAAATAAAAACGTGACTTCCAGTTCGATGTCCGCTCCGGTGGGAGCTGAGTGTAAACCGGTGAAAACACGGAAGCGCGGGACGGTAGAGTCATCCGGTAGTGAGAATGCCAGCATTGTTGAGGCTCCAGGACAGTAGCCGACGTAATCCAAGCAGGCGATGTCAGCGGCGAGGTTATGCCGCTGCAAGAACCCTGAAGAGGAATCGGACGCAGGCATCTTGTGCATTTCCCATAACTCAGGTCCAGGCCGGTGAATTCCAAGTGTAAGGCTCGTCTGCACTTTACCTGGAGTCCAGCCCTAGGACCTCTTTTCCTCTGCTTTCTCCTTTTCCCTGGAGGTTGAGGCAGATATAGTACATCTGACAGGCCATGCGCACAAATAAATGGTGGAGGAAATGTTTGTTTGTAGACGTCCCATGTTTCAAAGAGAAGCTCCCTTTGTTCTTTGATTTGAAGGAGAAAGTCCCGGCCATAAGTCCACAAAGCAGCAACATATTTATCGGGCTGACATGATCACATACGTAGTAAAAACAATCACTATTAATCTACATAAAATCAGACGAGACAGGCGCCATCTTGACCAAATCTATACACTCAATGGATCATTTTTTTCAGCAGACCAAACAAAACTGTAAGTTTCATCAAAGTCTTAGAGCAAGGCAGCTTTAAATCAATGGAGCAAGGCCATTCAGAGCACACATAAAGCCCCGTTGTGCAGAGTAGAGCCAGAAAGTTGTTTCTTTAGAATGCATAGTGTGGGTTTACTCTTATTGAAAGACTGAAAGCATTCTTGAGCCCCTCTTCAGCTTCTGCCTTCCTTCCAAACAGATTGCAGCCTGTAGCTGATGGCCTTGACTAGAGAAAAAGGAAGCTCTTAAAGTATTTGTTCTATTGTGAGTTTTTTTTCAAATGTTGTTTATTTTTTCCTACAGCTAACTCTGTTAGCATCAGTGACTTAATGTCAGCTGTCAAAAAATGAAAACAGTAAAACAAAAACTCTTGGAAATGAAAGTTTTTTTGTTTCTCTGTGAGACAAAGGTTTGAAAAGAGACATTACTTCCGTGAAGTGACAGCTAACTAGAAGGACTGAGAATTGTTTCCAAACAAGACTAAATTTATATAATCGCAGCTGTCAAAGAACTGCAAGTGCAAGTGTAGCTTCTCAAGGGCTGATTTGGACCAGAACTACTCTATTATTAGAGGAGCAGTTGCAGAGACCAAGAAAAAAAACATTACCACAAAAACAATTTTAAACCATTGGCCTTTAAAACTGTATGCAAGATAACAAAATACGGACAGAAAAAAAACAAACTAAAAGTAGTATTTTTGTAAGCAGAGACCACAGGGTTTGCTCAAAATTTACATTGCAAGTTTTTTTAGTTCAATTAACCTTTATGTAATATTGCCATTAGAGTTATTCAAACCTGTTATACCAGTTTGGTCCACGATATGCAATCAAGAAAATATTAAATTCTCCAAATCAGAACAACACTTCAACCAAAATACAAACAGCAAGCAGTTCTTTGGGAGGATCCTGGTGACTTGGCGCCTGTGGAAAAGTAGTCTGTCCCACCACGATTGGAAAAAAATCTTTGAACGAAATCGAAACGAAAATCTTTGATGTGAAAATATGTTTCCGTGTGTGCATTTAGTTTGGGTCGTTCTAGTCAGATCTTTACTGTGTGTGTCTGATCATTTATCGTCTTTGCATTTTTTGTTTGCTACGTTACCTTTTATCCCTAACTACTTCCTATTTCACAGTGAAATGGGACACAAAGATTGTTGCCGTCAAGGCCGTGGATGCTCAGGTAAACGAGGTACAAAGAATTGATTGTTTGCTGTGGCAAGACCTGAAGAGAACAGACGAGGGAAACAGTCCACTTTCTTAATCCTCATTGGACTTTCTTCTTCTGACATTTTTTGTCACGTCGTTGGTTTACGCTGTCTGATTGATCTGCTGAAAGGCGTCAGAGCAGAGACATCTATCTTTGTCTTTAGGAACCTGTACTGGCTTCACATCATTGCCTAGGATTACTAAAAGAATCAACTAATCCTTTTGCCACATTTCAGGCTGCAAAAATAAAGATATAAAACTTTAATTCTTTGTGAAGAATCAACAACAAGTGGGACACAATCATGAAGGGGAAGAAAATGTATTGGATATTTCAAACTTTTTTTAACAAATAAAAAACTGAAATAATGGGCGTGCAAACTGATTTAGCCCCATAAGTTAATTCTTTGTTGCGCCGCCTTCTGCTGTGGTTCCAGCTGTGAGTCTCTTGGGGTTTGTCTCCATCACTTTTGCCCATTCCTCCTTCAAACAGCTGGAGCTCAGTGAGTTTGGAGGGAGAGCGTTTGTGAACGGCAGTTTCCAGTTCTCTCCATAGATTCTCTATGGATTCAGGTCTGGACTTTGACTTGGATATGTCTCTTTGTGAACTATTCCATTGTAGATTTTCTTTATGTTTTGGATAATTGTCTTGTTGGAAGACAAATCTCCGTCCCAGTCTCAGGTCTTTTGCAGACACCATCAGGTTTTCTTCCAGCATGTGGCTCCATCCATCTGCCATCAATTCTAACCATCCCCACTGTTCCTGCTGAAAAAAAGCAGGCCCAAACCATGATGATGCCACCGCCATGCTTGACAGGGGGGATGGTGTGTTCAGGTTTGATGAGCTGTTTTGCTTTTAGGCCAAATATAACGTTTTAAACAAGTTTCAAATATCCAATACATTTCATTCCACTTCACACAAAAAAATTACAGTTTTCTATCTTTTTTTTGCAGTCTGAAATGTGGCAAAAGGTTGAAAAGTTCAAGGATGTCAAATATTGGGGCAAGGCACTGCATAGGCCAAGGCCAGGCAGACAGCAGGGACAGGCTGAAGAAGAACTCCTCTCAGGAATTCAGCCGGCACTGGAGCAGAGGTTCCTGGGAGCCTTTAAAGCTTCCCTCCCAGCCAGGCGATTGGTGGAGAGGGGCATCTGCAGGAGGGCGGAGTCAGCAGCTGTAGCTGGACTCAAGCACATGTACACGAACACACACAAAACATGCAGGCAAGACCAGGGGTCAAAACACCCTCCAATGCTGCTTTTTTGAAGTTGTGTTGTGCTTTGGATAACGCATTCAACTAAATTAAAATTTAGATTTCATGTTATATGGCATCTAGAATATGTCAGTTCACCAAAGGCTACTTGTGGCTATACAGCATATATAGATGTGTATAGAATTGAATGTTATGACACACAAAGAAATCTGCCTCGAGTTCTCAACGTCTACAACAGAATGCTGCATTTCTCAGCAGTTGTTTACCAGCTGCTGACTTGGTGACAATGAATAATAAAGGTGTCTCTTTTTAAATAATTTAGTCCCATTTTTCAGAAGGTCAACAACTGACAGACCTGCCAGCTTCCCATGTTTCTTCCAAAGCTCCTCTGTGTGAGCAGTAAGATTTGAGTATTGGGAAGAATTGCTGGAATGTTTTCACATGCCAGTGTGTGTTAACACAAAACAAGCTTCAGAAGAATACCAACACACAAAGTACACACAGTGACTATCACAAATCATAAACCTGTGAAACTCAGAAACACTACATTTGGGAAGAGTTTTTCTGGTGCTCTGCTGTTTCTTGTTAACAGTAAATAGCGTCACTGGGTCCTAGAGGTGAAATTACACTGTATCATGGCTGAGAGCTCATTAAAAATGGATAGTAGTGGTTGACTAAAAGTGGCTCCCAGGCTGCGAAGTGTCAACGGGCCTGCCGCTTTCTTTCCAGGTTGTAAAAAATTCAAGCTGATGGCACACAGCGGGCATGTTGGTGCCAGACGTGCGCCATGATTTATGCTTCTCATTTCCAGTAGAGGACATTTTCAGTGAAAGCTAAGGGAATTTGCCAGTTTTACACCAAGCTGTTGAGAAGAAAGTGTAGCACGTGTACATCTGCAGAAAATCTCAGCATCGCTTGGAGGAAAAGCAAAAATGCTTAAGTGCAGCATCTGTCAAGAGCGTTCTCTGTGCTCCCTGACCATCATGTGAGGCTGGCTGATACACTAACAAAGCAGCAAATAGAGAAAATATATACGATGTTGCCAAAGGCTGAAGCTCAATAAACAAAGTAATTAGAGGCTGAAAGGAGAATGATGGCGGTTGGGTTGTGTGTGAAAAACAACAAACTATTGTCTGTTCATCAGCACACAGAGAGCAGAAACTCAACACATTTAATGAAAAACACTGAATATTTTCATCAGAAATACCAGCTTGATTGCTGTAATCAATAGAATATACTGATATCTTGATAAAACTCAAAGCTCTCCACTTAGATCTCTTTCATATTTTCTTTCGGATTGTTCCTGAAGTAATCAGGAAAACTGACTGAAATCTTACAGTCATTTTAGCGGAATTTCATTCCACTTGTCATTCCTGAAAAATAATTTTGAAGCCTTTTTAAACACCTTAAAAGGGAAGGAAACATTTTACATTTAAAAAGATGAAACTAGAGCCCAAAACCCCTGATTCAGAAGATGATGGAAACAACATTTCCTCTGCGCCGACAAACTATAGTGATGTGCTGTCCACCGGTTATTGAGCTCCTGGACCTGTGGCCCGCTGTGAAAATGGAGCTGGAGGTACTATGGATCAGTTTTCTTCTTAAAATGAAGATTATGATTCTTACTCATTTGGCATCCATGTGCTGCTTTTTAAATTTGTGTGATTTTTATTTTTAATTGAACTCTGTTGTTGAGTTATTCTCCTCCTGCTGTTATCTTTATTCAGGTGTATGCAGAGTTTCAGCGGATTACAAATCAGAACTGACCAACACTTTTTATGCTGGACTTGACCGTCATCTTCCTCGACTTATGACTGGATTCAGACAAAAGGCATCAAAAATCACGACGAGCAGGTAAATCGTTTTTTTTTTACATCTCAAGTTTATCCATTAGTGATGACTGTTTTACTGTTTTGTCTTAGGTTTTTCATCTTCTTTTGACAGTTACCTTTTTTTTTCCTACCCCTAATATTGCGTTTTGTCCATTTTTTATTTCCCATTTCTCTGATTGCATTGAAGATGTGAACACATTGAATGTGTATATTAACTTTTTCTTCCTTTAAATCAGCTCTGTTGAGTAAATTGACTTCTGTATCTGTACCATTTTTTTATGTAAACAGGAAATCCAGGACATTCACACAAAGTGCACTACTGTTCTTCACGCCCTGCCTGTTTATCTGCATGAGGATCTCTCTGGAGTTTTTTAAAACTTGCACAGTGAGTTTCATGAAGTATCAACGGATACTACTGTTTATTATGTAAATAGTTCTTTAAAATGCTAACATCATTTTGTTTAGTCCATACAGTTTTCATAAATGGTCAAAGAGAACTTTGAGTATAAGCCAAAATATCCTGATCACCATGTTAAAATGGAAGAACAGCCTGAAGAACAGTGATCAATATGAAGTGACAAGTTGGAAAAATCCCTGTATGGTTTGAAACAATCTGGAAGAAACTGGAATAAAGTGTTTCATGATTATTTAGTCCAAAATAAGTTTGTACAAAACCAGGCGGACCACTGTGTTTATTTAAGGGAAACTGTACATGACAAATCAATTTTGATCATTTGGGTGGATGATGTAATCAATGCAGCAAGTGATAACTGTGTTAAAGATTGTGAAGAACATGCTTAGTGCAACGTTTAAAATGAAAGACTTGGCACAACTAAGACATTTTCTTGGTATCGATTTTGATCAAATAGATGACCATGTAACCATGTCACAGAAAAGATATGCAATAAAAATCATATAGAGGTTTGACATGCTTAACTGCAAGCAAAGGTCCACGCCACATGAACAGAAATTGGACTATACAGATGGAGAAGCTTTGAGTGAGAGAGAGACGAGACTTAAATACAGACAGGGCAGACAAGACACAGATGAACAAGATCAGGACAGATCGGGACAAGGAAGTAAAACTCAGGAACAGGACAAAATAGAACACCTTTCAAAATAAAACAGGAAACAGAACCAAACATGACAGAACAAGAAATAAATCAAAAACCAAGACAAAAGAAACCCAAACCATGACAGTTAGAAGACAAAAGTGCAAACATGTTGACATAAAGTACTGCTACATCCGATCAACTGTGAATAGTGGGAAGATATGTTTAGAATATTGTCCAACAGCACAGATGGTGGCAGATCTGTTTACCAAAGCTGCAACAAAATTTAAGTTAGAAATATTTAACAATTTCTGTTTGGACATTTGTAAATGTTTGGCAAAGATGCAGTAATGTGAGATCAAGCGGGGGTGTTGGAATGTGATCCCAATTTCTTTTTTATTTTGCATTTATTTTCCATTGTGTATTTTATTGTGAAAGTGGTTTGTGTTATTTACTGTTTTGTTTCTTATCCAAGTTTATACCATGGTCCGAATGAATACCCGATTCTGATTGGCTGCTGGGTGTGCATTAAAAAGTGATATACCACAGGATAACCGCACGGGGAAAAAAGAAGTTCCGGTCACCTAGCTTAAATGTTTTGGATCACTGCGCCGGCTTCTTTAAAACAACCTTTTGCTTCATCATCTGGACAAAAACAGGCAGTAAGAGATGAACTTTCTCTCTGAACTGATGCTTTATTCAACCCATCAGAAAGATCAGTATATACATATATAAAAATAATAACGCTCCTCTCACCCTTCCATGGGTGGTTTCTCCTCCAAGCTTTATTTTATTCAGTGTGTTGTGTGTGATATCCAGCCCTCCTTAACACCAAATTTGCACAATTGTTTAATCTTCTATTTTCAACCCTTTTTTTTTTAAACTCTAAATAGGCAGGGATACATAAAATATTCAACTTTTCATTACTAAAATATTCTGGTACTTGCAGATCAGTCTTGACGAGTAATTTTAGGTAAGTTTAAGTGAGGAAGAAACCATGTTCTGCTGTTTACCAGTTTGTTCATTTAAGGACAGAATATATCGATCTTTGTTCCAATACTCATGAGCTCTGGATTGTAATCGAAAGGATAAGGTCCTAAATACAAGTGGGCAAAAAAAGGTTTCCTCTGTAGGGTGGCTGGACGCTCCCTTAGAGATAGAGCGAGAAGCTTGTTCACCTGCAGAGGCTCAGAGTAGACACATCAACAGGAGCCAGTTGAGGTGGCTCGGAAAACTGATCCTGATGCCTCCTGGACGCCTCCTTGGGAGAGTGTTCTGGGCATGTCCCACTTGGCGGAAGCCCTTGGAAAAACCCAGGACGTGCTGAAAAACTACACCTAAAACATCTCGGGGTCCCCCAGAGGAGCTGGAGGAAGTGGCTGGCGAGACAGAAGTCTGTGCATCTTTGCTTATCCTGCTGCCCCCCATGAGCTGGTCCCGGATGAGTAAAAGAAAATGGATGGAGAAGTGATGTTTCAATTCTAAAAGAAGGGTTTGGTATTGTATTTTTTATAGTAATTATTACTTTTCTCTGTGATACTAGACATTTGCCAATCACATGCAGATGGACCAAAACAACCATATCTACCTGATGTATTATTTCCATGTTAATGAACAACATTTTCATGTTAATTTCCATGTTTACTGCTTGATCTTCACACTGATGAGAGTATTTTTCTGCCTATTTACCATTTGCCTCTGTAACTTTTTTTAAAAAAAAGACAAGGAGACTAGAGACAAGATTTAGCTTGCTCATGCTGAACTTTGTTAGACTAGATCAAGTAGCTGTAGTCACTACTTACTGTACTTTGAGAGGAACTCATCCAATGTTTAGAGTTAACGAATAATGACCTTCCTAATACATTTGCTTGAAACGTGTCTAATTTAAAGACAGAATATAGCCACAATATTTGGGTTCTTTTTGCTTCCCTGATAGCTCAAGTCTAAATCTAATGATCAACAATCTAGATGGGATGAGCAAACTTTTTTGAGTCATGGGCCAGCAGGGCTGCAGCTGCCAATTGTCTAATTTCATCCACCTGTGCCTGCTCCTAAAGATCTCTGCCTCTGCCCTTCACTCTGCAGGATCGTCACACTGCAAGCATCCAGTCAACTCACCTGCTCTGTTCTCTGCCAGCTCGTCCACCTGTCTGCTCACCATTCAGCCTGGCTTCTAGCTAACCATCCATCCTCTGGTCTCTGCTCTCAGCTCCATGCTGCTATGGACATTGTCTGCTTCCGTTTCCCTGCCACACCGTTCTGCCCCAAGCCTCATTAGTCCCCACACCTCCGCAATGTTTTTGGAACTGTTTCCCAGAGAGCCTTCTGGAGATTATTATTTGGATTGCAAAATCAAGGGTGTTTGTGGTTGAGCCCCAGGCTCCTGAGTTCCACCACCTCCACACCTCCATCCATTTGCTGTACCGACGACTTCACTCCGCCCCTCCCTTCTACCTGCAGATCCCACTCCTCATCCCACATCCCTACATTGGCTGTATTTCTCCAGCACCTGGGCTCCTTTAAGTTATAGAATAAAAAATAAATAAATAAGTCTGGTTTCTTGCACCCCTGAGTTTGTCCAATTTTGGGTCCCAGAAACAATTCTTGACAGCCATGTCATTAAGCTGGAATCATCTCAGACTGGTGTCTTGAACGACAATGACTTCACTGGACTCAAATGACCTCCACAGTCACCAGATCTCAACCCACAACTAAAGTGGACCAAACTCAGGAATGTTTCCAGTACCCTGTTGAATCCATGCCTCCAAGGATTAAGACAGTTCTGAGGGCAAAAGAACGTCTAATCCAGTACTAGCAAGGTGTAGCTAATAAAGTGGACGGTGAGTGTTGATCAAAAGATGATCGGAGGGGGTCTTCAAAGTTTTCACTCTACTGTGTCATTGGTTTTAAGATCGGGTACTAACAGAAAGGATATTTAAACGCAAACATTTATATTTGTGGGCGTTTTTTGTGTAAAAACAATATTATAGTTTTATTAAAACCTGTGATTTCAATGATCCTTTGACTAAGACAAATGATTTGTAAAAGTTGACAGAGTCTAATTGTTAAAGAATGTTGTCCTGTCAGCTTCATCACACTGTGGAGGTTCATTGCTGAACTTGACGGTCCTCATCAGGTCTGGGACCGGGGATTCCTTTTTGTCTGTTTGGGCACCTTGTGCCTGAAGCGAAAGCTGCACACTTGTGCTGATGATCAAATGAATCTTCATGAAGCAGTTGGTACACTTTTACAAAATTCGGTCAACTTTTGGGATCACGCACAGAGAAAACCCTGATGCTTGATTATGACATGACAGTATAGCTTCACATGTGACGCAAAGTTGGTGCAGTAAGAATACCTCTAGTTTGACCCACGCATATGAATTAAAGACATCAACGATACGTAGAATGCACACTGCATATGAGCCAACTGCCTCACATATTATCTATGTCAACACAAAATGACGTGCTGGGGCCAGACACAAATCCACAACTGCAAGAAATGAGGGCGCAAGATCTCATGTGTATACCATCTTCAGCAAGATGGCAGGAGGGAATAATATGTAGGAGGAGTCACACAGCCTCAAAAGTGACTCCAGACTCCAAGTCACTTACTTGGCAAGCTGCTGTGTGGGAACCGTTTGTCACCTGTCGCTCCTCACTGAGGTGCCTCAGTGCTGAATGATTAAGTATTTTTCTGGAGAGTTTCTTAGTTTCAGAACCTAAGTGAAAAAAATGAGCAGCCGTCCACTAAGAACTCGGATGAACAATGTTCCTTCCCAGCAAATTTATTGAGATTTAGATTTAACTGAAAACATCTGTGCTGCCAGCTCATTAACTCTGTCACAGATGGAGAGGGAAAGACAACTTTCATCAAAAAAATAAAGATTCCCTTGCCCTCTGAAATCAGTGATTGTAACATAATAGTCATGAAGGAAGAAGAGCATAGATGAGTAATGTATATTAAACTGATAAAGGGATTAAACAAATTTAAAGCAATGCAAAGAAGACGGAATGATTGTATATGCTGCCCAAAACAAAAGACTGTAGGAATCAGGAAAACTTTATTGTCATTTTATCATGATAAAACGAAATTAGGCTCTCTCTTCCTCTTCTCTGGTCCCGGGCCAGCCGTTTACATTCAGACATAAATAAATATATCAATAATAATGTCAATGTGATATCAGTCTGTTACGGTGTGGTTCCTGATGAGTATTGCACAGAAGTATTTTTCAAATTGCACATTATATTATGTTAGGTATTGCACAGCCCTGTGATATTGCACTTGGGAATTAGCTTGTTGTCCATGGAGGGGGGGTGCAGTGATCAACCGGAGTTCAGCAGTCTGACTGCTTCAGGAAAGAAACTGTTCCTCAGTCTGGTGGTCCTGCTCTTTATGCTCCTCAGCCTCCTGCCTGAGGGGAGCAGGGAGAACAGAGGGTGTGAGGGGTGAGTGGGGTCTTTCAGGATGTGGGAGGCCCGTTTCCTGCATCTGGTCGTATAGATGTCAGTGGTGGACGGCAGGCTGCAGCCCACAGCCCTCTGTGCAGCTTTAGTCACTCGTTGCAGAACTTTCCTCTCTGCTGCAGAGCAGCTGCCGTGCCACACCCTGATGCAGGAGGTCATGACGCTCTCCACCACACACCTGAAGAAGGAGGTCAGGACTGAGATCCACATCCCAGCTCGCTTGATCCTCCTCAGGAAATAAAGGCGCTGGTGTGCCTTCTTGACCAGGCTGGAGGTGTTGGTGCTCCAGGTAAGGTCGCTGGAGATGTGTACACCCAGATACCTGAAGCTGGAAACCACTTCCACCGAGTCCCCTGCGATGTGAATGGGGGGAGGGGGGCATCTGTCCTTCCTGAAATCCACAATCATCTCCTTGGTCTTCTTCCCGTTGATGCAGAGGTTGTTGTCTCTGCACCAGATCTCCAGATGTTCCACCTCCTGCCTGTAGTCGGACTCATCGTTGTTGGAGATGCGTCCAACCACAGCTGTGTCATCCGCAAACTTCACGATCAGACAGCTGGGGTGACTCGCTGTGCAGTCGTGCGTGAGCAGGGTGAACAGGAGGGGGCTCAGCACACAGCCCTGGGGGGAGCCCGTGCTGAGGGTGATCGGGGAGGAGGAGACGTTGCGGATTTTTACAGACTGCGGTCTGTCTGTCAGGAAGTCCAAGACCCAGTTGCACAGAGTGGGGTTCAGTCCAAGTGTGTGTAGTTTCTGGGTGAGGGTCTGCGGGATGATGGTGTCAAAAGCTGATGTGAAGTCCACGAAGAGCAGTCGAACGTACGCGTTCTTGTTCTCTAGGTGGGTGAGGGTTGTGTGGACCACAGAGGAGATGGCGTCCTCTGTGGATCGGTTTGACCTGTATGCGTATTGGTGCAGTTCCTTGATGATAGTTGATAACAAAAAAGAAAAAAAACACCAATAAGGGCAGGAATGAAATCCAACATAAGACGAGCTGGATTATAAAATAATCAGAGTAGATCATCTTTACAAAACTCTGGACCTGATTTACTAAAACCCCATAAACGAGAGAAAAATTACATTTTACACCTTTAGCTTTTTGGAGGGATTTGCAGGTGAATAACTAAAACTGCTTGTGCCACTGATAAAAGACATAAATAGTACTATTTAAAGTAAGGACAAAGTGAGAGTTATGGAAATGTTAGCGTGTGTGATTATGTGTGTCTGTGTGGCCCTCGACTGGCAAACCATCCAGGGCGCAGGCCACCCATGGCCAACAGTAGTTAGAATGGGCCGCATCCCTGTGACCTGTAAAGGAACCAAGCAAGTTTGGAGAATGGATGGATACCAAATCCATCCAAATTGAAAAAATGGATTTGGCAAAGGAACAACATCAGTTGAGGTTTGGGAGATGTCAAGATGTAAAACTGTTTCTTGATAAAAGTCGATTAACTAACTCAATTTTCCGGTAGCGACTGTCCTTTGATGGTGGAACTCAGAGCAGAGACAAACAGTCATCAGTACGATCTGATCCAGACTGATACATTGGAGAAACCTAACAACCACTCTACAAAGGCATGGGTCAGTATCGGAGGTCCTGCTAATCAGGACAGGATTCAGCAGTCCACTTGCATTTGAAAGAAAAGGGCCACTCCTTTGAGGATGGAAATGTGCAGATTTTGGGCAGTAAGGATTGTTGGTGTGAGAGAGGAGTCATGAAGACCATTTGTGTTAAAGTGGAACAGTCTTCAACAGAGGGGGAGGACCATGCCATCACCTGTCTTCTGTTTACAATACAGCTCTTTTGAAGGTACCAAGAAGGCTTCACACTCTTCTACACTTACATTGAAATGACTCGGAGAACAAAGAGCCACTCCCATGACCCTGAAGGTGTGAACAACCAGCTGCCTGTAACTATAAATACTTGTGAGTCTCCACCTCTCCACTGGAATTAATGATGCTTCTTGGATGAGAAGTGAAATGCCTTCAAGAAAAGAAAGAAGTCCAGTTGTATTCCAGAAGCAAACACACCTCAGTCAGTCTCACATGAGACTGGAGCTTTTCTAGCTGAGTGAAAGGAGTGTCAGCACCCCGTTTTCCATCCCTCCTCTGGTGCCGGTATGCAAATGAAAGTGGGTTGGCATACATGCTAGTGTCAGCCTGCAGCTGTGCTAGAACACGTTTCTCAAACCTCTTCATGACTAGAGAAGTTAGAGCTGCCAGCTGGTAACCGTTATTGAGAACCATTACAGATCTGGATTGGTCCGGGTGCTTTGTGAGGTTTCTTCGCCTTCAAAATGTTGAGGCCTTATCTGGCCTTCGCAGGTTCGGATGGTTGAGGACCCCAAAAATGGAATGTGCAGTGGGAAAAGAAATAGATCACACATGACAGTTCAAACCTTTGCAAAGGGGAAAGACGCACAGACACCACCAGAGAAAGCTCTACTGTCATCTGCTCTCTCTGCTACAAAGCAGACAGCTTCTTTAATTATTCAACAAACATGTAAAATATGTTGTTACATAGATTTCCCCGCCAGTCAGGGATGGTCACGATCTATTTGGACCTGATCTTCTGTCTCCTGACCCTGTTTCTGACTCTGTTTGCCTGTAATGACTCGCCTGGATCCCGACTACCCCGTCTCCTCTGATGATCTCATGCCTGTTATCGACTCCTGCCTGATCCTGATTTATCTTTGTGGACTTTCAGCTGAGCTAATAAAGCTGCTGCCTTTAGAACCAGCCGTCTGCCTGTTCTTGTGACACTATTGAATCTCAGCTGTAAATTCATAAACCTCACCAACAAAAATTTCATCAGAGCTACTAAAGTTACCCTTACTGTAATTTTAGGACCATATGGCGCACTTAATGACATTTTTCATAAATATAAAATCTGCATTTATGTGTGCCTTAAATATGAATTGTTGTCATGTTAACCGTTTTTTATTTTCGGTTGTACACGGCACTGCAAAATCTGTCAAGGTCTTTTATTACAACTTTGGTAAACTACAAAGCCACACCACTTGATGCTTTATTGGAGCATTATGGGTACTGTAGTCAGCAGCCGAGTAGCCGAGCAGAGTGATACGTAACTTGCTTCAACTGTTTGTGAGTGAATTGAACGAAGTTAGGCTCATCTGATTTGTTTGGATTTATGGGCCTTGTAGTCTGACAAATGTGTTACTTTTTAAAATCAAAAGCATTTTATTTATTTATTTTTTAACCAGAGACCCACAAAGGAGGGGTAAAAGAGCGTCTGGCTGCATACCCCCGGTCTAGGGAAATAATTCCTTTCTCTTTGTGTCCCTAAGGGGTTTCGAGAAGTATCAACCAATAAGTTATCCTGAGATCCTGTATGATTCTGTAGCTGGTCCAAGATAGTAACACCATCTACATGCGGAGAAGTTTGGGGATGTGGTTGAAGACAAGGAGAGGAAAGCAAAAGGACATTTGGCTGGGGCGTGATTGAGGTTCAAAACACAGTCAGCAATGTCAACTTGACTTAGACTTAGATACAAGGCTGGAATAAGTATAACTTCAGAGTTCAATAAAATATTCTTATTCAGGGTTTTTGTGTGTGTGTGGCTTAGTGGTTTTGGACCTTTGTATTTTGCAGATCTTATTTCGGACAACCCCCCCCCAGGGGTTCCAGTGATGTCCAGGGCACACGTCGGCCAGCTCGAAGGACCAAATGTGAAGAAACTGGATTTTCTAGAAAGGACTGTATTGTATTAGTTTGTAACCCCGTCAGTTTCTTGCACACAGAAATAATGAATAATGACTCAGAGACAAAACTTATCTTTTGTGGAGGTTTTACTTCGCACAAACACGAAGGGGACAGACAGATGAACATAGTGCATTCAAAGTCTGAACCAACGAGCTCAGGGATGGGCTTTGGTATAAAAACCCTGCATTTGCATATTCAGAAGATCGTCCGATGGACCCCATGTGAAAATCACACCCACAGGTTACTGCTGGAGAGAAGCTCCAAGGCTAAAGTGAAGATAAGTCTGAGGCCTGTTCAGTAGATCACACATGCACAGAAAAGAGGGAGGATGGGAATAAACTGTTAGAACAATAGTTTGGCTGTGCTTTCTTCAAATGTAATATAATTTTGAGATGACAATACATGCTCAGTGAATTAAGTTTAAACCATTAGTGTAATAAAAGTTAAAGGCAGTTTCTAACTATTCTTCACACCATATAGACCATTAAGAACTCTTTGAAGTGAATGAAAAATCCCATCGTAACTAGAAAAATAGACATTGTAAATCTGAAAAAACCCCATGCACTCTCACACTCACACCTATGGACAATTTAGAGTTGCCAATTAGGTTAATTGGCAACTCTAAATTGTCCATAGTTGTGAGCGTGAGAGTGCATGGTTGTGTGATTGTGGACGTTGTATCCTGCGACAGACTGGCGACCTGTCCAGGGCATCCCTTGCCTACGCCCAAGTAGCCGGGATAGGCTCCGGCAGCCCCGTGACCCCGAAAGGGACAAAGCGGTACAGAAAATGATGATGATGAATCTGAGACTTTTTTTTTTTAGCATTTTAAGTTTTGTCTCATGTGACTGATCTGGAAGGTAGCCTTACTTCTAGTATTGCAGTTCTTATTTTTAGTGTAATCATAAATTTCTTTCATTTGTGGTATTTTTATTTTTACCTTTTTTTGGTGTGATCCTTATTTGTGTCTTTCAAATGCACACTAAGATTGTGTGTGTGTGTGTGTGTGTGTGTGTGTGTGTGTGTGTGTGTGTGTGTGGTGTGTGTGTGTGTGTGTGTGTGTGTGTGAACGTGTGTGTGTGAAGGTGTGTGTGTGTGTCTGTGTGTGTGTGTGTGTGTGTGTGGTGTTTTTAGTGAGTAATTAACTCAACAACGATGATAGATTGGGTGAGTGGATGGATGTGATGAGTGGGATAGATGAGTCGATTGGTTGGTTGATTGATTGAACTGGTACAGTTTACTTATTGGAAGTACTTTCACATCAGCCCTTGACTCATCCATGCATGTGAAGATGACACTGGATGGGAGGTATGGTTAAACTGTAAACACATCCACACACATTCATCTTGCTTTAGTTCCCATGTTTCTGTGTAATTTTGTCCATTTATGTATTGCTATGTGTTGAATTGCTTACTAAAACATTGTATGCACATATGCAACAAATAAATCTGATTTAATATTTCTAGCCAACATCCCAGATAGTTTATTTAGTAGAGAAGCAAAGAAGAAACAAAATGTCACCTTATTTCCTGACATGTATAGATTTAAATCAGATGTAGTGTTTTTGGGGTCTGACTTCTTTGTTTGCTTAAAGGTGATAAAGCTTTTGTCAGTTTTGATCATTGAACCATTCTGGTGCGCTGATTTTAAGGATAAACATAAAGATGTTAGTTCTTTTAAGATGTGGGCAACCAGATCAAATTTGAAAAGCTCTCATAGAAGCTATGCCCAAACATCCTTTATTGAACAGACACTGCAGTCCCACTCAAAGTGGAAAACATTTTCACTTTGTTCTAATCTTCAAACATATACATGCTTTCTCAAGTGTTTATAGTCTGGAACCACAATGTGGGAGTCAGCTTTATAAACAGATAAGATCCACATAATGTGCAGTGACCCACTCATTCAGTTCAGTTGTTTCCACAGTGTTCAGTTTAATGTTCACTGTTAGTTCCTGTTGTCATCTGACTCTTCAGTTAAATCATGTGTCCAAAGAAATGAAGTGGACCTTCAAGTGAAATACAGTCGATCTTCATTCATACTTCAAAATAGTCATATTTTATCAGTTTTGTAATGCATCCCAGATGTTTTAAGGCTGAAACTAACTTTCTAGCACTTTTCAGATGCAGACATGAAGAAAGTTCAAACTATCAAATACTCACATAGTAGAAAGAACAAAGATCATCTTTATGCTGAATTTATTCTGTATAGGAGACATAACAACCAATCAAAAGGCAATTGAAAAAGAAACAAACATGCAAAATTGGAGAAAAAAATTCAGAAAACTGTCAGGTGTTGGGGTCGTCCTCGCACACCTACCTGAGGATCTTGGTCACCATCTGTTCTGCATCCAATCCTGACAACTTTTGCTGGTCCATCACATCCCCAGCCATTGTCAGTTCGTCTGCTTTCTATGGAAGAATTCACAGATCGCCACTGAAGCCAAATGCCAAGCCAAGCCTAGCCTAAAGCCAAGCCAAGCCAAGACAAACCAATTAAAGTCTAGACAAGCCACTCTAGCCAAGTCAATCCAGCTGCTTCAGCCATGGAGGCCCTTCTGACATCCTCACGCCACTTCAGGAAGTTCACTCCGGATCTACCGCTCTCCTGCCTGTTCACCGCTTCACCAGATCAACCATCCATGAACGTTGACACCCAGCCTTTCATCTCATAATCACAAACTAATCCTGTCTGCTTTGGGTCCAGCTAACTCAAACCCTGAAAGAAAACAGCAGCCATTGGAAAACATGTACTACAAAGTAACGGGACGTTCAAAATTATCCATCTGGGTCATTCCCAGGCGTTCAGCACTCATCCAGAGAGGAATACTGCACAAGTATGAATTGAAGTACAGTGATCCTCGCCATAACGTTTACTTTTCACTGCTCTCGCGCATTTCACGGATTGCATCATGCATCGGTTCTGCATCTGATTAGCTGCAAAAAGCCCGCTTCTTCTCTACCTAAAGGCCAATAACGCTATAGTTTAATATGAAGAATGATGTAAAACAGCTTGCAAATTTACAACACGTGACGCAAATCATCTTGCAATTTGGAGTTTCTCTATAACCCATAGAAAAAAGAGCGACAACAACAACTGCCAATCACTATGTTCTTCCTCCCTGAACAAACACATTGCACCGCCGGAGCCAAAAGAATAAACACTGCAGAGTGGAGTCAGAAGATGCATGCTCAGTCTGTAGAGCAGTGAAATACACCTGAGTCACTATTTGTCCCACTGTACTTGTATTTTTCTGTCTATTTTACATTTTCTCCCGCTTAATCCACCATTTGGCCACGTGGGGCGGGCTAATTTCCGCGATTTGCATCTTCTGTTCACATCGATGATTAAAATTATTATTTGACAGTACAGTGCAGAAGTTATTTGTTAAAAATACTTTTCTAAAGTACTTGTATTGGTGAAAGAAATGGTTAAGCCTGTAAAATGATTTGTTTTTTCTTTTGAATGTATAATAGATAATTTAATTGTATAATAAATTGTTTAAAAATAGAGGTTTTTTACTTCACTTGATTTTGCCTATCAATGGTTCTTTTTGGAACGTAACCCCCGTGAAAAACAAGGGTTTACTGTATAGTGTTCCCTCGCTTTATGCGGGCTGCTTTGCAGATTCTTTTCATTGCAGATTTTCATGCCTTTTTTCTCTTTCTCCCTCTCTACAGGTCACCATGTTTTACATCTGGACTGGTTTTTGACATTGTCGATCATTCTCATCCATGCCTTGTCTCTAGTTCAGATACGTGCAGCTGGCCAGTTACATAAATCTTTTCTCAAACCAAACCTTATGACTTGACAACATAAAGTAGATTTTTTATATAGTTTTGCCAAACATAAGTCAAGCACAACTGACAATGGTTGTGAAAAGTCAAGTCTGGATTCTGCCGCTCTCTGTATCAGCTCATCACCTGCAGCTGTTCAGCTCTGCTCACCATCCGTTGTTTTTGCGTGCCTCTGCCAGTTCCTGTTTTGACTCTGATCACTTCTGCCCGTAATTCAGTCTGTGTGGAGGTTCTACCTGCCCTCTTTCTGGAACAATCCATCTCCATTAGACTGGGTTGTTCTGCCAGCTGTCCTGGGGAGACCGTTTCCAATTGTGAAAGACTGACTGAGTAAACTCACCAACTGGGATTCACTTCTGCCTGTTGCTACTACTGCATGCAGCTATTGTTGCAGGGGTTGGTTCCAAAGGCATCCAGATACAGTGTAGAAGTTCTTTTTTTCTAAAACCGAGATAGAGGAATTAGATAGTAGACTCTTTGGCTTATATGTACAAAAGTTCTGTATGTCTAGAGTATAGTGTAAACTTAGTTATTTCAGTTTTCATATAGGTTATTTGTGATATTTTCAGATAGAGCAGATGACCTCTTCATTAATTCAACACTCTGACCCCCAAATCACTCTGAAACAGCAGCAAAATGTAGCAAATAGCATCACAGCAGACACAAGTGAACTGTTTTAATCAACTTGATGGTTCACTGCAGGGAAACGATTTTAGGTTACAGTCATTTATTCAATTATTTCAAATTCTTTTTTGTAAACATTTCTTTTTGAGTAACATTAAAAGAAGGATAGATTCAAAAACACAAGCCAGATTTACTGACGGAACAAATGTTGACACATTAGTATATTACAGCAGAAGTAAAAGCCTGAGAAGCTCCGGTTAAAACCCAGAACATTTGGTGAAGAGTCTAAACTAGTGGTCGTAGAGTCCAAGCCTCGAGGGCCAGTGTCCAACATATTTTTCCAAACCAACCTGCCATGCAATTCAATTCAATGTATTTCAATTCAATTTTATTTGTATAGCCCAAATTCACAACAACAGTTGTCTCGATGGGCTTCGTATTGGTAATTGAAAAAGTAAAAGATAAACTCAAAAGGATCACGAATACATAGCGTTCAATAGGAAAATACTAAAATGAACTAACAAACTGACTAAGCTATACTGGCATCCCTGCCCTTAGACCCCCCTTCTCTGTGAGGAAAAACTCCTAAAAAAACGGATTCCTGAAAAAACAAAGAAACCTCAGGGGTGTCCACATGAAGGAGGGATCCTCCCTCCCCCAGGACGGACAGGCGATTTACCAGAACTCCTAGAGAAGAATTAACTTATCTAAATCTACAACTACATATATAAAGTCCAGCAGACGAGCTTCATCCAGCCGTGGTTGTGGGGACAGTCAGGGGCGCGAGTCGAGCCGGAGACAGGAACCACAGCCAGGAGCAGGAGCAAAGACGAGGTACTCGGTCAGGTACAGAGCAGAGACGAGCCAGAGATGAGCCGGAGACAGGAACCACAGCCAGGAGTAGGAGCAGAGACGAGGTAAACGGTCAGGTACAGAGCAGAGACGAGCCAGAGATGAGCCGGAGACAGGAACCACAGCCAGGAGTAGGAGCAGAGACGAGGTACTCGGTCAGGAACTGGAGCACGGATGAAACAACTGGAGTCTGGAAGCACTCCCACTCCCCAGGAGGGGAGAGGAAAAGAGGGACAATACATGAATCACTGCACCAAACAGAGGCATGGAGAACTAAATGATGAATAATGATCAAGAATAGAGGAGAGGAAGAAGTAGATGAGAAAAGAGGACAGAACCCCAGCTTCAACTTCTAGCAGCCTTTTAAAAGAAATAGTTATTATTGAGTTTAATTTAAACAAATTAACATTAAGTTAAATAATCTCTGAATACTAACTAGTCTGACAATAAGCCTGTCCAAAGAGGAATGTTTTCAGTCTAACTTTGAATGTAGAAACTGAGTCGGCCTCTCTTCCATGAGCTGGGAGTTTATTCCATAAAACAGGGGCTTGGTGGCTAAACGCTCTACCTCCAACCGTACTTTTACTAATTCTAGGAACCACAAGCAGTCCTGCATTTAGTGAGTGAAGTGTGCCATTGAAGCTCCTTATTGGCTACCTGATCCAGGCAATCACCTGCTGATAAAGTAGGACTTCTGAAAAAACAGCAGGAGGCCAGCCCTCGAGGCCTGGAGTCTGAGACCCCTGGTCTAAATAATGATAGTTGTCGGATGAATGTGTAGGAGAATGGGAGGGAGCCGTTTGTGTAACAGCGTCAAGGTGGAGAAACTGAAAGTGAGGATATTCAACAAAAGGGAAACAGACATTGGTTAGTTGTGAAGAGGAAGCCAAAATATGTGTAAGAAGCAGTGAGGAAAGAGTGAATGAAATAACAGCATTTAAACTGGAATGATATCATGTTGATATCATGGAATGAAAACCTACACCAAGGCTTCATTTTGTGGTGTTGTAATCTGTGAGACCTGCCTTTAGTGCTACTGCTAATTTAGACCCAACCAGTTTCTTCTTTTCCTTAAAACAGTTTACCTGTTTTTTAGAATACATGGGGAAAAAAGACATTTTTAAGTTCTTTTCTTGTCACGATGACAGAGTTTACGGTTCTCTAGCGTGTTCCCAAAAACAAATGAACCACACATTGTGTTGGTCAACACATAAGGGTACCCTGTCCCTTGTTGAGAAACGTGTAAAGATGAAGTTTTAAAGGATTGATGAAACCTGTTAATGTGATAGTTAGAGGGTTGAGGAACTAAAAAGGAACATACCCCATCAGCTGACAGTGTTCATCTCCTGCCCCCTACTTTACTGTTCCCGTCAAACCTAACCTGTTGTCCCATCTGCTCCTTACAAAATATTTATATATAATATTAATAATTCTTTACCAATTTCTAGCTGCAACCTTTATTTTAACATATTTTTCTGTAAAGAAATTCTAGTAGTTTTTAACATGAATGTATGGGATTAGACATAAAAAATGAATGCAGCAAAAATTCAAATGAACTCTGACATTTTATTATGAAATGAATATGCAACACATAGAAAGAAGAAACCAGTGTGTGTTAGTGTGCATGTGAATTCATGCACATGGGTACCACTAGCTTAGAGTGAACAAACAAAGGCATCACATTTTCAGCATCTCAGGTTTGTTCTGTTGTCTCTAGGAGCACAGAGCTTACTTCCTTTTTTGCTCCTATCCTTTTTGAGGTGAACAATTTCGGTGACCTCTTCATCATGTCCTTAAAATTGGACCTGTACTTCTTCAACAGAGAGCCACTTGGTCAGTCTACCTATTGTGCTAAGAGATAAAGGTGTGCAAGGGTTTACTCCAGAATGTTCTGAAGAGGAATCAGATGAATAGCATAGTCCTGCTTTGCCATGAAAATGAACTTAATCTGGAAAAAACTGTCCACTGCATCTCATTGGTGTCATTAAAGGACCTGCTAATCATTTCAGTCATCATCTTGGTAACTCAGGTGAGAATGTTGACAAGCACAAGGATGGAGATCAGTCTGTCAGGCTGATTGGGTTAGAATAGCAGACTTGACATTTTAAAAGGAGGGCAATGCTTGAAATCATTGATCTGTTAAACATGGAACATGTGATAGCTGATAAACGTGCAGCTATCATTGCGTTGCATCAAAATGGCTTCACAGGGGAGGATATTGATGCTAAGATTTGCTACCAATTTATAGACTCATCAAGAACTTCAAGGGCAGAGGTTCAATGTTAAGAAGTCTTCAGGGCATCCAAGAAATTCCAGCAAGCACCGGGATTGTCTCCTAAAGAGGAATCAGCTGCAGGATCAGAGGTCCACCAGTGCAGAGCTGCTCAGGAACAGAAGCAGGCAGGTGTGAGCGCATCTGCATCACAGTGAGGCTTGGATGAAGAGCTTTTAATAACAAAAACCACTGCTGAGCAGGCAGGGCAAAAAAACTTGAAACACTAGAATCTCTAGAAACAGCAAACTTGAAAACTCATAATACTCACAAAGGGAAACAGCAAAACTACAAACTATGGACCAGCCCAGGAGGAAGGGAATAACGAGACTTAAATACATACAAGGCAACAAGACACAGGTGGAAACACTCAGGACTGATGGGGAAAGGTAAAACTCGAAACAACAAAACAGGAAATACTATAAAATAAAACAGGAAGTACTTCAAAGCAAAACAACAAAGAACAAAAAACAACTAGAACACAAAAAAAAGAACCTAAAACCGTGACAAAAGGCTTGTTTTGAGAAGATAGGTGAGTGCCAACAGTAAAGCATCCTGAGACCATTCATGTGTGGGGATACTTCTCATCCGAGGGAGGGGGCTCATGCACAATTTCGCCCAAAAACACAGCCATGAATAAAGGATGGTACCAAAACACCCTCCAACAGCAACTTCTTCCAACAACAGTTTGGTGAACAACAATGCATTTTCCAGAACCATGGAGCACCGGGCCATAAGGCAAAAGTGAGAACTAAGTGGCTCGGGGACCAAAACGTTGACATTTTGGGTCCATGGCCTGGAAACTCCCCAGATCTTTATCCCATTGAGAACTCTAGGTCTATCCTCAAGAAGCGGATGGACAAACATATACCCCAAAATTCTGACAGACTTGCTATCAGTCAGGATTTGGCCCAGAAGTTGATTGACAGTACGCCCAGTCGGACTGCAGAGGTCCTGAAAAAGAAGGACCAACACTGCAAACACCGACTCTTTGCAGAAATTTCATGGAATTGTCAATAAAAACCTTTGAAACTTATGAGGTGCTTGGAATTCTATTTCAGTAATCACAGAAACAACTGAAACAAAAATCTAAAAGCATGTTCAAGAGCATAGTGTGGAGGATACCATAAAGCCTTCAGGCAATCCGATCAGACAATTTTTATCAATGTTTAAAGTTGTAAATTGGTTAGATTTATCCAAACATAACTGGAGGGTTAGAAGTATGCATTTACTTTGTTCTTTGAACACTTGCTATATTAAAAAATAAATAAATAAAGATCTCTCCAGTCCGGTTTGACTATAGTTCATTAACCTTCTAAAATGGACATGCATGGAGCTATGATCATGTACTTACCAGGTATATTCCAGTAAGTGATTCTGTTCATAAAAATGGAGCTGTCAAAAGCATTTTTAGGGAGATACATTGGAGACACATTTTGGTAATTGCTCAACAGAAGCTGGATTGTTTTTCAATAAAGAATCTTTTACATACATAAAATTTAATTTCATTAGCTGTGATCAGTGCCACCAAGTCATTCAGCTGTGTCATCTGTTCTCATTTTCACAAACATCCTAGCAACAAAAAACCTGAGACCATGACAAGAATTCCCTAATTAGTCCCAATGGAAAGATAAAAAGTCATCACAAATAGAAAACATTGATGCACTACAATCCCTTGATTCCACAGTTAGGAAAACACAAAAACAATTTTATTTCCATCCCCCTGTGATCACTCCAATGTGCCAACAGTCATGATCTTTTCCTACCGTACCACCCCCCCCTTTTTTCAGAGCATTGTTTTTATATTCGGGTCCCTCTTTGATTGCTCTTCAGCGCACTCAAAGATGAACTCATGCCAAGGGAGGTTCCAGAAGAGCTGGAGGATTTGATTCACCTGGCTGTCCGCACCAATCGGGGGATGAGGGAACATGGAGGAGAGCAGTGCTGCACAACTGTCCACAAATCTCCAAGGCCAGGAGGGCACAGGTGAGCTGCATTTCCTCTTTTATTCCTCCCTCAAGAACACCAACTAAGGTCTTGGTGGAACACGCAGGAGTGTGGGAAGAGTTCAGGACATTGATTGACTCAAGTTCTGATGATATGATTTCTAAAGCTGTGGTGACTAACTCATGATTCCAGTTGGGCCTTTGTCCCCTACTTAACTCCAAAACGCCTCAGTCATAAGGGAACTGCATGCAATTTGTCGCAGACTGCCTTTGATCGGGTTGAGGGGGCCCGGGTCTTCACTAAGCTGGAGCTCCAGAGGGCATACCATCTAGTTTGCATACAGGAGGGGATAAGTGGAAGACCGCATTGACACCCCTTATAGCCATTTTGAGTATCTTGTTATGCCTTTTAGACTCACCAATGCTCCAGCATTATTTCAGTCCCTGATAAACGATGTACTCAAGGATATGATTACAAAATTTCTGTTTTTGTACTTGGTGACATCTTAATCTTTTCTCCAGATCACATACAGCATGTCCGACCTGTTCTACCATCCCTCCTCGAGAACATGCTGTACTGAAAAGACAAGAAATACAGGTTCCCCACCATCGAGACTAAATTCCCATGTGGTGTCCATTGTAACCGTACAGATGGTTAATGCCAAAGTTAAAACAGTTCTTCAGTGTCCTGTTCCTTCTAGATGATAACTTCAGCAGTTCCCTTGGGTTTGCACATTTCAACAGATGGTTCATCAAAGGTTTCAGTGGAGTGGCTGCACCCGTCGATAGACTCACCTCACCTAAGGTATGTTTTATCTGGGATGAGAGGCCATTAATGCATATCAGAAGAGAGGGCTGCTGGATGCCGAATTAGTTCTGGAGGATTGGTGGCACTGGTTGGAGGGGGCTGAGCAACCATTTACTGTGTGGACAGACCAAAAGAACCTGGAAAATATTCTGTCTGCCAAATGACTAAACCCAAGCCAAGCAAGATGGGCCTTGTTTTTCGACAGGTTTAAATTCTCCCTCTCCTGGTCAGCAAAAACACTGAACCGGATGCCCTGTCTCATAAGTTCCAGAAGGAGGAGGAGGCTAAAGATTTTGAACAGCTGCCCTCAGTATTCCTCCACTTGTTAGGCCTTGGAGCAAAGGGTCAAATCTTCAGTTCTGGATGCCTCCACCTTACCTGTGGGATGTCCTGCTGGCTGCTTATTTGTCCTGTCCTACCTTCGTCCTGCAGTTCTTAAGTGGGGACACTCATCTCATTTGGCCTGCCATCCCGGTTTGACAAGAACTGCGTTCCTTGTCACTCAACGGTTTTGGTGGCCTACCATATCCTTGGATATCAAGGAATTTGTCTTTACGTGTCCCGTGTTCGAATATGTTATTTCTGTAGTACTAATATGTCCAATCAAAATAAAATCTCTTATCGTAGCCTTTACACATTTTTTTAAAAATAAATCATACCAAAATGCTGTGACACTGCCACAAACAGCATGATGAGCAGTTTTTAAATATTTTGCTATATTTTGCGCTTTAGGACAATGCGAACCAAAACCACTCGCCACAAAGACAGCTTCTTCCCCCGAGCTGTCACTCTTATGAACTCCTGACTCCAGACTACTCAGGGATACTGTACAACCACAAACTGTTAAACTGAAATTACTGCTGCTGCATTTTTTTTTTTACTTTTTTATTTTAATCCACTCCTTTATTTTGTTATGTTTATTTATTCATACAGCTACCTTACATCTACCTTCCTTTTATTATTTATCTTTTTATTATTTATCCTTTTACCTTGCTAGTTTGCATGAGAGCACAAGTTATCGAAGACAAATTCCCTCTACATGCGCTGTACTTGGCAAATAAAGTGATTCTGATTCTATAAATCCCTGCAGAGGCAAAATATATGCTTCACATGCTAATTAAAATATTATCACCTTCGCTGTTTAGTGTGGGACTGTTATGATGGACATTTGTGACTGTTTTAAACGGGCATAAGTAAAGGCAGCACGCGCCTTTAGGAAGGCAACGCTGTCTACGAGTGGGCGGACTTACGGAAAGCCGGTGAAATCGAGCGTGTTTGTTTTGTTTTGGCTAAACGCAATGCATTGCTGGGACTGAGAGACTGAGGTACGAACTCATTTACATCAGACTCTAGTTTTGAACGGAGACTCTTGGAAATTATCTGTGTGTATATATATATATATGGTGTTGGGTGTGTATTTTGCTTAGTAAATTGTTTAAGGCCTGCTGAAAATTACTAAAACACCTGAATTGACTGCTGAATTTTCTATGTTTAATGTTAAGTTGCACACACATTTTCTTTTTCAAAGCAGGTAAAATTTTAGTTGCTTTATTGTACTCTTCCTCTGCAATAAGGTAGAGGAATTTGTTGCAATGCTGTCTCCTTATGGTAGCTGTGGATGATATATGATGGAAAGAAGAACACTGTAAATAAATGCCTTAAAAAATGAACATGTATTCTAAAAATAACCAACTATAGGAGTCCACCATGTTATGGTTCCCTCCCTAACCTTATGTTTTCTGGTTTATCCAGGTCAGCTGTGGCTTCTGCTGAGTTGGTCACAGCTGCCATAATCTCTTTAACGGGGTGTGTATTTAATGCATCTGCATTCTGGGAGCAACTTGGTTGTACTAATGTTTTGTCTGGAATATTTTGTGATTAAATCTCCTCATTCTGGATTTTTTCAAGTCCTTTCTGCTTCTGGGTTCTCTTCAACAAGCCACCATAACACACCATTTCTGAAAATAAAATGTAATTGTCACTTAAGGGCAGTGTTATTCAACCATGCTGTGCTGTGGGAAATCAGCCAATTTCACTTAATTGGTGTAAAGAAATCTTTTAAAATTGATCTGCAAATAATTTTGCCTTTGCTGAGTGTCTGCTGTCCAATGATTGGAAGAGTACTGTAAGACTTTCATATCTGTAGGTGTCAACAGGTAGGTAATTACTTTGATAAGTGATGCATCAGGTATGCGGTGACTGAGAGGTTCATGAATGGGAAACATGCTAACTCAGAACGCTGATGAGAGAAAAAAAAACAGGCATAAATGAGAGAACCCTAGTTATCACTTTGCTTAACTTATAGCAAAATCAAAACAATTAGTAACAATGTAACTGTGAATGAGACATCACTACTTCCTGACTGCAAAGTATTGTAAAGGAGAGGTCCACAACAGAAGCAAGAAATGGCCAAAGCCCTGCTCTCAGATTACACCATTTACAGACGGTGACATGTCTACAGACATCAAAACGCGGGCTGTGCAGTATTGCCCTATTACAGACTGGCGAACCCTGGACAGGTCGCCAGTCTATCACAAGGCCACACATTACCCTTTGCTCAACAGTTGCCAGAGGGGTTAAGAAAATTGATGGATGGATGTGAGGACATGAGTGCAGAACACAATGCCCTAATGTTTCATTCACTAAATTCTTCCATCTTCTTTCGTTTTGTCCCTTTCGGGGTCACGGGGTTGCCGGTTCCTAGCCCGGCAACTCGTAGGTGAAGGCAGGGTAAACTCTGGACAGGTCGCCAGGGTCAGGGCCACAAATCACACACCCATGCACACTTGCATCCTTACCTAGGGACAATTTAGAGTCACCAATTAGCCAAAACGTTTTTGGATTATTTGAACGTGGGGAGGAAACCAAGGTCACTGGAGTAAACCCACACACGCTCGGGGATTCTGTTTCAGGTTTCCCAGCTGGGACTTGAACCAGAGTCTTCTTGCTGTGAGGCAAGAGTGCTAACCACTTCACCACTGCGCCGCCCCACACACAGTTTGATAATGCCTAGATCAGGGTGGAGTGGTGGGAGCTGACCTTTCTGATTTACGAAAAGCTTTGAAAACACGGTAACCCATGAAGTGCTGTTGCATAAAATTAGGAAAAAAAAGAGATCTCTCTCTCTAGAAACATACAAAACTGGCGGAATTCTTACTTAAGTGGTCAATGCCACTGTGTTTGATTAAATGGAATACTATCCCCACCTCTAAAATCCATAATGGGAGTCCCACAAGGGTCAGTTTTAGTGCTACTACTCTTTTATTTATACCGTACCTAAACGATTTATCCTCTGTGTGTAAGGATGCCAACACTTTAATGTATGCCAGGGGTCGGCAACCAAGTTTACATGTTGGCAGGCTGTGGGAAAAACTGTGGCACACCGGTGTGTGACAACACCAAGCACTTGATCTGTCGTCTGTTTTTATTTTTCGGATTTGAAAAAAAAATTCAGGTTTGAGTGAAAATCCCTATGAGCTTTTTTTTCTTCTATGGCATCATTAGTAAAGGGTCCAATCATGTAGCGTTGTTACTGTGACCCCGCCCACCTATTTAAATACTGCCGCTTTTCTGTATCAGCCTTCATGAACGTGCGATTTACATTAATGCACACCTTAGAAAAAAACTGTTTAAACGTAATAATTCCCTTGTGTTTTGAAACTGTTGGCGGTGAGCAGACAGGTGGGATGCCATGAGCGTATGTCCGTGGATGGAACGTGAGCGTGAGCGTGAACAAAGTGGATCCTCATGACTGCACGGCTGGTTTTTTTTGGTCATGTGTTTAGCATTGCAGTGGCTGACATTTCGGAATTTCTAAATTCAGTTGGTTGAATAATAACCAAGCAAAGTCAGATAAGGGCCATTTTAAACTTCTCGTCTCGTTTATTCTAATGTTAGCTAATTTTGAAAACAACTGTAAGATGAACTTCTGAGTGGTGTTTATAGTTTTCAAGCAAAACTATCAGGTACAGAGAAGCACATGGTGTGCTCGCCCACTGAAAGGAAGCAGGAAACAAAATCGACAAAAATAAAAATGTAGAAATGAGGGTCAAATTGTATTCTCTAGTACTGCAAGACATGACATAGAAGACATATCTTTCCAGAAACTTGCCTTTATTTTCTGTCTAGTTGTCTGCTCTCTACCTCTCTCTGTTTCTTTCTATGTCTCTCTGTGTCTGTGTGTGAAGTTTGTCATTTCTAAAAACGTCTTCAGTGAAGTTTTCATCATCTTAAGTGTTAAAAGACATTTTTCTGGACAGTTCCCTCCGTCATCGCATATGTTAATCGCTGAATCAAAGCAAGTGAAATGACAAGATTTGCATATGACTGCACTACAGACGTGGAATTTCAGTCGCAGGTGACGTCAACCAGAACAATTCCGCTCCAATGGCCGTGTGACCACTGCAACCCGAGCGTGTCATGGCTAGCAGGCTGTAGCAGACCCAGTTGCTGGAACCCGGAAGGATACTCGGCAGACAGAATGGTAAGTATTAAAGAGTTTTTAATTCTGGAGGCAGAATTTTCAGGGGTGATATCCGCAGGAGCTGGTTGGAGGTTCTTGTGGGCGAACACCGTGGTCCGGGAGTATGCCAACGAGACACCAAGGCGAGAAGCAGCGAGAGGTGAGTGTGGCCATAGGTTCCTGATGACTGCAAGGTCCTGAGTGGAAGACAGACAAGGGGTTAGTCAAGGCAACGAGACAAGAGACGAGATAGTGCATGGGCGGCCAGTGAAGCACCGAGGAGTATAACGAACTAGCGTCGAGTGCAGGTCCTGGTCCTCCTTAAGAGCCTGGGTCCTGATGGTGCTGACGAGGTGCAGCCGTTGTCAGCAGGTGGACGTGATGACGAGGGCCCAGCCAGGGGTACCGTGACAGAGCGATTACAAATCACTGTGAAATCTTAACCAGTCCTTTCTGTTCTTCCAAATGTCAGTATGAAATGTGAACACGTTTTAAGATTAATATTACAGCTGATCACCACTCTGTTTACTGAGGAAAAAATAATGAAGGAAGCTGTTTAATTGAGAAAAAGTTCTATTGCTATAATTAGCACACTAAGGAAGAACTAAAAACTAAAATTTTACATGCAACAAAAGCACCATCACAGAATTAACTTACATTAAGTTATTCAGGCCCCATTTCATAATCTAACAAAATTTATCATGACGTTTGACGCTCTGCAGCAACTGACTGCAGAAAGTTGCTGACCTCTTTGTTCTTCAGCATCTGCTGACCCCTCTCCATCAGTTTAGTGGTCTACCACTTGGTGTCTGAGTTACTGTTGTTCCCAAACTCCTCCATGTTGTTCTGATAGAGCTGACAGTTGACAATGGAACATTTAGGAGGGAGGACATTTCAAGCTGCATTTGTTGATTCAAAATGAAAATGAAAAAGCAATCTGCCAAACCGCTTTTTCTTTTTCTTCCTAAACAGGGCTCATTCTGTCACTTAATTAAATAATAAAGAAAATGGTGTGTGACATTTCATTTTCAGCAGGAAATAATTGAACGTGTGTTAGGATCCTGGTCTCCTCCTACACCTACCGGGGAATGATCTTCCCACCTGTTACCCTTTAGCTCATTATCTTTATCTGCTTCCTGCGGTAACTGTAACTGACTCATGTTAAGCGCCCAAGTCAAGCCTGGTGCCACGTTTTATGCCAAGTGCCACGCCTTTACCTGCATGCCGACTCACTGTTTTGCTCCTTCAGATCAGCCTCATCTCCACCACTGTCATCCATCGGGACACCAATCCACACTCCACTCTACAGTCTCCACAGCTTCCACCAGACCAGCAGCTCATCCATTTCCTCTTCCATCCAAGCCACATGCCTGTCAAACCCTCCAACCCTGCTGGGACTAAACAAAGACTACTGTTTCATCCACCTACTGTTTCTGTCCTGCCTCTGGGTCCAGCCCCGTTCAACATAACACTGAGACACGATTGTAGATTAAAGCTCATTTTAGCGGATATGCCTTTGGACAGTTTTTGGATGGCTACTGCCAAGGAGTACCGCATTCTGGCAAACAAAGCTATCTTTATATTGCTTTCATTTTCCATGACATACAGTACGTCTGTGAGATGAGCTTTTCAAGCCCAACATCTATAAAAAAGTAAAACCAGAGAAAGACTGAGAGCTATTGAGGAAGAGCTTTGTGTTTGTCTATCATCGATTCCTGCCAGAATTCCAGCTTCACCCAAACTGTTTCACACTGAGTGAGTAAAAATATGATCATCAAATGTGTTATTTCTGTATTTATTTGAGTGCTGTTCCTTATGCTCTGGTTAGAATAACTTTATCTTGTTAATTGGGGCTACAAAAAGTCATTTTTACATTTTATGTTGGTAGTGTTTCTTGGGAATTTTTAAATGAAAGATAATGTGCTTTGGCACACAGAAGGTGGAAAAACAAACCGCTAAGCTCACAAAAGCTGTTTTCATCTGACCAGCTTCTTGTACCGCAATGTTATTTTTTGTTTTGACTAGCAGACAGCCCATAAATGATCGGCTCGGAGATGCTTTCATGTCATCGTTGGACAAGCAGAGGTGGGTGGATGTTTGCACACAAAAACAGACACACACTTCTAAAAAGATGTATTTTTCAAAAGTTGTGTTTATAGCTTTTGAAAGGACAGACATGAATTTGTTGTGCTCGTACACAAAGTTTTTCTTTATGTTTTGTAGACAGTTTTAATCTTATGAAGCTTGCGAGGCTAACATGAGATTAGTTAACAAGGAGACAAAGGTCAACTTGTTCCGGTTATTTTACATGTTTTCATAACCAGAATAAATTGAAACCTTATAAAATGGGTGTGATATACGTACATAACATTAATTAAGAGTGTTAAAAAAACAACTGTCTCCAGGCGTCCTTCCCTCCCTGACATCAGTGGAATACACCCGCGCTTTCTTGCCTGTGAACAACTGGAAAGCAACACGATACCACAGCCTGGCTCTACATTTAGATTTGTTGTTTTCATTATGCCTTCATTCACTTTAAGTGATTCGGTCACTCGCTCTCTCCTTCGTTGCTGGATGCCCTTCTTACCCTTCCTCTTTTACTTCAAGAAAAGCAGAATCAAAGCAACTCTTTATGAAGCAAGCGTAGAAAGAAAATGTTTGACCTTTCCAATTAGAAGAGAAATGTGGAAAGAATAAAATCTATTTCATCTTTAAGCCTGGAAAAATGCTATTTAAAAAAAGTGATGGGTCTAACCTTTATGTAGAAATTTAGCCTGATTCAAATTTTTCTCATCGTATTTCTGAAATAGTTTCACACAGTTCAGTTCCTGCTTTACCTAACGTGCATCAAGTGTTTGCGCAGATGAAAGATAAGCAAGTTTAATTGTTTTGTGTCAGTGTATCTGCTGTGTTCAGGCCAGTTGATTTCTCTGGTCTTGTTCCTGGAGCTGCCTCAGCTAAGTCACCTTTGCTGGTTTCAATTCCCTTCTTTTCCAGCTTCTGTTTTAGTTTTGTATCACACTTCAGTTTAATATTAAAGTGTGATGCATTGTTCCCTTCAAACATTACAGCTTACACCACAACAGATCTAATGAGGCAATTCTGTTCAGCTCATTTAAATGAGACCAGTTCTCAATACAAGACAACCCTACAGTTATGGAGAGGTATAAAAGTAGCGTAAATTTAAGGTCATATATATATATAAATAATGCATTGCATGCAGGAAAACACTGTCTGGTACAAAGCACTGAACAGGAAGAGACAGCAGCTGCAACATCAGTGTCATAGTAAAACACTTTTTGGTAAAATACTAAATTTGGTTGACACAGATGTCTGTACTCTAGACAAACCAGGGAGTGCTAAATGTCAGTCTCTCCCACAAAATAAACTGTCAAGGCAGTGTTATCAGGGAGCAGTTATCTACTGACTTTCACAGTAAAAGTGGCCCTCATTTATAGTGGGAGTAATGTTGTACTATATCTACTATATTATAGAATGAAAACAAAGATCTGCTCGCGATCAAAGATTTATGTAGATTTGGCAACGCATTCTGTACCGAGGACATTCGACACAAGGCCACCTACTTTTATTGAGGCATCTGATTGGTCAGTTTATAACTAGAATATATATATATTTTTTTATTTCTCTGTATTGAGTTTTTTACATATTTTACAAATAAACAACACCAACAGCTTACAAGAACAGTTTGTGGAAAGGAAGAAAAAATAAATAAAATAAGAATAAAACAAATTTAACTGTTTTTTACAAAGTCCTTAATAAAGGTGGTGGACCAAACATTGAAAAATGTCTCTTCCCGTCCTTGCAGGGTGTACCTAATTTTTTCTAAATTTAGAAAACATAAAATGTCTCTAATCCACTGGATGTGTGTGGGAGGCTGTGTTTGCTTCCAATTTAAAAGTATTATTCGGCGTGCAAGTATGGGAGCCGGTTTAGCTCGTGCTGGTTTGCGGCGCCTTCCGTCCATGAAACCAGGGTTCGACTCCGGGCTGCTCCCTCTTCCCTTCTCTACTTCTGTGCCCGTCCCAAGCCCGGTTGCTTTGAGAGAGTTGCGTCAGGAAGGGCATCCAGCGTAAAACATTGCCAAGTTTACCATGCAACTCGTTCGCTGTGGCGACCCCTGATGGGAAAAGCCGACAGAGAAAAAACAACATTTGGCGTGCAAGTAAGCATGTGAACTGAAATTAACCTACGCTCAGATTTCTTTTTAAAAGTTTGGGGGTCTGTGATTCCCAGAATAGAGATGAAGGGGTCCAACTTGACTGTCTGGTTTAAAATTTTTGACAGTGTCAGAGACCTTCAGACCAAAAGTTTGACAGCTTAGAGCAACCCCAAAACATGTGTGACAAAGATGCTGGAGCCTGTCAACAGCGTATACACAGAGGGTCAACGTCAGGGAATATCCTACTCAGCCTGAGCCTAGTCCAGTGGAGTCTGTGTATTATCTTAAACTGAAACAAACCATGCTGGGCACAGATTGAGGTTGTGTGTGTGGAGCCCAAAGCTAGATCCCATTGCTCTTCTGAAATATTTATTCCGAGCTCTTCCTGCCAGGCCTCCCTCAA